>CM077089.1:95289011-95657803 GCA_039513925.1 Platanthera zijinensis
AAATTTGTAGGTTCAATTCCTGCTGGATGCACGCCAATGGCAGAAGTCTACAGGATCAACTAGGACAGAAAGAAAGCATTGGATCGAACTCTTCTTTGGTGTCAAGGTCATAGCTATCTATCGCCTCTCTTTCTCTTTCTATAAGCATCGACTCCCGGGAAAGGGTAGAAGGATGGGACCTCTTATGGGACATACAATGCATTACAGACGTATGGAACTCAAACTAGAACTAGATCGATAGGCTAGTTTGCCGAAAACCAAGCTTTCACTCCCTCTTCTAAATCTTCTGAGGTCAGAGAATTCCAAGGATTGCTGAAATGCTTCACCTTAATCTATTTAGCTATCCTATTCCCTTTTCATGAATAGTATGCCCCCCGAGAGAGGAGCTTCACTTTATCTAACTGCAACTATGCAATCTATTCTCTTTCTAGATTGATAGAGAGATATATAGAAATAGAAAGAGAAGCAAAGACGAGAAGTCGCCCTTGACAGAAGACTCCCACGGAGCGGTGAATATACGCAGATAAAGAAGCTGCTGTGGTATCTCGCTAGCTCACTAGCCGCTCTTGCCGGCCTGAAAGCATTCAAAGTGATGAAGATTCTTGCCGTAGGAAAGCTACTACTGCTGATCTAGCTACGGGGAAGGCTGCTCCTCTTTCTACTGGTACTTTTTCTGTTATGTTGCTTATGAAAGAGATATGAACCGGCTATCAAAAGCTATATCCCTAGCTTGCATAAAGAACGCTTTATTAACTGATCTGTCACTGGCCTGGCGGAAAAAACTCTTCACTGAAAAAGGTACTGACAAAACCTACTCGGGAAACTATGGCAAGCAAGGTAGATTAGACCTTTGTGACCTGGTGGGCTTCATCGAAAGGCTCTCTGCCTCCTGGCATTCTTTGGTTGTTCGCTTGCAAACGCTTCTCCTCTCCAACTCAGTCGACTTCACTATCGCTCGCCTCTCGCTATCGCTCGAGCATTTCAGACCTCTCGCTATCGCTCGAGCATGACCTACCGGTCTCCTTTCTTTTCTTCGAAAAGAGAATTGAAGTTCAAAGATATTCAATCAGAATCTTTGCTTTCTCTTTCTATATGAGATATGAGATGAGAAGATTGGAATTGTCATTCTTCTATTCATTATCTACGATGATAACGATGATGAAAGAAAAAGAAAAGATCTAGCAAGAAGGGAATGTATAGCTCGAAAAGACAAGTATATTACTCTAATTAGAATGAGTTTAGGGTATGCTAAACTGGTAGACTATACTATACCAGGGAATGTCAGACATTGCATCTTGAGTGAAGGCCAGTTACCTATACTCAATGTTGGAGTAAGGAATAGCTTATGCTTCTACTTTTTCTTATGCCTCCTGTGCCGCCCGCCCATTGCTTTGATAAGAATCTAGTTTAGCGCTTGCATTTCGTGCGTGCTATTGCGTGAATAGTAACAGCGCAAAGGGACAGCGGAATCTAAGACCACACCAGACAGGGAAAACGAGCACTAGATCTTTCCACCACTTGAGCACGATTCGCTTATCTCTTTCAAAGTACCATCCAGACAGTCAACCTTTAGGGCATATGAATATGACTACCCGTAAAGAAACCTCTCGTATCGACGAGATGCAACAAGAAGAAAATGAGCAGACAGACTGAGCTGAGATGAGAACAAACACTTTTTTCTCATCTACGTCTGTCTCAATCATGGACGGTTGAAGAGAGTTCTTCATTGCGTAAGCCGAGCTGGGCTTGCAGTATGCTGAGACGTCCGAAGAAGCGAAGCCAAATCGGAAGATTCCATTATGGCTAGGATTCGTCTTTCCTCTTTTATCAAGAAAATGAAGAAGGCAGAAGTTACAAACAAACTGAATAGTACGTCAAGCGTTTTTTCCGCCTCTCTTTTCTTAGCCAGCAGGAGCCATTGAATTGAAGGGGGAAATGGAGGTAGCCTGAGGCTGTCGCGAAGTGTTTGGTCCACCCTCCCTTTTGTGCAACAACTCGGGCGATGGCGTCAGAGTTGCATCATCTTTGTTATCTGCATCCGTCGTGACGACATTGCAAGTGCTAAACACTTCCGGTCCACCCACGACTTTATGGCATGGCAAGGCCATAATGGGATGACCACTGCTTCATCTTTATCCCGCCCCTGTCCGGTGACAGGAAAAAACATGTCATTGTTTGTACTCCCGCTCTTCTATCGGCTCCATACCGGAAGCCAAAGTACCTGAAGGATGAGAGAGAGAAAATCGTGAAGGGAAGAGGCCCACGGAGCGGTAGCCTGTCAGAATGCCATCACTTCTCTCACTCCAGCTTGGATTTCTGAGAGTATATATGAAGAGAATATCAGGCTGAAGGAGTGAATATTGCAGCAGTCTTCTTCAACCCTGCAGCACACTCAACCTACTAAACCTCTCAAGGGCTGTTGAGATAGAAGGCTAAGCTCTAAATTGGGCAAACCTAGACTCTAAATAGAAAGAGGCTCAGGGGACCGGGTAGATGAGCCGTAAGGCGACGGAAGCTCGGAAGCTCAGCTTCAGGCTATGCATGCTTCAGCGATAGCATAATAGCATAATAGGATAATAGGATAATAGGATAACACCTTCCTACCAAAGAATCTTTCTCTTTCGAAAAGAGAAAAGCTATTCCGTCCTACTCGAAAGGGAGTTACTGAGTTACCTACTAGTCGTAGGGCGCGAAACGATTGAACAAGAAGTAAGAAGGGAGTGAGACTTCCTATGTTAGCAAGAACTGCTGCAAGAGTGAGCGCTTCATCCGGTCTTTTTGTAGTAACCAATTACTTTCCGGTCTTTTATAACCAATATGCCTTCCTGTGCTCCGGTAAATTAGTCAATTACTGGCTTTCATGAGTGTCGTCCCTTCGATCTTGGTGACTGTGACCTGGAGATGGTATCGGTTCGACTCTGACTGTGATGGCCTTTAGAAGCCTTCGCTATCGCTCGCCTCTCCCTTATGATTTTTGTTACCTCCCCCATGGCAAAAGTACATTTTCCCCTCTAAAATGAGAAGAGTGTAGAATTGTCCTTTTTTTGCTCTTTCTATTCTATTCCTTACACGGGTTGTCATAAGAGATCTCCTTTTCCCAGAAAGAGTGAGCCAGTCGATCTAACATTCTTCTAGCCAGAGAAGAAAGGAGGAGTTTCTGACTTTCCGAGTGATTGGTTTTCATTGTTTTGAACTGATCGCAGCTAACATAGCTTACCTACACATAACGTAGCAGGAAAGACATTGAAAAGCTGTCGTTCAGCAGCTCCTTTTTCTAACCCCGAAAGGGGAATTCAGCCAATCTAGAGATCCAATCCCTCATGGCACACTTTCACGATACACTTTCGAAATGAATGAATGTTCTTTTGGGAAAATGTAGAAGAATACACCTACGAGACAGGCCTTTGTCTTTTGCCTCGGCCAACCAACACTAGTCTCGGTGCGCCTCCTAACCGTCTAACTCGCTAAGGAGTGGTGAAACCGGGCTACGAGGCAATCAAATTCATTGATCGCCAAGTTTTCCTTCTTTTTGAAACCCTACGCGGCAGCTGCTGGGGAATATGGGTGTACTACCCTACAGCAGTGTCTAAAAGGTCTCTATCCCGCCCTTGCACTCACCTTTGTCTCTGCTGCCGCTACCTTTCTTTGCATTTTCTTAGTCCGCCTTCTTGAGAACTCTCTTTCTCGAGATTTCAATAAATGTACATGTGTACAGCAATTGCATGTGTAATGTTCATGTTACGGGCGTGCACGACAAAAGCATGGGCAAGCGAACCAAAGCGAAACCATTACAGGACCTGGAAAGGTGCCTTTTTGTTGACTTATTTTGGATTTGCTATCCAAATAGATCTATCAAAAGGGATTTCCTCGTTCAATGGTACCGTATGCCAGCCTCAATCCATCAATGGTAGTTCGCCAGGCCCGATCTCACTCTTGAAAGGGGAGTTAGCATCATCAATCTATCTTTCCATGGTCGTTTACGCTGCGCTGCTTTACTGCTCCTCTATAGTCAATAGAAGAGGGGATGCACTACCTTCCAATGCCGCAGCGGCGTTCTTCCTTACCTGACACCAGGCCAGTCAATCTTCTTTCTTTCTCTGAGATAGTGATTCCAACGCTTCGCGCCTTTTTTCACCTGGGTTGGCTATCGCTTAGCAAACGAAATAGGAATTCCCACAGCCACAAGCCTATCAACTCATAAGCACCAATACACTAGGTTGAAGGCATAGAGGGCTCGACTAAAAGGAGAGCAAAGCCATTCGCTGCGCTCCTAACGTTGCACTCCTAACACGCAGGCTAGCTGCTAAACAAAAACTTGCAATAGCAAGAGCAAGTCTTCGCTCTCTCTTCGGCTCACTTCACCCACACCCTCGTCCCTACCCAAGCAAGAGCTACAGAGCAACTCTTCACTCTTGAACTCTAAAGCCTGACTTCTTCCCCGGAAAATGAGGAAGATAGAGAAAATGAGCTCAAACCACCTGCACTAGGCCTTGGGTGACATGCAGGCGAAGACTATTGGTCTCTTTAATATCGGGAACAAGATCATGAATATCGTAAGGAATCAAACTCAACACCGCTCCGTGGGGTTCTCGCTTTCGGGCAAGAAACTCTTACCGGGTCCAACCCTTATCCCCAGGAAGAAGATCACGTATTCCACTTCTCGTCCCCTAGCAACTAGCAAACAACAAACAAATTCTTCAGGGGACTTCCTGACCAGCGGTCTTGTTATTGACCGAGGGACCTCTCCTACTGGTCAGAGTGCGACGAGGCCGTCCTTGTTGTTTCAGAATGAACGCCCGCGTATACGGCTGATGGAGCTGGAAGCACTAGAAGAGCAAGGCTTTTTTTCCACGCTTTTAGTCGACTGGATATACATGTTTTGTTTTTGTCAAAGACATAGAAGATTGCCCAGAGAAATCCGTGACTATATAGAAGAGACGAGAGCCTTAACCTTCAAAACCAACGGTAAGCTGTGAAAAAGAGGTGCTCGGTGGTAGAATAAGAAAAAGAACGGGTGCAAGCGGGGCAGGTGAACTGCCAGTGATCCTGGTGAACCCATTCGAGGATGTCCAATCTTTCTCTACATTGACCGGTTTGATCTCAAAGAATTGCGATCAAAGCGGGACATGCGGGAGATTCAGGAGTGGTCTTGAACCATACGCGTTTACTTACTGCTTGATGATTTTCCCTCTCGGGAGGAATGGAATGGATAGTGAATTGCTGGACAGAGATCAAGGAAGTGAAAAAAAAACCTCATCTGGCTACGACTATTTGGATTTGGACGAGACGCCTACTTCACACGCTTTCCTGTTCTCCACAGGAATGCCAGAACCAGAGCTTTACTTATCATGCGTATGCGCGCCGGGAGGCAGGAAGAAACTTTCCTAGATCGTAGTTGCAGACTCATGGCCAAAAGCCTGACCGCTATGCCGAACTCGAACTCGAAGACATTTGGGAAGAAAGCCCTTTTTCCCACAGAAAGAGAGAATTGCGCAGGAGGTGAAAAGCCGGACTGGTTTCCGCAGACATAGTGGAAGGCCGTTCCTATTACAGCGCCGTCCAGCCTAATGCCAAAAGCTTTGGTTCGACCAACGAATGGTGCAAAAGAGCTATCGAAGACTCTCTCCTCTACTGAATTGAAGGCTATAAGTCTACTGACTAATACCAGTGGTTAACCAACGATGAGCTAAAACAGGCAAAAGGGGAGTAGGTTTCTGAGTTCAAGGTCTTCTGAGGTTGAACCAGTAGGACAAAGAGAATAAGACTTGGAAATGCTCTTGACGAATACGGGTAGGAAGCGACCTGGAAAGGTGTTGGGTGGTACGGCGGGTGCGATATGGTGGGTTTGTGTACGAATCAAGAAGTGGGATATAGAATGATCTTGTCCTGAGATGAATGCTCTTGATCTTGATAGGGTTTGTGACTAGCACCACTGGAGTCTTAGGGTTTGCGGGTGGGCTTGGAAGTGGAGTCCGTTGGCTCAATTATGAATTATTAAGGGGAATATAGCACTCAATGCGGGTATCGAGTTGGGCTCGAGAAAAGTGGGTAATGCTTGATACCTGGGATCTTCGGGAATGACTAAAGCCCGATATGACCAAGAATGCCCTCTTATGAAAGAAAGACCAGCACGACCCAAGGCCCCTAAGCTTTTGCAGGGGGTTGGAAGCAATGGTTCGAAAGGTCCGGAAGCGGGTACGCAAGATCGAGCTATTTCGTTGGATCCTCGGTAGTTGGGAAGAAAGGCTCTAGATATCCCCCTCTATGGACTAGAAGAATGTCTCTTTCTATGGACTTAAAACGACTAACGACCACTTAAAGGCTAACTCTTTTGCTGCTAATGTTTCTAATGGGCTCCTTACGTGTACATGTGAGGAGTGCAACGCTTCATGTTCGAACACTGGCAAAAGGTCTTCTTCTCTATGCTATTTCTCTCTATCTCGGGCACACAAACTAAAGCCAGGCAGAGGAGGTTTTAGGGGGAAGGGGGTGTCGAGGGGAACAAGGAGATCTTCTTGGTTTTCGTTGGATGGAGGGAAAGCTCTTTCTGCTCTTGGAGATGGAAACAGGGATGCAGATCGTAGATCGTAGATGTGCTGATGAACCCATTGATACAAAGAATACAAAGATACCGAACGGGAATTGCTAGAGAAAGAGGAATAGGGATTGAACCGGGAATGACTTGAGATACCGAACCTCACTAATGCGATAGCGTGCGTAGGCGCTCTGTAATGGATAGCGCGTATGCCTGCATGTGCTCCACCAGCGGTGTTTGGCGGATATTCACTGGGAAAGGTGTAAACAAAAGATGCAGAACCAGATCGTCCTGGGGAGAAGAGCATGTCGGATGAGCAAGATATGCTAGGCTTGACTAGAAGAGTTTGACTCTATATATAGATGAGAATTCCATACCATAGGTGCCCCGGTCATATACATAAAGCGGAGGTAGTTGGCAAGCAGAGGTTGAGGATAACTAGCCCCAGGGTGAAAAAGAAGTGATGCGATACAGGTAGCGGAATGGATTACATCGCCAACCCTGGGAAGTAGGGACTACAAAGGTGAATGCCTTAGACAAAGACGACTTACGCTTTTGGATTACGCTTTCGTCGGATTCAGTCCAATACATGAGGGGGGGAGCCCGGCTAAAGCAGCCTATGACCCCCGCAGTCCAGTCATGTACATTATTTCCAGAAGTGAATTCGAGAAAGTCCTGTCTTCCTTCTTGTTTCGGGAGATCCTCTGTCTTCCATGGGGAGAGGGAACAGATCAACCTGTTTTCTGAAACTCCTCAAAGGCTCCTAGTGAGCAGTTGACAAAAGAACTAAAGCCAAAGAATCCACCCCAAAGCTATCCTATACTCCCCCTATGTGAGTTGCTGAATTCATCTTCCACCCTTGGTATAAGCTATAAGATCAGAGGCTATTCAAGATTGTTGATATCCGGGCGTATCAGGAAGAATGAATCTCTGAGAAGAAAGAGGAATGATGAAATGATAGAAAAGTGGACTCTAGCTAGAAGGTAACTACTTTGACTTCCTTAGCGGAAGAAAGCCTTGATCTACGACCACCCTTTGCCATTCTTTTTTTTTCCAATGAGGAGTCCGACCGATGAACCTTGGGAGCATCCCGGGCAAGATCTATGGCTTCAGCCGCGGCTAAATGAACTACCTATTCTCTAGAAGTTTCTATGAGAGCTGTAGGAGGCCGGCCTTCTATCTTCCCAATTCTACCAATGAGACCTCTTTCACTCACTTAGTGGACGACCCAGATTCAAACCCCTTTGGCCTCATCCCGATCTCCCTGAAAAGAGGAGAAAGTAGCGGCTCCCTCCTCATTTCAGCTTGCTTATTTGTCAGCACGGGTTTAGCTTCCTTACACAATCTCTGCTCCCGAAATCCCCGAGCGTCTTTGCAAGTCAAGAATTCCAATAGGGTAGGGTCTTGAAGGAGCTCTTTCATAGCATAGTTATGAGACAACGAATTCCCGGCCACTGCTCTTGGATTTTGTAGTTCGATTCTCTCTTTACCCCTTTTTTGCATATGTTCCTAAATGGGTGTGCACCGGCGGGCAGGGGCCGGCCTCCCACTCTCTGATGCAGCGCTTAGCTGAGTTAGGCTTTTGCGTACCCAATTCAATTAGTACTCGTCCGTGCCACCTTGTGTAATGCATAAAACCAAATCGCTGACCGGTGCTCCCATCAATGAATGAGTTTATGCACTTCCCAATTTTCGGGAGATCTCGACCTCTTTCATGAGAAGGAGTTGAATCACGCTCGCCCGAAGCAGAGTCAATAGACTTCCCCCGGAGAGAGAGAGGTCCGCGTGCACATTGAATTCATAGGGGGCTTCAATTAGCCCAGGCACCTACGTCAAGCCCAAATCCGATGTCGATCACGGAAAGTGACAGAACTCCCTGAGAGGTACGAAGTCGCTCGACTGAAGGAGAGGGGATGTATATCGTCATTTAGATTTCTTGGCTCTAATCCTCTGTCATGGGACACCAAGAAAGAAAGCAAGACTTCTGCTTTCGATCACTCAGATTTACTGCTTCAACCCGGTATTCGTAGATCTTGTTTGGGTAAATGTCTACGTTTGCTGTAGGTGCTTCACCCTGAGATCTCGAAATGCTATCAGCTTGGCTTCAAGGGGAACGGGCAATTGGCTTCATTGCAGATCACTAAAGAACCTCTCTGCGAAGCCCGGTCTTCCCTTCTCGCCCAACGGCCTATTAGAGCTATGCGTGAGACAATGAAACAATCCCTTTTCATTTCGGAAAGACCTCGCCCCCCCAATTCCAAGAGGACGGTCGAAAGTCTCTTCGGGATAGGCGAGTTGACGGTGTGTCTTCAAGAGCAATCGAAAACGAGAAGAACCCATGATCCCCATATATATGTCGAAAAAGCTTTTTCAAGCTAGACATGGTGTGGTGTAGTTTACTTGCTTACTCGAAAGAGTCAGGGGCGTTGCGTTCGTTTACTTATGTGAAAAAAGCAGGAAAAGATATGGGCATATTGGTGACCTCCAATCACTTCTTATTGATTTGATGATCAGTTGATGAAGGCTGCTATCCCCAAAATGGATAGCCCGGTGCGTCACTTTTGGCTCACTCGATCTGACTCCCACTATGGAGGAAGATTCTGTCTGACTTCATATACCATCGCTTCTTCCTTAAAAGCTTCATTGGCATGAACAAAGGGCAGGATCAGGATTCACAAAGAAACTCGCACAGATGATGGGAATATGCAAGCAAAGGCAATTGACCCATACGTGGTTAGGGGCACGTCTGGGGATTTGTTACTCACTTTCATTCAATTGCACTCTAATGATGAAGCAGGGATGGATATGATGGCTTTAGCAATCTACGGGCTGGTGATTTTCCCGGATATGTGGATGGTCGGGTTCTCTATCTATTCTATCAGCTCAAGCATGGAGGAAATCCCATACCTGTTTTCCTTGCAGAACTTAGGAAGAATAGCTTCTTCTACTAGAGTTCGCCACAGAACCCATCTAACGAACCGAAGCCAAGGCCCAAGTTCAACCTTCACCACGTGAACGCTACAAGCTAGTCTCATCCTTATGCCCTCTCCTTACTCTACTAATCTAATTAAGGCGAGCATTCCCTGCGGGGCACCTCTCCTTCAGTCCTTCAGTAGAGTGGCTTCGCACCTATCCTTTCTATATGTTGATTGATGCCCTCAGGTTCCTTCTCTTCTTTTAAGGACATTAGCAAGAAGCGCTGAACTTCAGGAGATTGCGCCGGCTTCTTTCCAGTGAATCTGGAAGTGACTCCGCTAAGGCCCTAAAGGCCTTTCTTTTATAGGCGCCCTAGAAATCAGTCCACTAGAAAGGGATGCGTGAAAAAGAAGAGAATCTAGTGAAAGCAGAACCAGCGCTTAAGAAAGAGTAGGAAAAGTTGGCACGTCTTGAACTTGGCTACGAAACTAGGCTATTCTTCCCCTCTCGAAACAAAATGCTTTCATCTAAGATCTCCCCTGTGAGCCTGCTAACTCAACTCTTCTTTCTAAGCAATGATCTGTTATCTAGGTAGTTCGAATGGCCACCTCAACCGTTACTCTACACTGGTCCTTACCCCCCGTCCCATAGTTGAAACTAAAGAAACTTCCGTCCCTTCTATACGAAACTCACATCTGGTCACTAGATGAAAGGATGTATGGAATAGGAGTAGCAGGCCGAATTCGCTTCCGTTTCTTTCTCTTAAAGTAAAGCCGGGTTTCAGCAAGCCTGCTTTTGCTGAATCAAAGGTCTTCATTAGCCTAGTCTCAAGCTAGTTCAGCGAGGTAGTTTACTTGCTGACTCGATAGAGTTTGGACTCAGCTCTTTGAAAGCTTTCACCTCGACTAGAAGGAAGAAAGATTTCTAGAGGAGCAATTCTAAAGCTACAGTAGATCGACACCTTTCTATACCCTACCTTGTCCTTCGATAGAATAAGAAATTGAAATAGAAGCCCCGTTTTCTTACCAGGGAGAAAGAGCCTTGATTCCCCAATGAATCGTGAAACGTGACTTGTCAACATCTAGCTGTCTGCTGAGAAAGATAGCTTTGATAGGGAATGAAAGGGGATCTCAGACTTCCACAGGCTTGAATGCCCGAACAATAGCCCAACTCAGAACTAAGTTGAAGATCTCGATTTGTTTTGGTAAGGCGCTCACTTTCTCTATCTTTTTTACAATCAATCGTACTGATTGCGCATACCCGGAATGAACAAGCAGTAAGACCCACGGGGCGGTACTCTATTTAGGAAAGCTATAGAAGAGAAGGTTTATACGAAATCCTCCGCTGCTATCTTCTCTTTCCTGTATCGAGCGTGAAGCTAGACTCACAGGTTCCGGATTGAGCTTCAGTACTTCGGTCAAGGATTTACCAGCTGATATCTCCTACTTCCTTGTTCTTCTCACTCGTGTTGCCGAGTGAAAGCAGCCCTTCTTTTTGGTCGTTATCCCGGGCGAAGTGAAGAGTTGCTACTGAGTTCTTCTTTCTTTGTTGATTGTCCTTGATTTATGCTTGACTGAGGAAGGGCTTAACTGCTCAAGTCCTTGTATATCTATTGTTGTAGAGGTACTTTCTCTGGGTTCTTCCCAGGGGGTCTAACGCTCGTACTTCCTTGATCTTGAGCAAAGGACTTTCTTAGAGGGTGCTAGAGAGGGTGATGGAAGACTATAGCTATCGTGTACTTGCTTTCTCTTTCGTTAACAGGTTCTTCTTCCTAGTATGCATGGTCTTGTTAGTAGCTCCATAACTCTTGAATTGGTTTGCCCGTAGGTTCCTTTCAAAGTCAGTTAGGAAGCCAAGATCTTAAATAGCACTCCAACGAGCTAAGAGTAGGTCCTGTCCTAAAGGTCTCTAAGTTATACCAATCCCCGTGGTCGAATCTATTGCAGCTTTCGACTGGGCTGTGGTCCAGGCCAACCTAAAGGAAGAAGTGAATTGAAGAGTCTAGAATATGGACTTTTTCTTTCTCGTAGCTCACGCTCTAGTTGAGCAAACCAACTTCCTTTTTGCCTAGAATCCGGCATTCCCCCGTCTGAATGGAACCATGGAAAGGAGAGGTCTAAGCTTAAGAAATGGCAATGAGACTCGAAGGCAATAGGAAAGATTCGGCGTCCTTCTTACCTTCTTTCTTGAGAGGGAAGAGTGTTGAACTTTCCTGGGAGCTTCGCTAAGGCTTAGAAGTCGCTAGCTAGATGTCGCGTCTGAGGGCGTCTTACCCACGGGGCGGTTTCGCCCTCCGAGGCATAGCTCAGGAAGGGCTCCAGCGTTTCTTAAGAAATGTTGTTTGCCTTTCGCTATCGCTCGAGCATGACCTACCGGTCTCCTTTCTTTTCTTGGTTGAAAAAAGAGCTTTTAGAGGTTTCCGGACTGAAAGCTTAGTCAGGGAAGGTGCGAAGCCTGATTGACCACTTTCGGTGGACTGATAACGGCTACCTACTTCTCTTCTTGTGTTTTCAGACTAAGGCTTTCCTCACTCTATACTCGATCTTGCTTAGAAGTCTACTCTGGCACCTTATGACGGGCTTGAATCAGTCGTTACTCAATTCTCACTCTCCTGACGCTAGGCAAGAAACACTTTTCTATCTCTGTCATTAGATAAGGAAAGAAGGGGCTAGCAAGTCTTTCCAGTTGGAAAGAACAAACACCTTGTGTAAGAAGAAAGAGGAATAGAACGAAGGGACGGAACAACTAGAGAAATGGATAGGGAGAATGGCTCGACTGAAAGGGAGAGGCGAGCCTATATTCATTCATTCCTATATTATATGCACGATAGTGGGTGAGACGTTAGTCGATGGATCGGTTGAGTGAAGCGAAAGGTATGAATAGTCACTCATTGCTAGCTATGAGGATAGTCTAGTATCTCATATATGAGATTTTGTACTACGCTCAGTTGAGCTAACACGCCGATACAAGACATAGAAGAGATTCTATGCTATTAAGAGAAGCCTATCTCTCTGAAGATGCTTAAGTACTAGTGAGTACACCATGGGTATGGTGTGCAAACGATTCAGAGTTCTTGAATGTGGAGCTGCTTACCCTGTCACTAGAGCAAGGCGAAACTTTCTTGTAGCCTTCTCCCATATGACAGCTATATTCGCTGCTGAGAATCGCGTTTAACGAAGAGTGCGGAGAATCTTCCTCTCCCTATCTATCCTCATACACTATTGTATGAGTGACTTCTTTCTGTATGATATACTTCTTTAGAGTAACTAAACGTAGTTCGACATAGATGAGATTGAGATCTCTCCTCACTGACTATTCTCTTACTCTAAACAATAGTGAGAAGCACTTCTAAGTATGATTAGCCAGTCTTCCCCATTGCTTGGCTCGCTCCTCTGACCAAGAGCTATTCGAGCTGGCATTCAGTTCAGATCTGTTTGGGGATAGACTCTTCAAATATCTTGTTTGAAAGACCGCTAACGGGAATAGAACAAGGAACATAAAAGAAACCCAGGTGTTGGACCTTTGCAGAGCTTTGGCCTATTACAACTTCTTAATTATTAAGGGTAATATGCCTACTCCTAGCTCATGATTCAGTCTGTGGTCACGGAGCAATGTCAGACCTCTGTACTCAAGTACCTGGTCCTTTACTTGACCAAGGGAAAATCCCTAAGAAATGTGCCGAGCAGAATTAAGCATCATGCTTGAATAAGGATGTGAAGCTAGCTCGATCGCAGGAAATGATGGAAAGGCTGAAGCCCCAGTGGCAAGAAGAACAAGGTAACGGAAGGAAGATAGATCAGATGATCCGGTCCCCGGCCGTCAGTCTCATGTCCCCGCGTCTCAGCATCTAGAATAGAATAAGAAAGGAAAGAGCTAGGCATCAGTTTGACTTCGAGATCGAGACCCAGAAGTGTAGAGATAGAGGCAAAGGTTGCAACAGGAGGGAGAGACGGTTCAATACCCGATTTGAGGACCTGATAACCTAGCATCCTCCCCCGGATTAGATGACTCTTTTTCCTCGTTCACCATCTTTCACCTTTACCCTTCGCTCACGTCCGAACTCATCATTGTTGGATCGATATCCAGTTCCACCAGCGGCAGAGACAGTTGGATAGGTACCCCCAGCAGTTTTCAGCTAACCAATTGGAATAGGTACAACTGGTCAAGCTACAGCTGCTCCTGCTACTAAATCGACTTGAGCAACGGATGTTTAGGAACGGAGGGAAAACCGCAATAGTTCAAATCGGTGGATGAAGAATTCATTGTCAAACCATAGCCTCTGGATTTAGATCGACGTTGCCTGCCTGGGTTGAACCAGAAATCCCTATTCCGGAGTTCTCGATAGAATATCCAGGGCCTATGGATCAAAAGCCTCTTCCTTTTCCATTTACAGACCAAAGATGCTTTGGTTTTCAAACCAATAGCATAGGTGAAGGCATAGCCCATTCCAGTTCCATATCTGGATCCGGAACACCATGAATAGATAAGGGCAGCATATGCAGGGGCTTCTCTGGAAGAAGATCTCCTAGAGGATATCGAGGATCCATATGCATGTACGAATGAAGGACGATCCAATTGATCTGGGACCCGAGGCATAGCAAGGCGTAGAGCATAGTATGTGGGAAGGTGCGAAAGACCAACTAAAGGCCAACAAGAGTCTCCCCAAGTATCACGGGGGTGGAGCCTATTCTATGAGTACCTCGTGAGGGGGGTCAACATATGGATTACTCTTTTTGTACATCGACCCAGCGTAGAAAACGGTTTTCCAAACCTGCGCACGTAGGCTTGAAAGCTGTAGTTTTCTGGGCAGCGAATGGAAGATTAATGAATCGAGTCTTTAAGTTAGAACAAGCCAGCCTATCTTGATGAACCAGAAGTGAGAAGGGCTGGTTCCGGAGTGCTTTTGTCCATCAATTGGATCTATTGCACCCAACCCAGTAGGCCGTTAGTCGCAAAGAAGAAGAAAGAGGTCTGAATCTCGAGCACGAAAGAAGCTCTATCGTGGTCCCTACTGCTTCTGGGACTGTGATCGAATCTGCTCGGAAAACTGGTAGATGAAATTGAGATGTATATGGAAGCGAACGAGGGGAAGCTCAGACGGGACGAAGGGATTACGGACGAAAAGGTGATGGCGGGATTTGCTACCGGAAGATATTGCACTAGAAATGGAATGGAGGAGGCAGAGGTGACCGCTAGGGAGGCTGTAGTTACGCATGCAGTTGACTCGCGTTCCAACATCCATTCATGTCCCTCCGCTAGATACGAATCAAAATGTGAATGAAGCGCCTGCACCTGTTCGGAAATAGATGACGATTCTTCCCAACTCCGGTTCTGTTTGGGGGTCTAGGGACAATACGTTTGTGACTCAATTCTGTTTTTCTGTAAAGACAACTGAGGTAGAAAAAAGTCCCCCATTGTCAGACCTCAAGACCTTGACCTTGATATTGGCATCAAACTGGGTCTTGATCATTCTATGAAAAACATCCGATTTCTCGGTATCGTAGAATAGAGTTCTTCTAGATCAGATCACAGCAGAATGCGATTATGGGTTGCTTGGACTGATTCTCGAGGGTTGAGAGCCAAGTGAGAAAGCAAACCCGATAGTGGTCACTATTTTCATAACTAAGCAATAGTATCCAATGCTCTAACTCTTGTTATCGGAATGAGCAGTCCTAGAATCTTGAAAAAGTGTCATGCTTAACACAAGCGATAGAAACATGCACTTTGTCAATTCAAAGAGAGATTCTGATGATCGTCACTGTTTCTGTTTGATTCGATCGAGAAGGGAGCGCCCCACAAGACCTCGGTCGGGTAACCGTGACTGGTTGAACGAATTCACTCAGGACGTGACTGTGACTCTAGTCTCTCTTTGATCGTCTCTGTGATCTGTGATAGGCAGCGGGGCAGAGAATTAGAATGTTTCTTTCTTAGTTCAAATCAGACTTCACGTCTCTCTTTGATCGTCTCTGTGATCTGTGATAGGCAGCGGGGCAGATAATTAGAATGTTTCTTTCTTAGTTCAAATCAGACTTCACACCCACCCGATCTCACAAATGTCTAACTACTAACTAGGCCCATCGATTCCTAGTTTTTCAATCGATTGCAACGGGAGATCCCGGCTAAGTCTTAGTCTTTGAAGAAAAACTTCAAAAATCTGCCTTTTGCTATCCTTTTTACCCTAGTAAGGTAGAGCTAACGAAGAGTCGTTTAAAGACCTTTTCAAAAACCACTTTGTATTTGTAGAGGGCGGGTATCACGCTCAATATAACCAGACTTTCCTATGTCAATAGGAGAGAGAAAGAAAGAGGAACTATAGATCGAGAAAGTCACATTAGCTACACCAGACCAGACACACCTTTTTTTGTGAACCTCTTTTTTGGCTGACCGGATCGGTCACCCCTCAGCCCCCTATCACAACAAGGCAGAGCTAACCCAACTACTGTTCTCTAAAAGGCCTGCCTATTCTAGTCAAGCTTGGAGAACATAGTACTAGGACTTACTAGATGCTAGATGAAAGACCGTGATTGGTGAAGGAATCGAAGATCCCCACGTAGCGGTAGCTGCTATCTATCGTTTTCTAAGAAGTTAGGTAGGTGGTTGACTTTGACGTAACATCACTGACCATTTTCTTACCCAACTTGATCCTGACTTGCTTCAAGCCGCGTTAATCTCGATCATTTTGCTTTCTTCCTTTTCAGATTGGCTTAGTCTTCAGTCCTTCCACTGGCCCCTTGTAGATCCACTGATAGGTAGATTGAAATCTTCTTTCTCTTATATATGCATCCCAGACGAGCTACTTCTTCAATGCCAATGCCCATAACCCTGGAATCAGTGCCCACAGACGAGTTAAGGAATCGATTAACCAACAGAGGAGAACGAGCTGAGTAGCGTAGCAACGAACAGAACGTTAGGGGGCGAAAGAGCTGAGCCGCGTAGCGGAGAAGGAACGAATTGCATGTGTTAAGCATAGAGAGTTCCTTGCTCTGAATGGAATCTCTTCAGAGAAACCATTCTTCCCCCAAACTTTTCACCACTATGACTAACCTCATTGAAGTCACCCAAGAGAACCTGAAACCAGTACCACCCACAGATGATGAAGTTAGACAGGTTGACCTGGGATTTAGGGTATATAAAGGCGAGGAGGATATAGCTACTTTAGGGTATATAAAGTAAACATCACAGCTCCTCTCACTTCGTACTAGCCTAGCTGCTTTCTATTCAAAGTGCTCTTAGCATCGTAATATATTCAGAACTGATTCTCAACATACTCTTTGACTGAAAGAAAAGAAGTACTCCGCTTGTTAGCAGCGACTATCGTATCAGCTCCCGTTAAGAATTTATGTCGCCTTACTAAAACGGACTTTCGTCCTGGGAATCTTCGCCTCTTTCTAGTTGCTCAGCCACTTCGTTCCATTCGCCAAAGTTTGACAAGCCAAAACCAACCCTTTCCACGAATATGACCATCTAGCCGGAGTAACTCCCCTTGACGACGCGAAACGGACAAAGTCTTGACGACTTTGCACTCAAAGCCCGAACCCGGTTCAGTAATGAAGCGCCATGCAGATTTCTGCAGCAAAACTCGATTATGCAACTCCACTTAATATACCCCCGTCCGAGACCCCCCAACTTCTGGCTTAAGGAGGTTGCTTTCTTGGGCCATATAATCAGTGGGGCAGGACTAGCTGTGGATCTAGCCAAGGTGCGCGCTGTGAAGGAGTGGTCACCTTTGAAGTCGGCGGCCGATGTGAGGAGTTTTCTTGGACTTGCCGGATACTACCGCAAGTTCGTAAAAGGATTCTCCAAGATTGCCCTCCCGCTTACTTCCTTGACAAAGAAAGGAGCGATATTTGAGTGGACACCCCAGTGTGAAGCGGCATTCCAGGAATTGAAGGATAGACATACCTCCGCCCCCATCCTTATCCTTCCGTCTGGGAAGGAAGGATTTCAAGTCTATACGGATGCGTCTTATCAGGGGTTGGGAGCGGTGTTGATGCAGCACGGGCACGTAATTGCTTATGCTTCAAGACAATTGAAGAAGCATGAAGTCAATTACCCGGTGCATGATTTGGAGCTAGGAGCGGTGGTGTTCGCCTTGAAGGTATGGAGGCATTATCTATACGACGTCCACTGCGAAATCTTCTCGGATCATAAGAATTTGAAGTACGTTCATACCCAGAAGGAATTGAACTTAAGACAACGACGGTGGTTAGAGTTTCTATGCGACTATGAGTTCATCTTGAACTACCACCCCGGAAAAGCAAACTCGGTAGCCGATGCGTTGAGTAGGAAAGTACCCGGCTCGAGCCCAGAATCTCGGTTGATGAGCATGGAGTTGACACGGATGATCGAGGAGATGGACATCACCTTAATATTTAAGGCTTCTTCGAAATATACGGAGTACCTGTCCAGCATGAGTATAGTTTGTGATATCCGGGACCGGATCCGAATGGAGCAAGGATTAGATGCGGCTTTGGCCCCGGCAATAAAGTTAATTGAAGACGGGACTTCCGACGAATACACACTAAAGGACGGCAGAATCCGGGAGGATATTATGAGAGAAGCACATTGCTCTCAATATTCCGTGCACCCAGGAATTTCAAAGATGTACGCCGGCTTACGAAAGACGATGTGTTGGCCAGGGATGAAGAAAGATGTCCGGTACTTTGTCACGCATTGTGAAGCCTGCCAAAGAGTGAAGGCGGAATGCAGGAGCCCTGGTGGCCTGCGGCAGTCGTTGCCAATCCCCGAATGGAAGTTCGAGGATATATCCATGGACTTCGTACATGGGCTACCTCGCTCCCGCCCAGGGAATGATTCAGTATGGGTGATCGTTGATCTCCTGACGAAGGTTGCCCGGTTCATACCTATGAAGAAGGAGGCTCACGTGGATGTCTTGGTACGCCTGTTTGTGGAACAATTTGTACGGTATCACGGCGTACCTAAGACGATCGTTTCGGATCGTGATGGTCATTTCACCTCCAAGGAATGGAGGGCGGTACAGACGTATTTGGGCTCACGTCTTACCTTCAGTACCGCATTTTATCCTCAGACGGACGGACAGTCTGAGCGGACCATCCGAACATTGGAAGATCTGTTGAGGTTATGTGTGATAGATACGGGAGAGCCGTGGGAAAGACTCTTGCCCTTGGTGGAATTCTCCTATAACAATAGCCATCAAGCTAGTATTGGCATGGCGCCCCATGAAGCCCTGTATGGAAGGAGGTGTAGGACCCCCTTGTCTTGGGTGCAAGATGAAGACCCGAAGACTTTGGGAATTGAGTACATAGATGACACTGATGCGGTGTTTAGGATAATAAGGGATCGCATGTTGGAGGCTCAAAGTTGGTAGGCGAAGTATTACAACGCAAGGCACTGTATGGTGGAATTTCAAGTGGGTGATAAGGTGTTTCTAAAAATTCGGCCGATGCATGGAGTGTCACGAGTGCGAGGAGTGAAGAAGCTCAGTCCACGGTATGTTGGGCCCTATGTCATATTGGAAAGGGTTGGCACTTTGGCCTACCGGCTGGAGCTACCGCCCGAGCTAGAGAATCTCCACGATGTGTTCCATGTGTCGTCGCTTTGGAAGGCGCTGTTGCGGCCCGAATAATACATCCCCACAACTGATGGTACTGTGGCGTCTGACAGATCTGTGCGACTGGAGCCGGTGCGGATCGTTGATAATGAGATAAGAACCTTGCGCCGCAAAAGTGTCCCCTTGGTAAAAGTGTTATGGTCTAATCATGGGAAGGAGGAATTCACATGGGAGCCAATGGATTTGATGCAAAGACGCTACCCGGAGTTGTTTGCTTCAGGTAACTTTATTTAAAAACATGTTTTGTTTTCTGAATGCTTTACTCCCCACGACCTCAGCCTGATTTCGGGGACGAAATCTTTTTATTTTGTTTATAGGATTTGTAACGTCCCAATTCGCGCTAGGCCCCTCGCACGTGTTCTGAGTCAATAGACTCAACTCGGGCTCGGGGTGCACCGACGCGAGGTGTCAGGTGCATAGAATAAGTGTAGGGTTGGGTTCAAGGTTACCCCAACCAGTAGCCGAGATGAGGGAACTCGGCTAAGTAAAAGTCGTAGAGAAAGGAGGTTGATGCTCGTCGATCGTCGAGAATGGAGGACTGATTCTCGCCGATTCGACGGGTATTGGTGGTCGATACCCGCCGGACACAGAGCTGCAAGTAGACTAAGGGAAATTCGGCGAGAATGCTCGGCGATTCCCACCGATCGTCGAGTATCGCTGAGAAATACTCAATGCAATCAACGCAGGATGTCCAGTAAAAAGGCTAAGGGAAAATCGTCGGGAATCATTGTTGATTCCCGACGAATTCGTCGAGAATGATCTGACGGTTCTCACCGATCGTCAAGAATGACCTGACGATTGTCACCGATCGGCGAGAATGACGACTGATTTCCGCCGAATTTTACTTGGGCGTTTTCTTCGCCCAGGCAGATTCGCCGGCTTGTACAGGCGGACTAAACCGGACTTTGGGATTCGTGTTGAATGATCCTTGGACCGGTCACTTCAATTGAAACCTAATTTGGGCGGTCCAATTAGAGAGTGACACGTGGCGGAAGGGATTTAGCCTAATATGTAATATAAAAAAGGGAGTAAACCAAACCCTAGTCATCGCACCCGATTGTCCTTGCCGAGCCGTCACCGTGCAAACCGACGGGAGCGGAAGAGGAGATATCGGGGGTCGCCGAAGCCGGATTCTGGAGCAAAAGCTCCGCCGTTTCCGTGGAAGAACACTACTAACGAAGGCAAGGATGCCGCCACGAATAATAACGCGATCCATGGCCGGCGACGGAGGAAACGCCGGAAATAACATGAGTTTCCTCCCCTCTCCCTTGGTGCTAGATCTATAGTTATTCTTAGGCGTGACATCGACTCAAACGAGTCTTGATGTGTGAGATGAAGCTTTCTAGGAAAGCCATGCTAGAGCTTGTGCTATAAAGCTTAGTCGTATTCAACCTCCCCTCGCTTCAAAGTGATGATAGGGGTGGTATCGTGAAGTGGAAATGGCCTCAAGAGGGATAATAAGGGTGGAGGAACTTCTGGTTGCGATTTGGGGAAAATCGCTTAAGGAGGAAGATGAACGGATGCCGTTCACTTCGCTTCAAGATGCGTGCAGAATCTGTATTCTGCACGCAGCGACCTTCTTGGCTATTTTAAACATGAAGGGGGCGGATCTGGGCTTTCAACTAAACACGAAAGTTGTAGCCCTTGCAATTACCTTTCCAACGAGTGGTTGCACGTTTCCATGCGATACCTGTAGCCACGGGAAAGTCCGTTTGAATCTGCTGCGGTTGGAAGTTAATGTCCAGGAATTCTGTATCCTGTACGCAGCAGACTTCGAGTTGCATTTCTGGTATGATGTGACCAGATCTGGGCTTTTGACTAAACACAAAAGTTGTAGCCCTTGAAATTACCTTTCCAACGAGTGGTGAGATGTTTTCGGGCGATACCTGTAGCCACGGGAATCCTCAGTCAAAGTTGCTGACCAGATTACATACAATTCTAGGTGATTATAATATGAACTTGGATTCGATGGAATAGACGTTGCAATTCATCTCGAGGTTGGGTGGATTCCTTTGTGTTAATCACCGAGGTAATGTGAAGATTGATGTTTGAGGATTTGAATCCCTATGCCGAGATGTGAATCAAACTTAAGAGAATGAAAGACTCTATTATATTTTTTAGATCACCATTATGCACACTATGCCGAGATGTGAATCAAACCTAAGAGAATGAAAGGCTCTGTTATATTTGTTAGATCACCATTATGCACATTATTTATAATATGTTGAATTAATTTGGAATAATTTGTAATTGGTTAAAACTATGGCCAGGATGTGTAATGGATTGATGGAAGGGAATGGATAGTCCAATGCTTAGAGGGTCGTTTCCCCACGGGTAACATTGTGAAAGTTAACAAGTGCGGTGTTGACCGTCACTAATGGGAATGAGGTTAAGTTGGATAAAATCGGACGGTTGGGCTTGGTCCTCGGTGTTCACGTCCCGAGGCTCCTTCCGTATTTGATGGATGGTTGGGCTTGGTTCTCGTGCTTTCTCCGAGGCTCCTTCCATGCCACGGAATTGTGGAATTGCATGTGGTGTGAGTCGACACGCGGTGTCGTAATCCTGGGTTAAGGATAGTGTGGCAGGTCTATGGGCTCGCCAATCGTCACACCGATGGGAGTTGACAGTTAGACCTTGGGCGGTTGGGCTTGGTCCTCGGTGTTCACGTCCCGAGGCTCCTTCCGTGCCAGGTGAACGGTTAGGCTTGGTCCTCATGCTCATTTCCGAGGCTCCTTCCGTGTCATACCATAGGCCAGACAGGGGCTAGGATCATGGTGCTTATTTACCCGAGAGAACCCGCTGAGCCGTAGTACGCATGTGAGCTCCGCTGTTGTGTCCTAGCATGGAGGCGTACGGAGGCCTAGGCCAGGTAGTGTGGAGACCAGCCTAGTAGTGGAGATGCCCGCTCCACTGTCACCGTTTGGCCACGACGGTTGATGCCTGAGAGGTTAGCTACCTGCTCGAATAGTGGGAACTATAAGTCTGTGTCGACATAGCGATTGCATATGCTTGAGCATGGGTGTGTCATTGCATTGCATACATAGCATCGCACTTCATTATATACACAAGACCCTCATCGTATAAGTTTGTATGGGCACTCTTATACGATGAGTTACTTTCTGCTGAACGACCCTCAACTTATACGCTTGTATGGGCATCCATATAAGTTGAGTTACTTACTGTTCTAGTTATATACTCTCTTGCTGCTGTAGTTCGTAGATTTGAAATAAGAGCTTGTTTATTATACACTGCTTATGTTGCTGCTTATAATATGTATACTCACTTCACCTGTTGTACTACTGTTATTTTTATATTGTACCTGTTCCTTTCTCCGCCCGGTGCCGAGGAGTCGCCGGGGGAGCGGATGAGAAACCACTTAGTCTTTGACTAACAGTTGCTACGTCTTCCTTTTTAGGAGGAAACCCCGCAGGTGGAGCAGCAGGCTATGCAGACGGATAGCCAGGCCAGGGTGACAGGGCCTGAAGGGACGGTACCGTCACTACCGTCGGTTACCAATGTGTGTGTGAGAGAGATTTTGTTGTAACCCTTCGGGGCAATTCTGTTTACGTACTCTGATATTAGAAGCTTGTTGTAGCTTCTTTATTTATGATATTATGGACATATGCTTGGTGTGGATTTGACTTTCATATTATTATGGTTGGGTTGGCACTTATCTGTTGATATTGTTGGTACCGGCAGAATAGGCGTCTTGTGGTATAGGATAGCCTGAGTGCTAGTGTTACCGCAAGGCGGCTGTTCTGGGCATAAGACCCCTCTCGTGCCGTGTCTTGTATTCCGGGAGGGGGGTTTTACAGCTAGGACGTTGGAGAGCGATATGGAGCGAACCCAACTTCAGAAGGGTTTTGTAGCCAAGAAGGGAGAAGGAAAGCATTCGAAATCACAAGGGAAGTCTGAAGGTGGCACTAAACAGGAGCTAAGGAAAGAGCAGTCGGTGTGCTCCGGGCCCAGCATAGCGGAGAAGGGAGATTGTCAGAGTCGAGCGCTTCTCGATTCTAACCTGTGCATCCAAGGGCTTACAAACTTGATCAGCTGGAAGCGATCCGCCAACCCGATGTGGTGACAGGCATTGTGCTAGTTTTCGGTTACCCCACTAGGGTATTATTCGATATGGGTGCGTCTCAATCTTTTATTATTGAAAGATTTATCCGGAGAATTGGAGTTAAGGCTTTCTCGACGGACACAGAGCTGAAGGTGCGCATGCCCAACGAGTCTTCCATGACCACTGCGGCGATGGGATGTATTTGTTAGAGTGTAGGGGGAGTTGACTTCATGTTGGTTGCAGCAGTCCTATCGCTAGCTTAGTTCGATGTAATATTGGGGATGGACTAGCTTGAAGAGATGTGTGCCAGTATTGACTACCTATCTAAGGTGGTTACCCTAAGAAGAAAAGGGCAGGCATAAGTTGAGTTTGAGGGCCTTAGTGGAGTGGCATGTTCTATGATTTCGGCCATGCAGTTGGAGAGGTCAGTCAAATAGGGAGGAGTTTCTCTTGTAGTATTGTTGGATGTTTTCCTTTCCAAGTTATCACTTGGAAAAGTGTCTGTAGTGGTAGAATTTGAGGATGTGTTCCCTGAGGAGCTTCTTGGAGCACCACCTCGATGGGAGATTGATTTCTCGATCGGATTTGTGTTTGAAGCAAAACCAGTGCCACGTCCTCCGTTTAGGATGACACCGAAGGTATTGGCTAAACTCAAGGTACAGCTTCAGGAACTGTTGGAGCAGGGGTATATTAGACCCAGTTCTTCGCCATGGAGCGCACCAGTGTTTTGTGTGATGAAGAAAGATGGTTGTATGCGGCTGTGCATAGAATACCGAGATTTGAATAAACTGACCATCAAGAATAAGTATCTGATTCCACGGATAGATGACCAGTTCGACCAGTTGGTGGGGTCAGTGGTGTACTCTAAGTTGGACTTGAAGTCAAGATACTATCAGTTGCGGATTCTAGATGAGGATATACCCAAGACAACATTTGGTACGAGGTATGGTCACTTTGAGTTCTTAGTGATGCCATTCGGGTTGACGAATGCGCCATTAGTATTCATGTATCTGATGAATCGAGTATTTCTGGAATACTTGGACTCTTTTGTAGTTGTCTTTATTGATGACATTCTTATTTACTCTAAATCAGAGGTGGAGCATGAGACTCACTTGAGAGTAGTCTTGCAAGTGTTAAAAGAGAGCCAACAATATGCAAAGTTCTCGAAATGTGAATTCTGGTTCGATAAGGTGGTGTTTTGGGCCATGTGATTAGTGGTGATGGGGTGGCGGTAGATCCGGAAAAAGTTAAAGCCATCAAGGCTTGGCCGATTTTGAGAACCGTGGCGGAAGTCCAAAGTTTCCTTGAACTAGCCGGGTACTATAGAATGTTTGTGGAAAACTTTTCGCGGATAGCTCTACCCCTCACTTCTCTAACTCGTAAGGACCAAAAGTTTGTGTGGACTCATGAGTGCCATTAGGCGTTTGACACCCTGAAGAAAAAGCTGATGGTGCTCCAATCCTAAGTCTGCCTACAGGGACTAAAAGATTTCAGATTTATAGTGATGCATCAGGATGCAGGTTGGGTTGCGCGTTGGTGCAATAAGGGAGTGTGATAGCTTTTATGTCCAGGCAGTTGAAGCCTAACGAGAGGAATTACCGCATCCATGACATGTATTTGGCGGCGGTAATTTTTGCGTCTAAGTTGTGGCGAAACTATGTGTATGGTGCGAAGGTAGAGATCTTCACGGACCACAAAAGCCTGAAGTATCTACTAGATTAGAAAGACTTGAATATGCGATAGCGCAGATGGGTCGAGTTCCTTGGAGACTACGAAGTGGCGATTCAGTATACGCTTGGCAAAGCCAATATTGTGGCCAATGTCTTGAGTAGAAAATACTCTGGACAAGGGGGTTGGATCGTAGCTCATGATAAATGGTTGGTGAGGGACAAGGAGTCCCTTGGCATTGAGTGTATAGCAAGAAGAGAGTCAAGTATGGCTTGGTTGAACTGGATCATGTTTCAAAATTACTTAACCGATCGTGTTCGGGAAGCAATTAATTTGGATGTAGAGTTCCATCCATTCGTGGTGGAAGCTCAAAAAGGGTGAAGGTAGCGCCTGGGAGATGATTTATGGGACCTTGATTAAGGATGGAAGGATATGTGTACCGCAGTTTGGCAAGCTCCGCGAGGAGTTGATGTTTGAAGCTCATTTTACAAAGTACTCCATTCACCCGGGGCAGTACAAAGATGTACTCGGATATGAAGAAATCCTTTTGGTGGCCTTGTCTGAAGATGGACGTAGCTTTGTATGTGAGTCCATGCCAAACTTGTGCCTTAGTGAAGGCTAAGTGTCAGAAGTCGGGTAGGTTCTTGAAGCCTCTTCCTATTCCCGAATGGAAATTTGATGACATCTCCATGAACTTTGTGCATGTCTCACCTCGATCACAGTAGGGTAACGACGCGATTTGGGTGATCGTGGATTGCTTTACGAAAGTAGATCATTTCATCCCAAATTGGAAAGAGGATAGCGTGGAGAAGCTGGTAGTGTTGTATGTTGGAAACATTGTGCGACTAAATGGAATTCCAAAGAGTTTAGTCTGTGATTGTGACGGACGATTCATGTCCAAAGACTGGAAGTTGGTTCAGAAGAGTCTGGGCACAAAGCACAAGTTCAGTACGATGTTCCATCCACAAATCGATGGACAAACCGAAAGTGGAAAGATCACCTCTTCATGGTAGAGTTTGCCTATAACAACAGTTAATAGGAAAGTATAAAGATGGCGCCATACGAAGCTTTTTATGGAAGGCATTGTCGAATGCCAATGTCTTAGACAGAGGTGGGAGACCCCAAACTTTTGGGAAAAGAAGTGGTGGTCGATTCATGTGAGTTGGTGCGAACCATTCAGGAGCGCATGAAGGTTGCCAAGGACCGGCAAGCAAAGTATTTTAAAGCTCGCCATAGGAATGTGGAGTTTGCGGTAGACGACTGGGTCTATCTCCAGATTAAGTCATTCAATGGCGTTTTATAGATTTGTCGAGTCAAGAAGTTGAGTCTGATGTTTTTGGGACCGTTCGAGCTTATAGAACGTATTGGAGAAGAAGCGTACTGATTGGCATTGTCCTAGGAGAAGAGTAGATTACACAATGTTTCCATGTCTCCATCATGAGGAAAGCCTTGGTGGAGGCTAGTGTGGTGATCGAACCGACGACGGTGCCGATAGAAGAGGCCTTGAGGACAAAAGTCCATCCTGTTAGCTTAGAGGATTCAGAAGTTCAGCAGTTGTAGAACAAAGATGTTAAGCTCGTATAGGTGTGTTGGGACAACTGAGGGTGAGATGAGTTCTCTTGGCAGCATGAGCAAGCAATACGCGAGGTCTATCCAAATTCGTTCATTTAACATTGTTGTTACAATGTTTTGCTATGTAACAACATTATTCTTGCTATTTGCCTGAATGAAATTGTTTGTGTAAAGTTATTGAAATAATGTTTTATTTTGTTGCAATAATTTTCTTGTTGTTTTCTTGTATGGAGAATAATTTCAAGGACGAAATTTGTTTAGGGGGAGAGGAGTTGTGTAACACCCCGGTTATCCAGAGCTAGTTGTCGGGTTGAAGTGGTAAAATAAGGCCAGTCTTGACTTTTCGTCGAGCTAACGAATTTTCGTCGAGCTCAGGCCTTTTTGTCGATCTCACAAATTTTCGTCGAGTTCGGGCCTTTTTGTCGAGCCCTTGAATTTTCCTCGTACTCGGGCCTTTTCGTCGAGCTCACAACTTTTCATCGAGCTCGGGCCTTTTCGTCGAGCTCGAGCCTCTTCGCCAAGCTCACGACTTTTCGTCGATCTCGGGCCTTTCCGTCGAGCTCATGACTTTTCGTCGAGCTCTCGCCTTTTCATCGAACTTGACCGGTTGATGAAATATGGTATGTTTGTCGAGCTCTTGGCTTTTCGTCGAGCACAGACCGATATTCGAAACCTGAGTAGTTCGACTAGATTGCTGAAAAGCGGGGTTTCAAAGATTGATTTCTTAGTCATTTGATTAAACAACAAAGTTGATCCTGGACCCCAGGATCTTCTGCCTGATGGGTTTTAGTATTGCTGAGCGGTTTTGTCCCTCATTTGTGCTCATTTTGGAGTTGACTTAGTGTTTGAGAGAGAGAGAGAGTTCGGAAGAAGAAGAAGAAAGCTTTCTTCAGCCATTGACGAAGCTTCGGAGCTCCAATCGTCGTTCCGAGGCCAGATCCATGGAGAGGACGTGGAGGCGCATCTTTTCATCCATGAAGATCAGGTTTCCATGGCAATGAAGAGGGGTCATATGGTAACGACATTTCTCCCCTCGGTTATAGGATGCGTTCAAGGCATCTTTTCCTTTTTCTTGATTTTATTTCAAGTATATAGACACCAAAACTCTCAAATGAGAGGGGTTTGGGTTGTCATGGTTCAAGAGGAACATCCGGGTCGATTGTGTCTTTTCCCGGCATGATATTGCATTAGAAATCCGCTCCGCTAGTGGATTAGGCATTGTTGTTGAAGACATTGTTGCGACCATTAGTCCGACTCGGTGATGTTGCATAACGAGCCTTAAGGATTTAGTAGAAATCCATTGCGGCAAGATGTCGTTTGTGATGTATGTCCCCCCTTTTTCGAGTGAGTACGTGTAGCTGGAATTGGACAAAGTTAGCTCCGCATTGGCGGTAGATTGTTTCCTTGGTGCGGGGGGACTTTACGGTACGAATGATGGAATAGGGTTGGAAAGGCTATGGATTGTGATGTGCTGAGCCGTGGTCTTTTCTCCATGGTCGACTGGCTATCACTTGATGTGTAAGTAATATGGGGAGAGTGTCCCGGCGAGACTAGTCCCTTCCTGTTAAACTCACGAGAATGCCAAGCTTAGGACAAGCCCGAGCAATGAAACCCACGATTAGGTGGGGTCCAGCAAGGGTTCTTAGAATAAGTTTGTGTGAGAGATGGAATCCTGACATTAGTAGTCAGAGCTTGCAGGCAAGCCTGGGTTTAAGACCCACCAGGGGGTGGGGCCTTGACAAGTGTTCCGTGTGGCGGCTTGTATGCCGTTAAGGGAAATTGTAGGACCCTTTTTGTGTGCGGATTGAACGCCGATAGGAAAATATGAAGTACCCAGATGCTGTGCTTTGATGATGTGATAGAATCATGCGCTATAGGGTGCCATAGATGAAACCCAGGTTTGCATACATGCTACATTGTAGGCCCCTTTTACTATATGCTCAACGTAGAAACATGTTTGTTGTATGAGACATCCAAACGTGTTTTATCGCTTTACATGTTTATGTATATTGCATACGAAGTGCTGACCTGTAGGGTGATGGTGTGCCCCGGGGTCTATAAGGGAAGATCGGGAGGAGATGTGTTGTTTGCATAGTTGAGGTCAGCCTTTGCTTACCCATATTAGAACAAATTTTTACAAGGCAAGGATCACAAGTAGGATCAAGCTCGCCGGCCAAAAAGGCCTAAGCCTCATGAAGTGAACTTTATTTGCTTATGTTTTGATTCTATGATATGATCCATGAGATGTAATCTGGCTTGCATGTCGAGGTAGCTTAGGGGTGATTTTGCACGTCGATAGGATTGTTGTTCAGTCTTGGACTTGTACTGTGTAAGGCCTTAAGGTCGTTTTGATACTCTTAGTCTGGTGGATTACTTCTACTTTTTGGTTGTATGTTTCCGTTGTTTTATGCTGAGTTTTCAGTTGGGTAGACTTATATCATCTTTTAATGCTTAAGATGTGGCGTCTATATGTTTTGAGGCCCCAGCCAAACCCATATTATACGGTCATTATAGGGGAGGTGTTACACAGAGCATATCCTCCATAGTTCGGTTGGTCCTCTCAGTTTTACCATCTATTTGCGGATGAATGGCCGTACTAAACTTTAATTTTGTCCACAACAATTGATGGATTAACCTCCAATCATTCGAAGTGAAGGTCCCATCTCGGTCACTGACGATGCTACGGGGCACACCGTACAATCATACTATTTTCTCGACATAAAGCTTAGCAAAAATTTCAACTGAATCATCCCTCTTGTTCGGAATGAAGTGAGACACTTTTGTCAACCGGTCCACGATCACCCAAACAGAATCATTCTCGTGTTGAGATCTCGTCAAACCATGCACAAAATCCATCGAAATGTCATCAAACTTCCATTCCGGAATAGGTAGCGATTTCAGGAAATCTACAGGCTTCTGACATTCTCCTTTCACTAAGGCACACATTTGACATTTAACCACATAGAAAGCTATATATTACTTCATGCCTGACAACCAGAATATCTTCTTCATGTCCTTGTACATCTTTGTACTCCTTGGGTGAATTGAATACCTCGTGAAGTTAGCTTCATACATCAATTCTTCTATTAGCTTACCCATATTCGTGATGCACAAATGACTGTCTTTCTGCAAATGGCCATCATCCCAGGAAAACTATGAATCTGACCCATCCGTTGCATAGAATTTTAGACTCTCATCCTGTTCCGTTGCTCACCAAACCCTATCTGCAAGGTCATACTGTACCTCCGTCAAGTTCAGGCATACATTTGTAGTGGAAATCTTATCAACACAAAAAATCTCGAAAGCTTCCAGCTCCTGGATCAGACGCTCATCATGCATCTGCAACCAATTTTTCCTTGCCAAGAAACCTACGACTCAATGAATCTGCAATGATGTTTATCTTCCCAGGAGTGTAATGTATCGCGGAGTTGTAGTCCTTAAGGAACTCCATCCACCTCCATTGTCGCATATTGAGATCCTTCACATCCAACAGATTTTTCAGGCTCTTATGGTCCATGAATATATCCACTTTCACGCCATATAAATAGTGACGCCATAATTTAAGTGCAAAAATCACTGCTACAGACTCCAAGTCATGGAAGGGATAGTTTCACTCTTGCACTTTCAACTGGTGTGAGCCATAAGCTATCACTTTACCAAACTGAATAAGTACGCAGCCTAAGCCACTCCCTGATGCAATGATATACACTTCAAAGACGTCCGTGCCACATGGTGAACTTAGAATGGGCATCGTGGTTAAACGACTCTTCAGCTCTTCAAAATCTCGCATGCACTCCGGTGTCAAGATAAACTTATGCTCTTTTCTCGTTAGTGTGGTGAGAGGCAAGGCTATCCACGAAAAGTTTGGCAACATAAGACAACATCGGCTACTCCTGTAGTAGCCCGCCAGTCCAAGGAAACTCATGACTTTGGCTACATTTGACAACACCAGCAACTCCCGTATCGCAACTATCTTCTCAGGATCTACCACAATGCCCTCTCCACTCACCACATGGACAAGAAAGGCCACTGATGACACCAGAACTCGCATATCGAGAACTTAGCATAAAGCTTGTTTCTCCTCATGGTGTGCAACACCATCCGTAAATGGTTCGCATGGTCTTCTTCAGACTGAGAGTACACTAATATGTTGTCAATAAAGACGATCACAAATAAGTCCATGTACTCTCAGAATGTTCGGTGCATGAGGTATATGAATACCGATGGCGCATTCGATAAGTCAAACGGCATGACAGTGAACTCATAATGACTGCAGTGTGTTCCCGAATCCTCAGCTGGTAGTAGCCAGACATCAAATCCAACTTTAAGTACACCGTTGATCCCACTAGTTGGTCGTACAAGTCATCTATCCGTGGAATAGGATGCTTATTCTTTTTTATTAACGTGTTTAGTTCTCTATAGTCAATGCACAGCCGTAAGCTTCAGTCCTTCTTTTTCACAAAAAGAACCGGTGTGCTCTAAGGTGACATACTTGGGCGTATATATCCTTGCTCTAGCAGCTCTTGCAATTGAACCGTAGGTTCCACCATTTCCTTTGGTGCAACTCGGTACGCCAAGCGGGCCACAGGTATTGCACCTAGTACAAGCTCAATAGAGAATTCAATCTCCCGTTGGGGTGTTAACCAAGTAAGATCCTTCGGAAACACATCTGCGTACTCCGATACAAACAGAACATCACACAAACTGGTATTCGGCTTAACAGCCTCTAAAAGCATAAAGAAGAACTCTGTGCCCTTTTGAACAGCCTTGAATACTTGGAGAGCAGATATAAATATCTTGCTTGATCCTCACATACTAGCGAATTTAGTCTCTAGCATGATATTATGACCCAGTGTGACTTCCTTTGAGTTGCAATCAATACAGACATGCTTCTCTGAAAGCCAGTCCATACCAAAGATCACATCGAACTCAGATATCGGCAGCAAGAATGATTCCAACCCGAAATCCCGACTTCCTATCCGTACCTCCACAAATCAAAACCTATCAGTACTCATTAGGCATCCGTTAGGTAATAACACCTTCACACTATCTGTCGTCATATGAGTAGGCACTCCGATCTGAGACACGAAGTCCTCAGATAGAAATGAATATGAAGCACCTGTATTGAATTGTTCTCTCACCGGACAGTCCCGAATAAGGACAAAGCCTGTGACCATATCGGCCTGTTTGATGGCCTCCTATTGTCCAAGGTTGTACACCAATGGGTTGGCTGGAGAATACTGTGTTGGTTCCCTAGTTTTGATTTGGGCCATGTCATCTCAATTAGGCTTAATTGACCCAAGAATTATCTATGGTCAATGGTTAGACTAAAGGTTAGTCTATCCTTAGGTTAGATTAGTTGAGATTGAATTGAAATGAAAATGGTTAAGTAAGAATTGTGCTCGATGATAGTCGAATGGCGCTCGACGATCTTCGAATGATGATCGACAATCTAAGAGTTATATGAACTCTGAAGTGGGTCGAAGATCTGCTTATTCAGATCGACGATCGTGTAGCCTTGGTCGACGATTTCTGTGAAGAAAGTTTTTCTTCAGGTCGATGATCTATTTGTTCAGATCGACGATCTTCGATCTCTGGTCGACGCTTTCTGTCTGCTTTTATCTATAAGTCATTTCATTTGATCTTTGGTTTATTTCCTCTTGTTTAAGACATACATTATTCAGTATATTCTGCTCAATTTAATGCTTATATTCTTTTGCTTAATTGCAATATTCCTTTTGCATTAATTAAGAGATTTGGAAGAATAAAGCGGTTTGTTTTATCAAAGGAAATTGTGCTTTTCTACAGTTGTAATATAGTCGTTAGGCTTTGTTTCCTGTGCCAATTTGTAAAGTCAAATTGATAGGATATTTTTAATATCCTTAATTCCTTTTTGGGAATGACAGAAAAGATTGTAGGTGCAGGTTTCTTTATTTTGTTTTATTCTATTATTTGGAAAGTTTTTCTAGTGCAGGGCTCGAGGCTTTTTCAAAAAGAAGAGAAGTTTCTATATTATCAGTGCAGTCGGCTGAAGATAAAAATACTTTTTCAGAACTCAGAATATAGAGAATAATACATACAAACATACATCAGACACAGAACCAGACATCTCATGAGAAAAGAAAAGTTCTTCTTCTTCCTGAGTTTATCCTGTCTTCAGGAAAATCAATACTCAAGGTTCAAGCTTTCAAGAAGAAGAACCTCCGGATTGCTGAACATTCATTGTTGCAAACCCTCCCAGATTGCAAAAGCTGCTGAAGAAGAACATTCATTCAAAATCTAGAGTCTTCTTCAAGGCTGCATTAGAAAGTCTTCTCAAGCAATTTGGAGATCATACACACTGAAGAAAAGCTTCTTCCTAGAGATTCTCTAAGCCAGGGGGAGCTTTGATATATTCAAAGCCATCCACTAGCTTTTCTAAACTCAGAGAAGACATCTTAATTCTCTCTTTCAACCTCCTGTAAAAGGGTTATTACTCCCTTCAAAAGTGAACCATTGGTGGCAGGGCACCTGATTAAAAACCTATTTGTTGGTTTTTAGGCATCTAATCAAAAGCCTGAAGGGTCTTTAGATCTACCTGAAGCAGATCTACTGGTGGCAGGGCACCTGATCAAAAACCTTTAGTGGATTCCTACTAGGGTGGTAGAAGAGTGGATGTACCCATTTGGGGAACAACTATAAAGCTCTTGTGTTGTCTGTTGCTTATTTTAATCATTGCTGTGTGACTGTGATAGTTTCAACTAGGTTGCTAGTTGCTGTGTTAGGATAAATGTTCAACTGGAAATTCAGTGAGCTTCTCTTTTATTCACTACACTTAGTTAGGCTTTAGATTTAAAGTTTTTATATTTCTATTCGGCAAATAGCTCTAAGAGAAGTGTTTAGAGTCTCCTTAATGTTTGAATACTCTATTCACCCCCCTCTAGAGTAGTAAGTATCTTATCCCCTCACTTTCAATTGGTATCAGAGGGAGGTTGGTTATTCAACAACTAAATCCTTATCAGGTTTATTGGTTGAACAGGCTAACACCTTAACCATAAGATCTTGTGATAAGATACTTTGATACCAAATACAGTCACATTAGATTCATGGCCCAATATAAAGATTACTCTAGCACCAGACCTCCAGTATGCAACTTAGCCAACTTTGGCATCTGGAAGGCAAGAATTAGACTTTACATGAACTCTATTGATGAAGATATTTTTTCCTCTATCTTAACAGGGCCACCAACACCACCTGCTGCAGCTACTACTAAAACATCTGCAAATCTCAGTGCAGTGCCACCTCCTGACTATAATGAAACTTATAAGAAGGCCAAGATAGCTGATGCCAAAGCTATGAATATTCTGGCTCAGACTATGTTTGATGAGACATTCCAGAAAGTGGCTGATTGCACCTCAGCAAAAGCCATGTGGGACTCACTTAAACAGATTGTTGCTGGTTCAGTTGATGAGAGGAAGGATAAAAGGTCCAACCTCATATCCCAATATGAGAACTTCAAGAAGGAAGAAGCTGAGATATTAGATGCTATGTACACAAGGCTCAACTCCATTATCGATGAGTTGAGGACACTTTATAAGGAGATCACATTGACAGAAGTCAATGATAAAATACTAATGTGCTTCCCCAGCACATGGGATCTCAGAATCTGGCCAATCAAGGAGTCCAGAAGTACAACAGAGATTTAAACTGAAGCTCTCCTTGGCAAGCTCAAATCATTTGAGCAAGTACTTAAGACCAGGGAAGCTGAAGCTGATGCCAAAGCATCTACTCCAACAAGGAAAGAGAAAACCCTAGCTCTTAAGGCTGATGATGAGTCCAAAGTGACTCAATCAAATGAAGAACTGATGGCACTCTTTGCTAAGAGGTTCTACAAGATGGGCAGAAAGGACAGTAGAAGAAAGTCATCCAAATATGATGACAAGCCAAGGTATGATAAAACCGCATCTAAATAAATTATTTGTTATGGATGCAGGAAGCCTGGACACATTCTCCCTGAGTGTCAAGAGACAAAGCATAAGGAAAGGAGAAAAGAAAAGGAACATGAGAAGAAATATTCCAAGACATCTTCTCACAAATATAAGAAGAAAGAGAAAGGTCTTGTTGCAAAGACCTAGAGCGACACTGATGAAGACTCCTCTTCCTCCAGCTCCAGTGAAGATGATGAAGAAGAGAAGAAAGCTAAGGAGATTTGCCTTATGGCAATCAATGCCTGCAGCAGCAACTCAGCTGTAGAGATGACTGAAGATGAGGAGGATGAATTATCTGATGAAGACTAGGTAATTGCATCTTATGATTTTACCTCTTATGATTTAAAGCATGAATTTAAAACTCTTTGCCTAGATTTACTTAGTTAAGAAAAGGAGATTAAGTTGCTTAGAGATAAATTAGCTGAATAAGAATCTTTATCTAATTAAAACATTAAGTTAGAATCTGACCTCACTAGAGCATCTGAAGAAATTAAATTTCTTAAATTAGAACTAGCTAAAGCTAAAAGGTTAGAAGATTCACTTAATGGAAGAAGCCTTAAGTTGCTAGAAATTGCAAGCACTGCCAACACTAGGACAGGCAACAATAAGTTTGGCTTAGGTGCCTCCCCTAGTGAACCCCCATTGATCCTTGAATACAATCTTTCTACTCCAGTAAAGTTTGTTTCTGAAAAGGGAGTACACAATACTGATGTTATTCAAAAGGCTAAGAAAACTTTAAATAAGATTAAGAGAGACAAAAGGAAATAGAAATTCATAGAAATACAAAAATCGTCGAACTCCTATCGACGATCGTTGCACCCATCGTCGAACGACAATCGACGATCTCTGAACTCACCTGCTTGGTATAACTACTTAACAACGAGTAATCGACCATCTCAGTCTGAGTCATCGAACATAGATCGATCATTGTGGAATCCAGAATCCTTTTCTATAAACCAAGATCCACGATCTGGGTACCGATCGTCGAGAATCAATCGATGATCACAACTAAATTTCCAGAATCACAACAATGCTCACAGAAACAATAAGTTTAATAGCAACCCTAGGTATGCTAATTGGATTATCCAACGTAGTCGATCTCATCCCTTAGGATATCACCCTCAACCTGCATATTCTTTCATTTTTAATTTTTCCTATGTGAAGAACAATGGACCCAAGGTTACCTGGGTCCACAATGTTTAACTTATCTTATTGCAGGTGAAGACCTATCCTATCACTCAGGACAAGCGGTATTTGGATAGTTAATGCTCCAAGCATATGACTGGAAACAAAGAGAACCTTTCAAGCTTCAAAGCCAAGTTGGTACCAAAGGTAGTCTTTGGTGATTCCAGCTGTGGTCAGACTGCAGGATATGGTAAATTCAGCATAGGGTCAGTGACTTTCAAGAAGGTAGCTTATGTCACAGGACTGAAGCACAATCTCATTTCTGTAAGTCAGCTGTGTGATGCGGGCTACCAGGTTTGGTTTTCCAGCACTCTGTGCAATATTACTTTGAATAATAAAGTTGTTTTAGTAGGCATTAGGCAAGGAAATATTTATCTTGTAGATTTTAATTCCACCTCTTCTTAAATTTGTTTATTTAATGAGGTGAGTAGTAATAATACTTTGTGGCATAAGAGGCTAGGACATCACCCAAATAGGTGGAGATTATTTGTTCCCTAGTTTTGATTTGGGCCATGTCATCTCAATTAGGCTTAATTGACCCAATAATTATCAATGGTCAATGGTTAGACTAAAGGTTAGTCTACCCTTAGGTTAGATTAGTTGAGATTGAATTGAAATGAAAATGGTTAAGTAGAATTGTGCTCGACGATAGTCGACTGGCGCTCGACGATCTTCGAATGATGATCGACGATCTCAAAGTTATTTGAACTCTGAAGTGGGTCGACGATCTGCTTATTTAGATCGACGATCGTGTAGCCTTGGTCGACGATTTCTGTGAAGATAACTTTTCTTCAGGTCGACGATCTGTTTGTTCAGATCGACGATCTTCGATCTCTGGTCGACGCTTTCTGTCTTCTTTTATCTATAAGTCATTTTATTTGATCTTTGGTTTATTTCCTCTTGTTTAAGACATACTTTATTCAGTATATTCTGCTCCATTTAATGCTTATATTCTTTTGCTTATTTGCAATATTTCTTCTGCATTAATTGAGAGATTTGGCAGAATAAAGACGTTTGTTTTATCAGAGGAAATCATTCTTTTCTATAGCTGTAATATAGTCGTTAGGCTTTGTTTCCTGTGCCAATTTGTAAAGTCAAATTGATAGGATATTTTTAATATCCTTAATTCCTTTTTCGGAATGACAGAAAAGATTGCAGGTGCAGGTTTCTTTATTTTGTTTTATTCTATTATTTGGAAAGTTTTTCTAGTGCAGGGCTCGAGGCTTTTTCAAAAAGAAGAGAAGTTTCTATATTATCAGTGCAGTCGGCTGAAGATAAAAATACTTTTTCACAACTCAGAATACAGAGAATAATACATACAAACATACAGCAGACACAAAATCAGACATCTAAATAGAAAAGAAAAGTTCATCTTCTTCCTGAGTTCATCCTATTTTTCAGGAAAATCAAAACTCAGAGTTCAAGCTTTCAAGAAGAAGAACCTCAAGATTGCTGAACATTCATTGTTGCAAACCCTCCCAGATTGCAAAAGCTACTAAAGAAGAACATTCATTCAAAATCTAGAGTCTTCTTCAAGGCTGCATCAGAAAGTCTTCTCAAGCAATTTGGAGATCCTACACCCTAAAGCAAAGCTTATTCCTGGACATTCTCTAAGCCAGGGGGAGCTTTGATATATTTAGAGCCATCCACTAGCTTCTCTAAACTCAGAGAAGACATCTTAATTCTCTCTTTCAACCTCCTATAAAAGGGTTATTACTCCCTTCAAAAGTGAACCATTGGTGGCAGGGCACCTGATCAAAAACCTGTTTGTTGTTTTTAGGCACCTGATCAAAAGCCAGAAGGGTCTTTAGATCTACCTGAAGCAGATCTACTGGTGGCAGGGCACCTGATCAAAAAGCTGTAGTGGATTCCTACAAGGGTTGTAGAAGAGTGGATGTACCCATTTTGGGAACCACTATAAAGCTCTTGTATTGTCTGTTGCTTATTTTAATCATTGCTCTGTGGCTGTGATAGTTTAAACTAGGTCACTAGTTGTTGTGTTAGGATAAAAGTTCAACTGAAAATTCAGAGAGCTTCTCTTTTATTCACAACACTCAGTTAGGCTTTAGCTTTAAAGCTTTTATATTTCTATTCCGCAAATAGCTCTAAGAGAAGTGTTTAGAGTCTTCTTAATTTTTGAATACTCTATTCACCCCACCCCCTCTAGAGTAGTAAGTATCTTATCCCCTTACTTTCATACTGGGATGCAGTGGATTCCACAGCCTTTCCCTTTTGAACATAAGTAGCTCCTGCCTTCTTCTCAACCTTTGGGGGACCAACCCGACAGTCACGTGCTAAATTTCCAACCTTTCTATAAGTATAACATGCACGAGGGTCTTGCGTAGAAGTTCCTCCTAACGCAACTGTAGAAGGATCCTGTCCAGAATACTTGGACCTCTGATACCAAATTGTAACACCTCCATCCATCACATGAAATATAACAGAGGGTACGACCGGGGCCCCACGCCATATTCCGCAAACAGTCGGCGGCGTTACTTATTAATATCAAAAACTACTACACCCATCCTAGCTCAAGGAATTCTAGCGGAAGATTTAAGTGTTATTACTGAACTCATCAACCATGAATGTCCATTATATATTAAAACAACCACATTTATATATATCACAGGAATGTATATAGAAATACACAAAAGTGTTTAGCAGCATGGGCTTTTTCGCGCTATTTCCTGCTCGGCTCTCCAACAACTGAATAGAGACAATCCACCACGATGGTGGAAAACAAAGCAACAGTCATCTTTTGCTAATCGATATTATAACAACCCCAACCCTTACTCGGGGCGGTGATTCTCCTTCCCTGCAAGCAATGCAATATCAACAGCTATATCATAAACACCAGCCACACAGCTCGATGCTCCGTGCACTCAGGGCACATTATCGAGGTACGGGATTTCCCAGGGTCCAACCACCAACATTAAACATTCCTACTCCACGGTCTACGACCGGAGACTTTAGTCTTGATGGCGTACAACCTAAGACTCTCATTATGTGATCCTAATGAATGCCAATATTCCAGGCACTCATGTTAGACAACCTTAACGTGGAGACAGATAAGTCATTAACTGTTGCTCAAATCACCAATTCAATGTCTAGACTGATGCGGTTTGGCTTCCCCTTATCCGTTCAGCACCATGGCCTTTAAGAGCTCGCAGCTCACAATATCCATGATGAGTCCCGTTTATATGGTTTTGCGGGCTCATCTGGGCTGGTTTTCATGTCTTTGCACATCACTATTACGTTGCTTTCACGGTTATTTCTTTCCATATGTGCTTCATGAATTGTGTGTTTTTCTAGCCCTTGGGAGCGCAATTGCGCATTTGATTGTTGGGGGTATGCACGTGGTGCTCCTCGGTGCTCATTCCAGTTTTTTTTACTGCATTTCTGTTTTGCTGGAGGGTCCTCCATTGCTTAGATTTCATTGCTTACAGGTGGTCAGTTTTCTCCCATTTTAGAACTCTAATTTGAGGAAAACGCACGGTCGTGCATTTTCTTGGCGCACAGTTAGATTCTGTCGTTTGTTTTCTACAGGTCATTCTGGAGAAGTGACAAGCTCGTGCGAATGCTTCACTCACGGTTTCATTGAAATCGTACGCGAATGAAATGCACGGTTGTCTTGTAACCTTCTTATTTTTCCTGTGATTTGAGCTCACTGTGGTTACCCATGCGAATTGCTTCACGCACGGGTGGATCGCCCGTGTGTGAAGGAAACGCACGCGTCAACACTTATAATTCGCAGGCGTATGATTAATGTTAATATCATACGGTTCGCACATGGTCGTGCGCCGAACTGTGCGAGACCATTTTTCTGATGATTTTTTATATAAGATGCAGATTTTTCCATTATCGGATATAGTTCATCCAGCCCGCCTTTTCTGCTCCCTTGAGTGGGAAAACAAAGCTCCATCCCCCTTTTTCTCTCTCTTCCTTGGAGGGAAGATCCGGCCACCCATTCAACTCCAAAGAGATTGCAAATGCTTTGCCTCTGACCCCTGTTGCCATTGCTACCTTCTAAGCTCTTGTTCAAGCTACTTGTTGCAGCCCACCAAGCTTCAATCTGCCGCTACAACCTCAACACAACGAAGACAGGTTTGATGGAGGAAGTGATAGCTCCTCGCAGATCCTTGACTCATTTCGAAGTCCGAGCATGTACGAGGGTTGACACCCCTAGTTTCCGGCCGAGAACCTTGGAAAGCTTCTACGTTTTGGTTGTAATCTCTTCTCCATTTTCATGGATTTACTTTCTGCTGAACTCCTGCTAGCGCTATTGTAGTTTCATAACCTTGTATTGTTCAAGATTTCGTTGTGTGTTTATTTGGTGATTTCTTGAGCATTATATGTGTTAGAAAGCATTATCTTTGCGCTAGTGTAAAGTGCGTTTGGGCCATTCTTGCCTTTAGTAGAAGCGTGCGTTTAGAAGAGGTGTTTGTTGGGTATTATATCCACAATTACCTGGATTTGAGGAAGCCTCCTGTCAAGCTAAGATGAAGTCACATTGTATTTGATCACTTGTCTTCAAGTTGTGCTTGCAGTTATTCCACGCTAAGTACACACCAATGTCAGGGTGCAGTGGGTCAATATACACAGGTCTGCGCAACGTAATCCCTCGTTGAGCAGATCAGTGTGTTGGCTTACGTGTACTCTCTCTATTGGAGTGTACTTATTTTCAAGTACAGGGCTGAGACAGATCAAGAGGAGACAAGGAGGAAGGATGGGTCAAAGAAACTTACGGGAAGAAAGACGAGAAATTGTCTAAGTTAGATTCGACGAGAATGACTAAGTGATTCTCGCCGATTCGACGAGAATCACTAGTGATTCTCTCCGATTCGACGAGAATCACTAGTGATTCTCGCCGAATCGCCGAGAATCACTCGTCGATTCCCGCCGACCGCAGCCGGACGTCTCAACGCTGCCCTGAATTCTGCTAAGGCAGAATCGGCGAGAATCACTAAGTGATTCTCGCCGAATCGTCGAGAATGATCTTGCATTCTCGCCGATTCGGCGAGAATCAATTGTGATTCCCGCCGATTCTCTCCGGCTTGCTATTTCAATGAAGCTAGAATTCTGCTAAGTGGAATTAGGCGAGAATAGTAGGTTATTCTTGCCGATTCGTCGAGAATCACCTTCGATTCTCGCCGAATTTGACTTAGGCAAATTCGGCTACTCTCTGGACCGGTCCAAGTTAACATGCGCTGTTTGGAGCCGGTCTTAGGGCATCTTTTTGGTGGGGCCCACAACGGTCATTTTGGATGACCTAATGTATAAATACATCGGTATGTTGAACAGTAAAAAATACGAACAGAGAAGAAGAGAAGCCGAGCCGCCGACATGACCTAGATCGCGAGGCTTGTTCCGTCGCCGTCACCGCTCGTGTTAGTTGGTCACCGCCGCTGATCGTGGTTTCATCCTAATCTCCCAGCGACAGAAGCTCTGTCTCGCAACATGTCTCACGAGTCCTTCTTGAGAACCTTTGTCTCTTGATTTATAGATAGGGAATACCTTCCCTATCCGAATCGATTGAGATGATTGATCCAAGAAAGACTGTTGGTAGACCTTACCGGCTTAGCTACGAAGTTTGGATCTATATAGCATCGCCGCCTCTTTCTTTGCCGCCGCCGATCTAGAGAAGATCCTTTCCAAGTGAGATCTAAGGTCATGGACTCTTCGTCGTCTTCAAGAACACGCCATCGAACGAAGAGGGACTCCTTATACTCCATAAGTAGTTTGTATTTCTAATACACTCCATTTTCAATTTTGTTGTAAAGGAACGTTGGTTCCTAGTTGTAGGGTTGGGTGCAACCCGTGGTATAGGAGTGGTGACTCCTTCGTTTGGAAGGGTTCCTTCCATTAGTGTAAGGATTGGATTTCAATCCTGTTGGTGAAGTGACCGAGTCGTCCCTGGTTTAAAGATAGGTCGAAAGGGGGGAGTGGACGTACCCAAATCGGGGAACCACTATAATTTGCCTGTGTCCTTCTGTGCTGTGTTGTTTGGTTTATTTGTGCAGGTATAATTTTATTTCCGCAAAAACGTTGCAAGACACCTATTCCCCCCCCCCCATTGGTGAAGGTAGTTGGCACTAGGTGGACTTTCAAGTGGTATCAGAGGGTGGTTTGTCATCAAAAAGGTTCACACCTTGAGTAGAATCCTGCCACCAGTGTCAACAAGAATGGAGCTGGATTATGATATCTCTCCGTTAAGACTCCCCACGTGCACAAAGGAGTATTATCCCATCTGGAAGATGAGAGTGTCTTTTCACTTGGAGGCTATCGATCCTCGGGCATCACTCATCTTGGAAGAGGGTCCATTCATTCCCATGAAGACCTCAAGCTCTGGAAAGGATATCCAAATCCCCAAGTGCATTACTGAGATGTCTGAGACTGAACTCTCATTGTACAATCTGGATAAGGTAATTCGTCAGATCATCATTGATGTCTGGTCTGGACCTTCTCGATCCAGACTAGAAAAATGTAGGATGGCCAAGGCAATGTGGCAAACTATCTCAGACCTCATGGAGGGATCAGAGAAAGCAGGGACTAGTTATCAACAAGAGGATGAAGCCTATGTGGGGGTCCTCGTCTCTGAAGAAGAAGGTAATAACCAATCTATCAGTATCAGGGCTCAAGTGTCCTTGTCGGAGACTGAAGAAGAAATTGAGGAAAGCAGTTCTGATGAAGCTGACTCAACGGTCTCTACCGATCTTAACAGTAACTCTGAAGAGCTGAATCAGGAGCAGGTAACTTCCTCTTCTTGCCCCTCTTCCCTTGATGTTCCTGAAGACAGGAATAGTTCTGATGGCTGTGTATCTAATGATGCACGGGATATGTTGAATTTCAATCAAAAGATTGAAAATCCTGATTCCCTGCTGAGTGCCCTTCAGAAAAGCAACCTACTTGTTGAGGAGCAAGCTCAGGAGATTGCTCGACTGAAGACCTTGATGGATCTCCAATTGGAATCCATCAAGGTAAAGGACTAAAAAATCTCAGATCTAGAGAGTCGTCTAGATAATGAGAAGAGAATAGTGTCTAACTTTTCCAAGGTAGATGTTATCAAGAGAAAAAGTGAAAATGGGTGGATCTCCCGAATTATTAATTCATGGAGAAATGGGGAGACTGTGTTCAGACCTCCCACCTCAAGTAGGAAGGGCACTCATCATGCCTTCAGGTATGACCACAAGAACAACCGTGGTCACTGCAAGGATGACCAGCCCTCATGTGGAAAAACCCACAGTGCAAGGGCTGTCATGGCCACCCATGAGAGAATACCTAAGGCTCATCCTGAACCATTTATATTCTCGGCCACTGCCGCAACTCATCATGAATCTGCCGGAACCAGCTCTAACGGCAGTACTGTCCACCCTAGGACACAGGAAAGGGGGGTTTGGAGAAATGTGGTAAGCTCCCGTGGTGCCTTTGGGAGTGTGCTGACTGAAAGGAAGGCACCACCTCCCCGGCCTCATGACTCGCACCACATGCATTCTTTCCTCCCTCCCATGTGTCAAGGTGGAAAAGGAAAAGTTGTGAGCAAAACCAGCTCTATCCCGTTTAGACCTGAGATCATGACTACCTCAGTTAGTAGGTCAGGTCTGAAAAGGCGATACAACATTCACGAGTGTTGGTGCTGTGGCAAGGTGGGTCACTTTGCCATAGATTGTTGGCACAACCCCTCTATGTCTAGGGCAGGGGCATATCCACCTCCTCTAGGCAGAGTTAGCATTCCTGACAGGATTCCTGTGGGAAGGCTTTCGAGTTTTTATGCTGACAAGGACCTAGGACCCAATACATATTGGGCTCCTAAGGTAAGGTAATTCTCTTTTGCAGGGTAGTCTTTGTTCCCGTAAACTTGATGGGAACCAGACAGGAGATGTTCCAAGAATGACTTGGAACAAGTATCTTGAATAGGAGTAGTGCTATCGACACAGGCATACTCAAATTGACCACCTGGTGTGCCTTAAATAGAAGATCTAAATGATAAATCTTATAATCCCAGGAACTTGCATTCAGTCTCAATATTTGAGTCATATTGTATCGATATTTACATATATATATGTATATTTACATATCCACATAAATTTGTGAATTCCTTCTCTCGAAAGTAAATGGTTATGTGTATATACACACATGTATGCTTGTACACCTAAGGAAAGATTAAAATGGTAAAATGACCTTTAGATACAATATGAAAGAATTCTTGGAAGATACACACTTATACAGTTGAAAATGAACCTCAATAGGCATAAGTCAGCCCACTGAAAATTAAGAAGGTACGTCAATGAAAGTTACAAAAGATTATAACTTATATTAGAATATTGTGTTCATCTCGATCGAGCATAACTTAATAAATTTGCCTGCCTCGGTTATTGTCTAGGGTGCACCAGAATTAATTTGCATCCTTACAAAAGTATTGAACTAGGGTATAACATAGTCCTTATGCCTCAAAACACTGTGTGAAAAATTCCGTCTAAACTCTCGGTACTAAACAGTTAAGAAAATCTGTCGGAATCACGTCGAACCCGCCCGGCTCGCTACTGTATATATAGATCGAGTAAATCCCGCCGATTTCTCCCTATGCCTTAATCCCGTCGATTTGCCTTCCTATTACACTAACATTCCGCCGATTCGCTGGTTTGTGTTCTTCCCGTCGATTCGCCTGGTTAGTGGATTCCCTCCGATCGCCCGAACCCAACAGAATCGCACAATCCCGAAACCATCCCATCAATCATAGCTGCGACCGCCAAGGATCCCCTCTGTGCCTCCGACGACTAAGAACAAAGGACGGAAGGGCTTCCACTCGACCTTAGGGTAACTGTCTATTCCTGTTCTTCCTCCTTTTTAGTGGCTTGTCTAATGTGTAGCCTCCTACTAGGATCGCTGATAAGATATCGACTTGGGTATTTCCTCCCTAGGTCAATAATGGCTCCAAGAACTACTGCAGGCCTGGTCACTGGATGTGAACTAGTTCGAACCGGTTTTTCACATGCCTAAGATGAGTTCAGGAACATCATCCTCATGCTTGAAGTGGCTGGACTCACCTTTATACTGGAGCACCCCTACAAGATGTTGGATAAGGAGGTGATGGAGTTCTTTGCGACCGCCAAACTTCGGGATGAATACATTGTCATCAAGTGTAAGATTACCGGTGCTAGGATCAAGATGTCTGCAAGGAAACTGACTCAATACTTGCAGCTTTCTAGCTCTGATCACGAGGATTATCTGGAAGAACAAGATAGAGCCAGGACTCTTCTGTTCTGCGGCCTACTTAGAGGAATCAAATCCATCAAAAAGAAGGAGATGAACGAGGAAGGCAAGCTTCTATCTGACATTGTTGGGAAAGTCCTGATATGTAAGCCAGGCTCCCACGATCATATCTCAAGGGAGATGTTTAAGATTCTAATTGTCATCGTCTGCAGGAAGCGATTCAACTGGGGGGCTATGCTATTTGAGAAAATAAAGGACACTCTGAGAACCCCCATCTTTGGACGGATCATTAGTCTTTATCTGAACCAACTGGATGGCGATAAGTTTGATATGAGAAAAGGAGTTCCCATCAACTATCTGAAGAAGATGGACTCTAGTGTATTTGATAGATGGGAGAGACGGATAGGGCAAGCTTCCGTGGGAGAAGAACGAGATGAATCTCCGGCTGAGTCACATAGGGCTGAAGACAATAGAACCCCAGCAGATTCCGTTGCTATCCCCGGTGAGGTTCCTGATGTACTGACTGCAGGAACTGAGGGGGAGTGTCTATCCGCTCCTGCTGATGTCAGATCTGACATTTCTCAGATAGCTCGAGATGCAGTAGAGAATCTGCAAGAAGAAAGTGAGGATGAGGTGGAAGATGAGGCGGCCCTGAATGATAATGATCTGGGAGATGGAGGTGATGTCGAGCAGAATGTCGAGGGAAATTTAGACAATGCCTCAGTTAAGATTGAGAACATGGATGATGAGGAGTAAGAAGGAATCGAGAGGATGGAAGTGTTGGATCCTCGGGATGATGCTGAAGAACAAGCTCCTCAGGAGTCTGGTGCACAAATGGAGGGGGAGTCCTCCCAGCAACTATCGGTAAGCATTCCTGAAAAACCTACCGAGGCTGCCCAAATTCCCCTTGTGGAAACAGTACTTGCGTCCAGCTCACCGAGTGCATCTGCTGAAGAGCCAGATCAAGGCTTGCCTGAAGATCATCCACTGCAAGCCAATCTGGCAAATCATACTGTCAATATAGTTCAAGGAATTCTGGATGAGCTAAAGGGCTCGTTTGTAACATCCCATTTTCAAATTGGACCCCCCTTAGGTGTGACTTGAGCATAACTAGGTCATATGAGTTAACCTAGGTGAGCCCAGGAGACCAAGTGACCTAAAAACCTAGTTGAGACCCACTTGGTCTGCAAATAGTAATTTTCAAAACTTTGATTTTGGGTGGCCTAGTAGGTTCATTGTGACTCTAAAAATTCCCTTAGACCTAATGTGGGCCCAATGAGTCGCCAAGGACCCACTTGGGTCAACCATAGTGGTCAATTTGACCATGTCAACCCCAAGCCCAAATCAAGTCAAACCTAGCCTATATGGGCCAACCCAACCTCAAGCCACCCTTCCCCTTAAGCTAACCTCACTTGCATGAATAATATGGACTAATTTGGCTGCCCATATCTTAGATGGTTGACCAGTCAACTAGGTGACTAGGGGAGAGGAATGAAAAACTTTATTTTGAAGAATAATGGAGGAGAGAGAAAGAGAGAAAGAGGGCCATTCATGGTGGGGAAGGTGAATCACCCCTCTATTCTTCATCATTTAATTAATAATATGTTTTTTGAGGGTTGCATTTAGGCTGGTGCCATGAATAATTTCGGCCATAGGGTGGCAGGAGAGAGAAAGCTTCAATTTCTCCTTAATGGAGGAGAGAGAAAGAGGAAAAGAGAGAGGGGAGTTATGGAGGGACACCATGAGCCACCCCATTCATCTCCCCAAGCCTCCATTCATTCCTCCTGACCTTTGGGAAGAGATTCCCATCGTTTTGCCATCAGCCACCATCAATGGAGAAGCCCAACCACCATGGCCAAACACCCCTTCATCTCCCCTCCCATGAAAAATTATAAAACCCCCTATGCAGCCCCCTATTCTGATTTTTGACTACTCCATCTCCCTCAAAGCGTCCATGGCAGTCAAAATAGCATATAAGATCGATGGTTTTGGTGGAGGAACGAGGGATCGGACAAGTTCGCCGGAGAGGAAAAACGCCATGACAAACCGCCGCCGCCGCCATCGTCGCTGAACCCCAAATAAGGTCCTCCTCTCCTTCTCTCATGCTTAGATCCTAGGAATGCTTAGAAACCGATTCCATGCTCATCGAACCCGAGTTAGGATTTTAATTTTCAAAAAAATGCCATTTTTTTGGGAGCTTTTGGAGCTCTCGGGTAGGGCGGCGCCGCCACCTCCGACCGCCCTAGCTCCGGCAAAGGAAAGCCCCCACCACCGGGAACACATAGGAGTCGTTTGCCGGTGGTGGCGCCGCCTCAGGCCGCCGGGAAATGGCCCGCAAAAACCACCTGCGCGGGTCTATTTTCGGCCTGAAATTCTGCTCAATCGGAGAAGATGAACAGCCTCCGTTGGATCTTTCTATAAGATTCGTGCAACCCATATTTTCAGATTTTTCTGTATTTTAATAAAACAGTTCACTGTAGAAGGAATTTAGGCCCCTTCTATGCACCTACTGAAAAAGTGTTTAACATGAAAGTTGTAGGTCTTTTGAAGACCTGCAATTTGATATGCAGTTGTGAAAAATTGGATGAGGGGACTGCCCTGTAGAGCCTTTTTAGTAAGGGTATGTCCTACAACTAGGGCAGATTTCTTCAAAAAATTATTTAGGCCCCTTAGGGGCATGTTCATCAAAAATTATCAACATGAATATTGTAGGCTTTTTAATTATCTACAGTTTGATATATTATGGAAAATTATAGGACAAGTATTCTGACCTATAGGGCCATTATTCTAGGGTAGGTCCTACAAATAGGGTAGATCTTTGAAAAATTCCTTACACCTAATCCTTGGTCCAAATGCTTTGAATTTTGGACAGGGACTTAATATCACCTAGACCTAGCTCCTGTAAAAATTGGAACCCATTTAAAGAAGTTTAACCTAGGGTTTTGCCCTAAACCTAGAAAAGCTAGGGTAAGGTAGTTGACGGTCAAATGACCTCCAAACCCTCCCAAATTTTGGTGAGGTGTCCCTGGTATAGGTATCTAGGTCTGGTTCAAATTTCAACTCATTTGGTTGAGTTTTGATTAGGAATCCTCTAAACCCTAGTTTTGACCTAGTAGAAGGAAGCTTAGTGAGAAGGTTCCTTGCACTCTGGTATGATCATCTCACCTCAACAGAGGTTGAGATTTTGACCACTGGTTTATTTTGGTCCTAAGATTATCCTTAGGGAAGATGGGATGTGATGGCGACGGTGATGGCGACGGTGATGGCGACGGCCACCAGGACGGCCAAATGGAGCATGACTATGTTGAAGATGTACCGGCAAAGGACGTGCAACGTCGTAGCGGTCATGGCTATAGGCTTCGCCCTCGCAACAAGAATCATCTCTGATAATTTTTTTGTTTTGGTGTGCTAATAGCCGTTTCATGATGGCTCTTTAAAAACATTATATTAATTATTTTCTGCATTTTTTATTTATGTGGTGTGCCTTTAGCCACATGATTGTTGCTTTGAGATGTAAGCCTATATAAGGGCCTTGAACTCTTCATTTTGGGTAGGATATTATTGAAATCAAATTTTGATTTTGCCTAACTTAATTTCCCCCTCTTTCTGCCTAATTTCCCCCTCTTTCTTCTCAAAACCGCCGCCCCCTCTCTTTCTTTTCTTCCTCTAAGCCGCCGGCCCCAAGGCCCTCCTCTTCCCTAAGTGCTCGGCCTCCACCTTTCCCCCTCTTACTCTCGGCCGCCCCTTCCTCTTAGTGCTCGGTTGCCCTCATCCTTTCTTGCTCTCAGCCCAACGAGATCCACTCTTGAAAGGTGTTTCCGGCCCATGCATGAGAGAGTTATTTGCTTGCAAGGAAGAAGATAGGTGATTTCCTCCACGGCGTGAAGTGAAGGAGATTAGCACGATCATCATCCGTAGCGCGTTTCCCGTGGACGTCAAAGGAGGAGCGATCAAACTTGGTAGATCCACGCATCACGGATCTACAAATCCGAGAGGGGTAACGAAAATTTCTACCAAGAGTTTTCCTTCTCTAGATAGTTCTTGTGGTGGACGGATTTTGCGTTATTTTTCCGATTTGTTTTTCTTCGCGGTTAATCAAATAATAGATCGGTATTTTTCGTTTGGATTTTCGAAAGATTCGTAAGAGGATTGGCGATCCTCGCTTTTCTTTTGTTGGGATAGATCCTACCATCTTTCGAATCATTTTGTTCTTGGTGGATCTATTTTGGTACAACCCCAAAGCTCGCTCGGGATCAATATTATCCCATTTAGCCGGAAAGAATTTGGCCTATAGCCAACATTCGATCTATTTGCGGAACGGCGATCCGTATTGTTAGCGCGAACGATAAATAAAATAATTGTTGTGGCTGTGTTTACGTTAGTGTGCGGGTTAGAGGGCGTAGATCGTGTCATAAGCGTCGTCGTGGCCTCCGTGACGAATCTCAAGGATATTCCCTACATCAATTTGGTATCAGAGCGAGGTTGTGTTGATTTCCCAATTGACACCATCCTTTCATTTTACCTAGGGATATCCTCGTTCACTAGGGGGCGCACTTCCGTTACGAATCACGTCAAATCGGAATTTTACATAGTTGGGCTGCAATTAGTAAAAACACAAAAAAAAATTTCTGCAGAAAATTTACAAAAAAATTCTGAATTTTCTCCTCATTTTTCTAAGAAAAAAAGTCTAAAAAGTTTTTCCTGTTGATCAATAGTTTTGCGTCAAAAAAATCAAACGCGTAATTTAAATCAGGTCAAAATTGTTGTTTGTACCGTTCGTTCATGCGCACTAGGCTGGGCACGGAATATCTTCCCTCCACCTCACACATGGCCAACAACCATGGTGATGAGCATGCTCCGACCACGATCGCCGAGCTACGAGAAGAGTTTAACGCTAGGTTTGACGCACTGACACAGTTAATTGAAGGGCTCGCTGTAAACCAAGCGGCGCCCCGAAACAACGGCGTTGGCAGAAACCGACCGGGTCCCCAACCCCCGGCAGCCAACCAGCGAGAGGAAAGACAAAATCACCCACGTGATCTGGACGATGAGTACCCACGTCGAGGTCATTATGAGTTCGACGTAACTAGGGCCGTAAAAATAGACTCACCATCATATGATGGTATGGGAGAGCCCCAGCTATTCCTAGACTGGATTATGGGAATTGAGTGCTATTTTGAATGGAACGACCTGACAGACGTTGAGAAAGTGAAGGTTGCGCGGATGAAACTTCTAGGAAGGGCTAAGACGTACTGGTTGAACGAAGAGAGACGATTAGGTACGGTTAATGGAGCACCCCCAATTGGGTGGGCTGCCATGAAAGCACTTCTCCACGACCAATATGTTCACACGTATCACCGGACACAAATGTTCGACGACTTAGCCTCTCTCCGTCAAGGTAGCTCTTCGGTAGCAGAATACATGGGACAACTTAAGGATATGTTGGTGCGTTGCGATGTTCGTGAGATGCCTGAAGTCACACTCTCCCGATTTTGTAAGGGACTCAACTCGGACATTCAAGGAAAGCTCTTGCGTTATGGTCACACGGACCTTAACACCACTTTCAATGCCGCTTTGGATATTGAAAAACACAACGCCTACAAAGTCAAAGGGCGAAACTTTCAGAAGGGAAAGTCCCTCTTAGGACCGCATCCATCTTCCTCCGCGCGAGACAAGGGAAAGTATCGATCCACGGATTCGGAGTCCATTATCATTACTGCTAGGAATAATAGAAATCCCACCGGCGAGCGAGTGCCGATAGGACGGATTAGCAAGACTAACGCCACGTGTTATTCTTGCAGAATCCAAGGGCACTATTCTAGTGAGTGTCCCACAAAGAGCAAACCGTTAGCCCTATTAGACTCCACGACTGAGCCTGCCGACATCGACTATGGAGCAGAATCTGATCGTGAACCGAGTGATATGGAGGACGATTCTTACATGATGGTGATGAGATGTATTTTGGCCACTCCGCGAGTATTGGACGAGTATAACCGGACAAATATATTTACCTTAAATTTTAAGTGCGGTGAAAAGTGGTGCAAACTAATTATAGATAGCGGTAGTTGCATGAACGTCGTTTCGGAAATTGCCATCGCACGCATGCATTTAGTCACCGAGCCGCACCCACATCCTTATAAAATCTCGTGGGTAAACAAGACGTCAATAGCGGTTTCTAAGCGATGCTTGGTGCCACTAACTTTAAAAAATTACGTTGATAAAGTATGGTGCGACGTCATTCCCATGGACGTGTGTCATGTCTTATTAGGACGACCTTGGCTTTGTGATTATGACGTGACTCATTTTAGACGAGCCAACATTTATGAGTTCAAATTCAATGGTAAGACCATTGTTTTGAAACCATCACCACCCAAGGATCCGTCACCTGCGTCTAAAGACACCATTGTGCCGGTAGAAAAGAAAACGATAAGTCTGATAGGTAGGAAAGAATTAGTGCGTGAGACTTTCATGGATGGCGTTATCTACGCGCTAGTTTGTCTACAGGCTAAGGAGGATGCACCCTCATTAGCAAGCCTCCCGTTATCCCTTCGAACTCTCTTAGAAGAGTATAAGGATGTATACCCGGTGGACTTACCACCTCAGTTGCCACCTATGCGTGATATCCAGCATGAGATAGATTTTGTCCCGGGTTCCTCGTTGCCGAATCAGCCCCATTACCGCCTCAACCCCTCCTCACATGAGGAGTTGCAAAAATTAATTTCAGATTTGTTAGCGAAAGGGTTTATACGTCACAGTAAAAGTCCTTGTGCCGTCCCTGCCTTACTAGTCCCGAAGAAAGATAAAACGTGGCGATTGTGCGTCTATTATCGGGCTATAAATAAAATAACTGTCAAGTATCGGTTCCCCATTCCTCGCTTGGATGATTTACTAGACATGTTATCAGGAGCCGCCGTGTTCTCTAAATTGGATCTTAAGAGCGGTTATCATCAAATATGAATACGGGAGGGGGACGAATGGAAGACGGCATTCAAGTCTAAGGATGGACTATATGAATGGCTAGTGCTTGGAGAGGGACTTACCAATGGACCAAGTACGTTTTCGCGATTGATGACTCAAGTCTTTAAACCGTACATGGGAAAATTTGTAGTGGTCTATTTCGACGACATTTTGGTGTTTAGTATCTCTCCGGGGGATCATGAAACTCACCTAAGAACAATCCTTACCACATTGCGCAAAGAGAATTTATTTATTAATCTAAAAAAATGCGCATTCGGTGTGTCTTCTGTAGAGTTCTTAGGATACATCGTGAGCTCAGATGGCATTCCTGTGGACCCAAAGAAGGTTCAAGCGATTAAAGAGTGGCTGGAACCCAAGAATATATGGGAAGTTCGAAGTTTCCATGGGTTGGCCACGTTTTATCGAAGATTTATTCGGAATTTTAGTAGTATTATGGCTCCCATCACTAAATGTATGAAGAAAGGAGAATTTAGTTGGACTAAAGCGGCCACTAGCGCTTTCCAAACGATTAAGGAACGGATGTCTGAAGCCCCCTTACTATGATTACCGGAATTTAGTAAAGTGTTTGAACTATCATGCGACGCATCAGGGATAGGAATCGGAGGAGTATTAAGTCAAGAGGGACATCCGCTAGGATATTTTAGTGAGAAACTATCCGGCCCAAAATTAAACTATTTGAATTATGATCGCGAATTCTATGCTGTTATTCGTTGTCTCCAACATTGGCGACATTACCTTATATCAAAAGAATTCGTAATACTATCGGACCATGAGGCCCTCAAATTTGTTAACTCTCAAAATAAGATTAGCCCACGACACGCTAAGTGGATTTCCTACCTACAGGAGTACGCCTTCATTATCAAGCATCTGAAGGGTACATTAAATCGTGTGGCGGACGCGTTGAGTAGGGTCACCTTATTACTAAATACCATGGAAGTATCAGTTATAGGATTTGAGAGGATTAAAAATGAATATGTCCAATGCCCAGACTTTAAGGAAATTTATCTCGCCACTCAGGACAGTTCTCCTACCACCATTTCGGCATACTATATCTGTGACGGATACTTATTTAAACATTTGCAACTATGTATTCCCCGCTCGTCATTATGACATTTTATCATATGGGAGTTGCATAGCGGAGGGCTAGGCGGACATTTTGGTAGAGACAAAACGATAACACTCGTAGAAGATAAATTCTTTTGGCCGGGCCTCAGACCCATGGTTAACAAAGTCGTAGGAAGTTGTCGTGTTTGTCAACTAGCCAAAGGGAACAAGACCAACACGGGTCTTTACACTCCACTCCCGATTCCATCGGTACCATGGGAAGATGTCAGCATGGATTTTATTTTGGGGTTACCCATGACATTTAGGCGTCACGATTCTATTCTTGTTGTCGTAGACCGTTTCTCTAAAATGGCATATTTCATCGCTAGTAATAATACCTACGATGCCTCAAATGTCGCCAAATTATATTTCAAGGAGGTCGTGGCACATCGGGGTGTTCCCAAAACGATCGTGAGTGATAGGGATGTCAAATTTACAAGTTATTTTTGGAAGACACTTTGGAAACTCATGGGCACTAAACTAATGTTTTCGTCGGCCTATCATCCCCAAACGGATGGGCAAACGGAAGTTGTCAACCGTAGCTTGGGCGGGTTACTTCGTTGTTTAGTGGGCGAACATAAAGGTACGTGGGATCTTATTCTTCCGCATGCTCAACTAGCGTACAATAATTCTAAGAACAGGTCCACTGGGTTGTCGCCGAATGAGATAGTGCATGGTTATAAGGCGCCAGTGCCTCTTGACTTGGTTCCGTTATCGCCTTCTTTTAAGTCAAGTCAATTTGCACAGGATTTCTCTTCACACGTTCACACTCTCCATGAGCACATTGGCAAGACGTTAGCTAAGCAATATTCTATCTATCAATCGAATGCTAACGTACATAGGCGAGCAGTCTCCTTGAACATTGGCAATTTGGTTATGGTTCGTCTTATCCCTGAACGGATGCCTTCGGGCACCATAAAAAAATTAGCGAACAAGAAAGCCGGTCCTTTTCGAATTTTTAAGAAATTAGGCGAAAATGCTTATTTATTAGAATTATCCGTTGATTGGGGAATCTCCCCTGTGTTTAACATTTCGGATTTAACGCTTATTGTTGCTCCACCACCTGAACTGTCTTTCTCTCCGTTTAATAATTCAACTGTACAATCTAATGGGGTGGGGGGTGAGCTCAATTCTGGATCGTTCTCTCCTTCGAATTCTACGGGAGGTATGTCGTCTATTGCTGATGACACTTGTTTTTCTGCTTCACCTAACACTTTTCCGAAATTTCCCCGGACAGATTTCTTGCCTGACAGGATTTTGCAGGATGATATGTTTCCCACACCCGACGGCAACATTCACAGGTTTTTGGTTTGTTGGCGTGGTCATCCGGCTTCGGACGACTCTTGGCTCTCTGCTGCACAGATGGATCTTCTTGACGCGGACCTCGTATGCCGTTATATGTCTACACGCTCATCGGAGATGAGTCGTTTTGAGCGGCGGAGGATTGATGGCGACGTTGATGGCGACGGTGATGGCGACGGCCACCAGGACGGCCATGGCGACGGTGATGGCGACGGCCACCAGGACGGCCAAATGGAGCATGATTATGTTGAAGATGTACCGGCAAAGGACGTGCGACGTCGTAGCGGTCATGGCTATAGGCTTCGCCCTCGCAACAAGAATCATCTCTGATATTTTTTTGTTTTGGTGTGCTAATAGCCGTTTCATGATGGCTCTTTAAAAACATTATATTATTTATTTTCTGCATTTTTTATTTATGTGGTGTGCCTTTAGCCACATGATTGTTGCTTTGAGATGTAAGCCTATATATGGGCCTTGAACTCTTCATTTTGGGTAGGATATTATTGAAATCAAATTTTGAATTTGCCTAACTTAATTTCCCCCTCTTTCTCCCTAATTTCCCCCTCTTTCTTCTCAAAACCGCCGCCCCCCTCTCTTTCTTTTCTTCCTCCAAGCCGCCGGCCCCAAGGCCCTCCTCTTCCCTAAGTGCTCGGCCTTCACCTTTCCCCCTCTTGCTCTCGGCCGACCATTCCTCTTAGTGCTCGGTTGCCCTCATCCTTTCTTGCTCTCGGCCCAACGAGATCCACTCTTGAAAGGTGTTTCCGGCCCATGCATGAGAGAGTTGTTTGCTTGCAAGGAAGAAGATAGGTGATTTCCTCCACGGCGTGAAGTGAAGGAGATTAGCACGATCATCATCCGTAGCGCATTTCCCGTGGACGTCAAAGGAGGAGCGATCAAACTTGGTAGATCCACACATCACGGATCAACAAATCCGAGAGGGGTAACGAAAATTTCTACCAAGAGTTTTCCTTCTCTAGATAGTTCTTGTGGTGGACGGATTTTGCGTTATTTTTCCGATTTGTTTTTCTTCGCGGTTAATCAAATAATAGATCGGTATTTTTCGTTTGGATTTTCGAAAGATTCGTAAGAGGATTGGCAATCCTCGCTTTTCTTTTGTTGGGATAGATCCTACCATCTTTCGAATCATTTTGTTCTTGGTGGATCTATTTTGGTACAACCCCAAAGCTCGCTCGGGATCAATATTATCCCATTTAGCCGGAAAGAATTTGGCCTATAGCCAACATTCGATCTATTTGCGGAACGGCGATCCGTATTGTTGGCGCGAACGATAAATAAAATAATTGGTGTGGCTGCGTTTACGTTAGTGTGCTGGTTAGAGGGCGTAGATCGTGTCATAAGCGTCGTCATGGCCTCCGTGACGAATCTCAAGGATATTCCCTACATCAGGATGATTTAGGGTAAGTTTACCCTAGGGCCCAGGTTAAAACCCTAAAGGTGGACTTTGGGGGTTTGTGAAGGACATAGGGGAAAATGCCTTTGTATGGCCTTGAGATTTAGTGGAGAGGTTGTTAATGAGCTTGTAACTCTCTGGTTGTAATGTTAGAGAATTTTTATGTAGGTAGCTACCTCAAAACTTAAACCCTAGTTTTAGGATAGAAGGGATTTTAGGTCAAAACAATATCTTAAACTCTTTTAAAAACCATGAAATTGGGGTAGTGTGTTTCTAGGGTAGTTAGGACCCTTGGATAATTTTACTAGAATTTTTGGATAGGTATTTCAAGTACTTCATTCATGAATGTGGGTATAGCCCTTTTTGATGTTTTATTTATTAAAGATTTTTAAATCAAATAAGGCCCCCTTGAAACTCTGGAATTAGATGTTTTTGGCCAGTAGGAATGCCCATGAATTTTAGTTCAATTTTATGTTGATTAAATAGAATAGTTCCTTCACAAGTATTATTAAAGGGCTCTATGTTCTAAAAATATTTTATGGCATAAATAGTCTCTGGAAAATTATGAAAGTTGGTAAATAGTGTTTTTTAAATCATTATGAATCAGTGGGATTTTTCTCTGGATTTTTGGAGTTATGGATTTAGTACTTGATTCACAAGCATGCTAGATTAGGATTTTAGAAAAAAATTTATTATAAATTAATTTCCAGCAGGAAAATTATGAAACTTTTACAGTACTGTTTTCATGGTATTTCTAATATCTTGTAATTAATCCATTTTATTTGGAAGAGAATTTGATGTAGTTTATTCATTAGACATGAAGGAAATGGATTATTGCAAAAATAAGTTTAGGCCCCTTAGACCATAGGGGAAATTGCCAAACCTTGGATATGTTATTTTTAGATACAGTAATATTTGTCTTAAATTTATTATGATTTATACATGACTGAAAAGTATGATCCTTGTACAAATTTGGAAGACCTTGGATTTTAGTAAAATTAATTAATTATTAGATTAATTGGAAAATTGTTATTATCAGAAAAATCGATTCAATACTGTCATGATAGGCCCCCAGAAATTAACTTAGGCTGTACGGAAGAAAACACAAAGGACATCCTATCATAGACATTACTTAGTATAAGGTGGTCTGCATTTAGTAATTTTGGTAAAAGAGTAACAAGAGAAGGTTTGGGTTAGCATAAGGACAGCTTGTGTAGGTTGGATTTAAAGAAAGAGGATGGATCACCATAGGAGGTTTCAAGTGCTGTGAGGAATGAGTTGATGCGCTCTAGAAGGTGCGCGGGACCGACGAAAGATCGCCGTCCCCGTAGGAGTGAAGAGTCAAATCCACCCTAGGGTTTGTTCGATGCAATTTATAGAGGGAACGGGTAAGGAAAAAACAACCAATAACAATAAGTGCCTTGCGAAAGGGAACTTCGGGCCGTAATGCCGCCGTCTTGGTTCCTAGTGCCCCTTGAGAGCCCTTCACGGGGTATACCGGGGGCAGTCCTGGGCTAACGTAAAACTTAAAACAAACGAAAGAGTAATTAGCCTAATAGGGATTCACGTTTCACACACTCATTAGTTAGGGTTGGTAATGGTTAAGTCGTCCCGAGGTGTTCAAGGGGCGCCGTCCCGTGGTGTTCTAAGGGATGAAATCTGGAGATGAGCCGGACGGTTTAGTCCGGGGAATTTGGTCTCGGATGTGGTTAAATACGGACGGGTTAGTCCGGGAGTTTGACACTTTAAATTGTTATATATTAAACTGCTGCATGTGCATAAAAATAGGAAAGATTAAGGTGGTGGGTTCTCGATATCGGGGAGTTCGATTGCACCGACACCGATATCGTTGACTCGGCAAGGTGACTAGCACTTAGCCAAGGTTAAGTCCGACGGACCAGTCGGCAAGAGTACGCAGGAGTCCGCCTCGTGCACCAGGCATTGAGGGCGTACGATAGGTCAGACCAGTAGTGCTTTTACTGGTTTTGAGGTGGGCGAGGCCCAACCCACCGCTTCCGTCTGCCACTATGGGAGTATCCTGGGAGTTATCTCCAGAAAGGGGGAACTAAAGGTTTGTGTACACAAAGTTGGGTGTGTGAGTTGCACTGCTTGATCATCATACCCACCATATAGCTGCATGTCATAATCATTCATAACAACCTTGACACCTAAAGTATAAGTGGAATGGGACGCTTATACTTTAGGACTTGCAAAACGACCCCTTGGTCTATAAGCTTGTGTGGGCAAGTTTATAAATTAAGGTTAATTTGATATATGTATATCTGCTGCTTGATAACCGACACCCCAACGTATAAGCGGTATGGGACGCGTTATACGATGGGAGCCTTGCAAAAGATCCCTTGGCTTATATGTACTCACATAAGCGAAGGTTTAATTTCTTACTTACTTCCTTTCTGTTATACCTATTACAACATTTATACTGTTCCCCTGTTATAACTTGCTAGTTAGGTCCACCGTCATCTGCTTTGGAATTTATCTCCACTTTCATGTCCTCCCCTTTCTTCCTCTCCGCCCGGTGCCTTAGAGCGTGGGGGAAGGGGTGGGGGATGATAGGGCTTAGTCTTTTAGACTAACTGTTTTCGAACCATATCATATTAGGGGATCGCGGAGCCCAGCATGGAGGAGCAGCCCAGGAGGCCGGTACGCTTGGAGACGGGACAGTCTAGCACTGGAGTCCAGACTACGGGAACTGTGAGTCCCGGCCCTTTGTAGAGTTTTAGTTTTGTTTCCGCTTTTGAGTGATCTTGTAGTGAGGATTTGATGTACCGGGCATGAGCCCTTTTATTTCCAGACAATTTATACTCTGATGATTTTCTGTGGACACTCCCTTCGTGGAGTTTTATTTTATGTGATATTCTCTTTTGGTGGACTTGCTTCTCTCTTGCTTGCTACTTAGTGTGATCGAAAAGGACGGCAGAATCGGCGCGTTGTAGTGACGACCTTCCCGGGTGCGAAGGTGTCACCGCAAAGCGGCGGTTCTGGGCATAAGATCCCAGGTTCGCAAAAAAAAGGGGTCTTACAAGTGGTATCAGAGCAAACATCGATCGGATTAGTAGCAGTCCACAAATCCCTGGGTCACCTCCGCGTGAGTTTAGTTTGCGGACAAACTAAGCAGCGGAAGCAGTGGTGTGCCCATATGGGGAATCACATATAAATTATCCACTTTCCATCCATTACATTTGTACATTAGCTAACAATTGGAATTCTTCTTTGTAGCCTGCGGCAAACCCTGTCCCCAGCAGGGAGCACCTCCGGTTGCAAAGACCTCTTCTTATAATTCTCTAGTCAATAGGTTAGACTCAACCGCTAGGATACGTGACTAACCCGACAACTTATACTGTGCCCTAGTCCGAAACAAACCTTAAGTATGAATTTGGTTAGGTAAGGAAATACCTAAAGAGATTAAAGGAGGAGTTTAATAGGTGAATGGATACCTAAGACATAAACTCTGGTGTCCCTATGGTCCCTAACAAGGATTACTCAATCTATTGGGACTGACCAATAATCCATTATCAGAATGGTAGAAGACACGTAGTATTAACCCCCGTACCAGTACCAAGATTACTCAGAGACAACTACAAGATAGACACTGAAGGTCGGGTAGGAATTCAAGTTCGAAAGAGACCCAATTGGGAGTGGGAACAACCCTGATAAGCGTGTCGTAAATTTGACTCGGAGGGTTTAAAGTATGGAGTATATCTACAAGTGTCAGTTTGGAACCCCAAGTCATAGATTGATGCCCTAGGGATTGTACACTCAGCTAGGACAAATATAATATGGTAAGATAAAAGAAAATTAGCCCAAGGAAGATATGGGCTTATCGTTTGTTTATTGGGGGCTTATCTTTTGTTTATTGGGCAAGTGAGTTAATGGCTTAGGTCTCCTAGACCTAATTTAGAAAGTGTGTTGCCCCAAACACAGTAATGTTGAGGTTGGTCTTATTCGACGCCACTCGAATGATGTCATGGTAATAATGAGGGGTAACTACGAGACATAACTACTAGAAGATACCATGTGAATTTGATGACGGGTAGTAAGAATAAGTAGATTTGGGAAGATTAGACTGAAACACTATGATGTAACATCATGAGTATGATAACACAAGAGTTTGAAAGAAATTAGCAGACGATATATCGAAAACATATATCTTAGGTATGACCTTGCAGACTCGATTCAAATAGCATCAAGACAAGATTAGATACATTTGATGACACAAACATGGTTAGCAAGGGTCGCGGCTATGATAAATAAAGGTTTGGAAAATCAAGTGTAACTACGGCAGAATGACACAACAAATTAAAAAGTATAAATGACAACCTCCAAAAATGCACGAGTACACCCCCTTAAATCTTGCGGACGACGGGTCATTTGACGAAGTAATCTTTCCTGTTAACGACCAGAGATGGATAAATCATAGGGTCAAATTGATTGATTACTCGGGTGTATATGAAGGAATAGGAACATGATCGCGTGGAGGAGGTTTATAGAGTCGATGTCTACCGTTACAAACAAAAACTCAATTTACTAGAAGAAGATTGTGTGTATTAGAACTTGTCTTTCCCCGGAATGAGAAAGACGTCATGGATTTGGCTACGTACGGTGAGGTTTGCCGAATGGTATAGGCAAGTATAAGGGTTTTGAAGAACTATTATAGTCACTTCCAGAGTTAGAGTGGAAGTTCGAGGATAGATTGAGCGAGGTAGTTGGGGAAACCCTGATTTAGTAGTGCAGTTTTGTGGTGCGAGAAGATCCCGCTAGTGAAGGTCTTGTGGAGGAACCATGGGCGAGAGGAGCATACTTGGGAGCCTCAGGACCTGATGCAGGAAAAATATCCTGAGCTATTTAGTCAGGTATACCTCGCAACTCCTCCGGTGAGTTAAGCGTTTATCCTTATTTTTAATGTACTAATAGAATTATTTTAGAAGATAGAGGATAATCCTTTTGTTGATTGGGGCTAGTCCTAATCTTGTTAACCTAGTAGGCGCTTCCACGCTTCATGGGATGTTACAAGCTTAAGTTATCCCGGTGGAAATCCCCGTAGACTTAACCCTAATTTCGGGGACGAAATTTTTGTTTTGTTTATTGGGATTTGTAACATACCATTTTCAAATTGGACCCCCTAGGTGTGACTTGAGCATAACTAGGTCATATGAGTTAACCTAGGTGAGCCCAGGAGACCAAGTGACCTAAAAACCTAGTTGAGACCCACTTGGTCTGCAAATAGTAATTTTCAAAACTTTGATTTTGGGTGGCCTAGTAGGTTCATTGTGACTATAAAAATTCCCTTAGACCTAATGTGGGCCCAATGAGTTGCCAAGGACCCACTTGGGTCAACCATAGTGGTCAATTTGACCAAGTCAACCCCAAGCCCAAATCAAGTCAAACCTAGCCTATATGGGCCAACCCAACCTCAAGCCACCCTTCCCATTAAGCTAACCTCACTTGCATGAATAATATGGACTAATTTGGCTGCCCATATCTTAGAGGGTTGACCAGTCAACTAGGTGACTAGGGGAGAGGAATGAAAAACTTTATTTTGAAGAATAATGGAGGAGAGAGAAAGCGAGAAAGAGGGCCATTCATGGTGGGGAAGGTGAATCACCCCTCTATTCTTCATCATTTAATTAATAATATGTTTTTGAGGGTTGCATTTAGGCTGGTGCCATGAATAATTTCGGCAATAGGGTGGCAGGAGAGAGAAAGCTTCAATTTCTCCTTAATGGAGGAGAGAGAAAGAGGAAAAGAGAGAGGGGAGTTATGGAGGGACACCATGAGCCACCCCATTCATCTCCCCAAGCCTCCATTCATTCCTCCTGACCTTTGGGAAGAGATTCCCATCGTTTTCCCATCAGCCACCATCAATGGAGATGTAACGACCCCATCCGTTAAATGACGTATAGTAGAAGGTCTGGCCGGGGCCCCACACTATATGCCACAAACAGACGGTGAGGTCACAGGATAATACCAAACCAAACGAGTCCTAACTCAGAGCATTCTAGCGGAAGCTTATTAAGTGCAAGAACTCACACCATTGAATGTCCACTAATATATAAATATCACATTTATATAGATAACCAGGAATGTTTACAAAACCACACCGCTTAAGGCCTTACAAGTTACGCTTAACAACACATATAATTTCATACATCGGCACGCAGGCCGGCCACACATGAAATCCAACACTTCGCACGGCCTTCGAGGGCCTACCAGCAGCATGGGCTTTTGCCCGCTCAATCCATCAGCCCGCAACACCTGCATATGGACGTCCACCCCATGGGTGATAAACAAAGCAACGGTCAGCATTCAGCTGACCAATTATAACGACCCCACCCCTTACCCGGGGCAGTGGTTCCTTCCCTGCATGTATAGCAATTTCAATATATAAAGCACATACACCCAACATCACAAACGCCGGCCTCAATGCCAGGCGCTCCGTGCACTCAGGGCACCTTTTATGGTTTGTACTTGGTAGGCGGGCATAAGCCTCCAAACCCTTGTTGAAGACCTCACGCACCCGTCTCACTCAGAGGTACGCACCACACCAAAACCCGTGAGCACTATCAGTCGACCTACCCCCGTAGTGTAACAAGCCTAGGGAATTCGCCCTGCTGCTTTGCTACCAATCGACCGCTCACCCGATCTTAACATTGAAACTTGGTGAAATGGGCATCAGCCTCCAAACCCCTGTTGAAGACCTCTCGCACCCACCCACTCAGAGGTGTTCATCGCCACTTGGTAGAATGGGCATAAGCCTCCAAACCCCTGTTGAAGACCTCACGCACCCACCCACTCAGAGGTGTCCGCACTCCATCACCCAGCTCTTAACAAGCATGCAACCAAAGGAGCTATACAAAGCATCCTATATACCAAACACATCGTCCTCACCATCTCCGCAGGCTAAACGATGCATACACGGAGTCTTCTCCGGATCGCAATATAAACATCACCAATCCCGACATACGTCTGGATGGGCTTCACACAGCATGCCTATGCCGTACTACAGACTTCCGGCTCTAGATGCAGACTCAACTGCTGGAATCACTTACGCGTTTCCATCTCTTGATGGAGGATCCCATGCACATGCAAAACAAAGGGCTTCACCTGCCCAAGGAAGAAAGATCGTTACCCTTGACGATCGCTTCGGCGCCATAGAAAACTAGCCGGATGGAAATCACCGCAGCGGCCTTGCCTCCGCAACGCTGCACTCGGCTCTCTATTCGGCTCGACGAAGCTCCACCGGCCTCCTCCTCCTCCTCCTCCAAGCTCTCCTCTCTTTCTTAAGAAGAAAGGCTAAGTGGAATGAGCTTTCAACTCAATCCACGGCCTTAAAGAGGCTGGAAATGCTATGGACCACACGATCCAAATAGAAGGAAACGAACGGCCGAGATCTGCCCAAGAAACCCAAATTTTGCCTGACACGGCCTGTGACACGCCCGTGTCACAGGCCGTGTACCCTTAAGCGGCACACGCGGTTTGGAACCGACTGAGCAACACGGGGATCGACACGCCCGTGTCGAACCTGACACGCCCGTGTCATTCTTGAGACACGCCCGTGTCCCCTGCTACATGGCACCCAACGGCTCCCAAAACCAGTACACGGGTCGGAACACGGCAGCCGACACGCCCGTGTCCAGCCTGACACGCCCGTGTTCATGGCCGTGTTCGCGGCCGTGTACGGCTCTGACCCGAATAGGCCAACTTTGAGATTTAAATCGAACACGCCCTGGGACACGCCCGTGTCCCAGGCCGTGTACCCCCGACACGCCCTGGGACACGCCCGTGTCCCAGGCCGTGTCTACCAGCCTGCTACTCAAAATTGTGTACAAACATATTTTGAGTTCTGGGGTGTTACAACCCTCCTCTCCTTATAGAAATTTCGTCCCGAAATTTAGCGCAACGCACAAGTATCAACATAACCACGCTGTTGCGATACAACCCAAAACGATCCAGGTTTAGAGCTCAGAGGCCACAGCTTGGCTCGCCCCATGGAATCGTACCACTACACTGTTTGTCCCAAACAGAAATACATACATACATATATACAACAAACAACAAAATAAAGTGCACACTCCACTTTATTTTGGCTTCTCCGCATCTCGCAGAATCCGTCTAGCGGCCTCCATTAAGTCCAAAGCACGGATTTGCTGTTCTGCTTGATTTGAGCTTTGCGGCTCCTGCATCTCAAGAGTGTATATTCTCGGTTGCGCCCGCGATGCAGACGACTCTGCCACAGCTTTACCCTTCTCGTCATAAGACGCACCTGTCTTTCTTTCACCCTTGGACGCACCATTCCAGCAAAATCGCGCAATATGTCCTGGCCTCCCACAAATGAAACATGTCCGCGGCTCAACCCGTTCTTGCCCAAACGTTGCTCCTGACGCAACATCTGAAGAAGTTGGTTCAGCAGGCCTGAACCGCTTCTTATCACGTTTCCTGAAATCGGACTGCTCTGATGGCGGAACTTTGAAGTCGGACTTTTCCACCGCTACGATCTTCTTCTCCCGCACCCGCTTCAAATCCTTCTCTAGCGCACTAGCGGTATGCACCAATGCTTGGAATCCTTGGTTCACTGAACTCGGGAGAGCCAACCTCAGCACATCACGCAGCCCTTCATAGAACCTATTTGTCTTCCGCGCCTGGTCCGCAAACGTCGACCCCGCATAACGACCGAGCTTGGTAAACTCATGCAGGTAATCGTCCACGGTCTTATCACCCTGTACCAGACGTTGAAATTCATTTTCCATTGCAATTCTCTGCGCCATTGGCAAATATTTCGCCCAAAACAATCTAGAGAATTCGTCCATCGATATGTCGCCCAGATCTCTACCGCCCAACTGGTGCAACTCGATCTCATCCCACCAAAGCCTCGCCTCTCCTTCCAGGAGGAAAGTGGCTAACGGGACTTTCTGCTCCTCATTAATCCTGAGCGCAGCCAGGATTCTTTTCACTCGAGAGAGCCAATCCTCGGCCTCTGTTGGAGACGTTGCCCCAACAAACGTAGGCGGATTAAATTCCATAAAGTGCTTAAGTTGCTCGTCCGCTGCTTGCACAGCAACCGGAACCTCAACATGCTCTTGCCTCGCACCAACCTGCACTGGCGCCACAGCGGGCCTCGCTTGTCCAAAAGGTTGTGCCTGAAGCATAGCAAAAATCATCTCCGCAACTAAGCGCACCGTTTCCGCAGAAGGGGGAGGTGTAGGCACCTTAGGTGGTGCCGCACTCTCATCCGAACGCTGGGGCTCCGACTGCCCAGCTCCACTCCTCGTCACCTATAGGTGAACAAGATAGCATTACTTTCCATGGTAATATGGCAAACTCACCGAATAGACACGCACACACACATTCCTAGTGGACATTCTTGAGTTCATTAGCATTACAGCAGGTCGCACAAACACGTGCTCGCCACCCCACAAAAGAATTCGACCACGAATTCGGAAGGGAAGACCGACCAAAAGCGCTGATACCAAAATGTAACGACCCCATCCGTTAAATGACGTATAGTAGAAGGTCCGGCCGGGGCCCCATACTATATGCCACAAACAGACGGTGAGGTCACAGGATAATACCAAACCAAACGAGTCCTAACTCAGAGCATTCTAGCGAAAGCTTATTAAGTGCAAGAACTCACACCATTGAATGTCCACTAATATATAAATATCACATTTATATAGATAACCAGGAATGTTTACAAAACCACACCGCTTAAGGCCTTACAAGTTACGCTTAACAACACATATAATTTCATACATCGGCACGCAGGCCGGCCACACATGAAATCCAACACTTCGCACGGCCTTCGAGGGCCTACCAGCAGCATGGGCTTTTGCCCGCTCAATCCATCAGCCCGCAACACCTGCATATGGACGTCCACCCCATGGGTGATAAACAAAGCAACGGTCAGCATTCAGCTGACCAATTATAACGACCCCACCCCTTACCCGGGGCAGTGGTTCCTTCCCTGCATGTATAGCAATTTCAATATATAAAGCACATACACCCAACATCACAAACGCCGGCCTCAATGCCAGGCGCTCCGTGCACTCAGGGCACCTTTTATGGTTTGTACTTGGTAGGCGGGCATAAGCCTCCAAACCCTTGTTGAAGACCTCACGCACCCGTCTCACTCAGAGGTACGCACCACACCAAAACTCGTGAGCATTATCAGTCGACCTACCCCCGTAGTGTAACAAGCCTAGGGAATTCGCCCTGCTGCTTTGCTACCAATCGACCGCTCACCCGATCTTAACATTGCCACTTGGTGAAATGGGCATCAGCCTCCAAACCCCTGTTGAAGACCTCTCGCACCCACCCACTCAGAGGTGTTCATCGCCACTTGGTAGAATGGGCATAAGCCTCCAAACCCCTGTTGAAGACCTCACGCACCCACCCACTCAGAGGTGTCCGCACTCCATCACCCAGCTCTTAACAAGCATGCAACCAAAGGAGCTATACAAAGCATCCTATATACCAAACACATCGTCCTCACCATCTCCGCAGGCTAAACGATGCATACACGGAGTCTTCTCCGGATCGCAATATAAACATCACCAATCCCGACATACGTCTGGATGGGCTTCACACAGCATGCCTATGCCATACTACAGACTTCCGGCTCTAGATGCAGACTCAACTGCTGGAATCACTTACGCGTTTCCATCTCTTGATGGAGGATCCCATGCACATGCAAAACAAAGGGCTTCACCTGCCCAAGGAAGAAAGATCGTTACCCTTGACGATCGCTTCGGCGCCATAGAAAACTAGCCGGATGGAAATCACCGCAGCGGCCTTGCCTCCGCAACGCTGCACTCGGCTCTCTATTCGGCTCGACGAAGCTCCACCGGCCTCCTCCTCCTCCTCCTCCAAGCTCTCCTCTCTTTCTTAAGAAGAAAGGCTAAGTGGAATGAGCTTTCAACTCAATCCACGGCCTTAAAGAGGCTGGAAATGCTATGGACCACACGATCCAAATAGAAGGAAACGAACGGCCGAGATCTGCCCAAGAAACCCAAATTTTGCCTGACACGGCCTGTGACACGCCCGTGTCACAGGCCGTGTACCCTTAAGCAGCACACGCGGTTTGGAACCGACTGAGCAACACGGGGATCGACACGCCCGTGTCGAACCTGACACGCCCGTGTCATTCTTGAGACACGCCTGTGTCCCCTGCTACATGGCACCCAACGGCTCCCAAAACCAGTACACGGGTTGGAACACGGCAGCCGACACGCCCGTGTCCAGCCTGACACGCCCGTGTTCATGGCCGTGTTCGCGGCCGTGTACGGCTCTGACCCGAATAGGCCAACTTTGAGATTTAAATCGAACACGCCCTAGGGACACGCCCGTGTCCCAGGCCGTGTACCCCCGACACGTCCTGGGACACGCCCGTGTCCCAGGCCGTGTCTACCAGCCTGCTACTCAAAATTGTGTACAAACATATTTTGAGTTCTGGGGTGTTACAGGAGAAGCCCAACCACCATGGCCAAACACCCCTTCATCTCCCCTCCCATGAAAAATTATAAAACCCCCTATGCAGCCCCCTATTCTGATTTTTGACTAAGCCATCTCCCTCAATGCGTCCATGGCAGTCAAAATAGCATATAAGATCGATGGTTTTGGTGGAGGAACAAGGGATCAGACAAGTTCGCCGGAGAGGAAAAACGCCATGACAAACCGCCGCCGCCGCCATCGTCGCCGAACCCCAAATAAGGTCCTCCTCCTCTCCTTCTCTCATGCTTAGATCCTAGGAATGCTTAGAAACCAATTCCATGCTCATCGAACCCGAGATAGGATTTTAATTTTCAAAAAAATGCCATTTTTTTGAGAGCTTTTGGAGCTCTCGGGTAGGGCGGCGCCGCCACCTCCTGCCGCCCTAGCTCCGGCAAAGGAAAGCCCCCACCACTGGGAACACATAGGAGTCGTTTGCCGGTGGTGGCGCCGCCTCAGGCCGCCGGGAAATGGCCCGCAAAAACCACCTGCGTGGGTCTATTTTCGGCCTGAAATTCTGCTCAATCGGAGAAGATGAACAGCCTCCGTTGGATCTTGCTTTAAGATTCGTGCAACCCATATTTTCAGATTTTTCTTTATTTTAATAAAACAGTTCACTGTAGAAGGAATTTAGGCCCCTTCTGGGCACCTACTGAAAAAGTGTATAACATGAAAGTTGTAGGTCTTTTGAAGACCTACAATTTGCTATGCAGTGGTGAAAAATTGGATGAGGGGACTGCCCTGTAGAACCTTTTTAGTAAGGGTATGTCCTACAACTAGGGCAGATTTCTTCAAAAAATTATTTTGGCCCCTTAGGGGCATGTTCATCAAAAATGATCAACATGAATATTGTAGGCTTTTTAATTATCTACAGTTTGATATATTATGGAAAATTATAGGACAAGTATTCTGACCTATAGGGCCATTATTCTAGGGTAGGTCCTACAAATAGGGCAGATCTTTGAAAAATTCCCCACAACTAATCCTTGATCCAAATGCTTTAAATTTTGGACAGGGGCTTAATATCACCTAGTCCTAGCTCTTGTAAAAAATTGGAACCCATTTAAAGAAATTTAACCTAGGGTTTTGCCCTAAACCTAGTAAAGCTAGGGTAAGGTAGTTGAATGGTCAAATGACCTCCAAACCCTCCCAAATTTTGGTGAGGTGTCCCTGGTATAGGTATCTAGGTATGGTTCAAATTTCAACTCATTTGGTTGAGTTTTGATTAAGAATCCTCTAAACCCTAGTTTTGACCTAGTAGAAGGAAGCTTAGTGAGAAGGTTCCTTGCACTCTGGTATGATCATCTCACCTCAACAGAGGTTGAGATTTTGACCACTGGTTTATTTTGGTCCTAAGATTATCCATAAGGAAGATGGGATGATTTAGGGTAAGTTTACCCTAGGGCCCAGGTTAAAACCCTAAAGGTGGACTTTGGGGGTTTGTGAAGGACATAGGGGCAAATGCCTTTGTATGGCTTTGATATTTAGTGGATAGGTTGTTAATGAGCTTGTATCTCTCTGGTTATAATGTTAGAGAATTTTTATGTAGGTAGCTACCTCAAAACTTAAACCCTAGTTTTAGCGTAGAAGGGATTTTAGGTCAAAACAGTATCTTAAACTCTTTTAAAAGCCATGAAATTGGGGTAGTGTGTTTCTAGGGTAGTTAGGACCCTTGGATAATTTTACTAGAATTTTTGGATAGGTATTTCTAGTACTTCATTCATGAATGTGGGTATAGCCCTTTTTGATGTTTTATTTATTAAAGATTTTTAAATCAAATAAGGCCCCTGTGAAACTCTGGAATTAGATGTTTTTGGCCAGTAGGAATGCCCATGAATTTTAGTTCAATTTTATGTTGATTAAATAGAATAGTTCCTTCACAAGTATTATTAAAGGGCTCTATATTCTAAAAATATTTTATGGCATAAATAGTCTCTGGAAAATTATGAAAGTTGGTAAATAGTGTTTTTTAAATCATTATGAATCAGTGGGATTTTTCTCTGGATTTTTGGAGTTATGGATTTAGTACTTGATTCACAAGCATGCTAGATTAGGATTTCAGAAAAAAATTTATTATAAATTAATTTCCAGCAGGAAAATTATGAAACTTTTACAGTACTGTTTTCATGGTATTTCTAATATCTTGTAATTAATCCATTTTATTTGGAAGAGAATTTGATGTAGTTTATTCATTAGACATGAAGGAAATGGATTATTGCAAAAATAAGTTTAGGCCCCTTAGACCATAGGGAAAATTGCCAAACCTTGGATATGTTATTTTTAGATACACTAATATTTGTCTTAAATTTATTATGATTTATACATGACTGAAAAGTATGATCCTTGTACAAATTTGGAAGACCTTGGATTTTAGTAAAATTATTTAATTATTAGATTAATTGGAAAAATTGTTATTATCAGAAAAATCGATTCAATAATGTCATGATAGGCCCCCAGAAATTAACTTAGGCCGTACGGAAGAAAACACAAAGGACATCCTATCATAGACATTACTTAGTATAAGGTGGTCTGCATTTAGTAATTTTGGTAAAAGAGTAACAAGAGAAGGTTTGGGTTAGCATAAGGACAGCTTGTGTAGGTTGGATTTTAAGAAAGAGGATGGATCACCATAGGAGGTTTCAAGTGCTGTGAGGAATGAGTTGATGCGCTCTAGAAGGTGCGCCGGACCGCCGAAAGATCGCCGTCCCCATAGGAGTGAAGAGTCAAATCCACCCTAGGGTTAGTTCGATGCAATTTATAGAGGGAACGGGTAAGGGAAAAACAACCAATAATAATAAGTGCCTTGCGAAAGGGAACTTCGGGCCGTAATGTCGCCGTCTTGGTTGCTAGTGCCCCTTGAGAGCCCTTCACGGGGTATGCCAGGGGCAGTCCTGGGCTAACGTAAAACTTAAAACAAACGAAAGAGTAATTAGCCTAATAGGGATTCACGTTTTACACACTCATTAGTTAGGGTTGGTAATGGTTAAGTCGTCCTGAGGTGTTCAAGGGGGCACCGTCCCGTGGTGTTCTAAGGGATGAAATCTGGAGATGAGCCGGACGGTTTAGTCTGGGGAATTTGGTCTCGGATGTGGTTAAATACAGACGGGTTAGTCCGGGAGTTTGACACTTTAAATTGTTATATATTAAACTGCTGCATGTGCATAAAAATAGGAAAGATTAAGGTTGTGGGTTCTCGATATCGGGGAGTTCGATTGTACCGACACCGATATCGTTGACTCGGCAAGGTGACTAGCACTTAGCCAAGGTTAAGTCCGGCGGACCAGTCGGCAAGAGTACGAAGGAGTCTGCCTCGTGCACCAGGCGTTGAGGGCGTACGATAGGTCAGACCAGTAGTGCTTTTACTGGTTTTGAGGTGGGCGAGGCCCAACCCACCGCTTCCGTCTGCCACTACGGGAGTATCCTGGGAGTTATCTCTAGAAAGGGGGAACTAAAGGTTTGTGTACACAAAGTTGGGTGTGTGAGTTGCACTGCTTGATCATCATACCCACCATATAGCTGCATGTCATAATCATTCATAACAACCTTGACACCTAAAGTATAAGTGGAATGGGACGCTTATACTTTAGGACTTGCAAAACGACCCCTTGGTCTATAAGCTTGTGTGGGCAAGTTTATAAATTAAGGTTAATTTGATATATGTATATCTGCTGCTTGATAACCGACACCCCAACGTATAAGCGGTATGGGACGCGTTATACGATGGGAGCCTTGCAAAATATCCCTTGGCTTACATGTACTCACATAAGCGAAGGTTTAATTTCTTACTTACTTCCTTTCTGTTATACCTATTACAACATTTATACTGTTCCCCTATTATAACTTGCTAGTTAGGTCCACCGTCATCTGCTTTGGAATTTATCTCCACTTTCATGTCCTCCCCTTTCTTCCTCTCCGCCCGGTGCCTTAGAGCGTGGGGGAAGGGGTGGGGGATGATAGGGCTTAGTCTTTTAGACTAATGGTTTTTGAACCATATCATATTAGGGGATCGCGGAGCCCAGCATGGAGGAGCAGCCCAGGAGGCCGGTACGCTTGGAGACGGGACAGTCTAGCACTGGAGTCCAGACTACGGGAACCGTGAGTCCCGGCCCTTCGTAGAGTTTTAGTTTTGTTTCCGCTTTTGAGTGATCTTGTAATGAGGATTTGATGTACCGGGCATGAGCCCTTTTATTTCCAGACTATTTATACTCTGATGATTTTCTGTGGACACTCCCTTCGTGGAGTTTTATTTTATGTGATATTCTCTTTTGGTGGACTTGCTTCTCTCTTGCTTGCTACTTAGTGTGATCGAAAAGGCCGGCAGAATCGGCGCGTTGTAGTGACGACCTTCCCGGGTGCGAAGGTGTTACCGCAAAGCAGCGGTTCTGGGCATAAGACCCCGGGTTCGCAAAAAAAAGGGGTCTTACATCGTTTGAGAAAACACAAGCCAAAGTGCTAAAAAGGGTTAAAAAACTGAGGTTCTAATGCTAAAGAACATTGAGGAAGTCAACCACTAGTTGGACGTTATGGAAAAGAAATTCGAGGAAAAGTATACTGAAGCCGGCACAGCTGTCTCTCTGCTTATGCAAGGTCTTAAGAAGAACACGAATGATCTGGCTGTCGTTAATAAGAACGCACATGTTGTGGCAGATAACATTCAAAAATTTGATGCCACCATGGTGACCCTAAACGCCAATCAAAAGACACTGCTCGCTGAATTTAAAAAAAACTATGAAACAGATTGATGAGTCCCTGCACGCTTACGCAAACTAAATGGCAGTGGAAGCCAAAAAGGGGGAGGAAGAGTACAAAGCTAAGATGGCTGGGCTTCAACAGATAATCATCGAAAATTTCGATCAGTCTAATAGGTATGCTCGTAAACTAACAAAATCATAATTGACACCTTCAATCAATCTAATAGATAATAATTGACAAATTCGATCAATCGAATAGGTATGTGTTTTAAACGGCCCATTGGTTAGTACAACAAGCCACGGGCATACACGTTCCCGTTGCTCCTCTGGAGCAAGAGGAGTACACTGCTGCTGCTGCTGAAGAAGAGGCAAGTATTGAAGAAGTTATACTGAGTGAGGCTGAAGCCAAGAAGGCTGCTAGGGCTGCTGTAAGAGCAGAACGCAGTGGCTGGTTTGATCAAGAAGCCCTAGCAAAAGCTAAAGGCAAAAGAAAAAATCAAGAAGGAACCTCAAAGGAAATGCCAACTGAAAAGAGAATCAGACTGAAGGATGATGAGGTGCGAAATGAAAGGTGGAGCCCAGTATCAAGAAGCATCATTTTGGACACATTAGCGTTGTAACAGAGGGGGGAGATAAAAAGGAACGATGTCTACAGTCAGTACGAGTGGGAGCTGCACAAGACCTTTGAAGCCAAAAGAAACATCTTTTTCAGGTCCAAGACTGTGGCAAATAAAGCTCCCCCTCCCAAATACTACCCTAAGCCAAAGGAATACTTTGAACGTCAAAGCAGCAAGCACTTGGCGCAGGAGCTAAAAGACGAAATAGCTAAGGATAAAGAGATCTAGGAGTTTAGCTAATGTACTCCTTATGTTTTTATCATTATCATCATGTATACATATGAACAATTATCGTGGATATATATATATATGTAAGTTGATGATGGTCTCTTATATTGCTCTGTTTTCTTTTATTGTTCCTCTCTTGTTTTAATGCTTGTATTATATGGATTGGTGAAATTCATCTTAGCTAGTAGGATTTTGGCTTCTTCAAATAGGGGGAGATTGTTGGGTATTGTATCCACAATTACCTGGATTTGAGGAAGCCTCCTGTCAAGCTAAGATGAAGTCACATTGTATTTGATCACTTATCTTCAAGTTATGCTTGCAGTTATTCCACGCTAAGCACACACCAATGTCAGGGTGCACTGGGTCAATATACACGGGTCTGCGCAACGTAATCCCTCGTTGAGCAGATCAGTGTGTTAGCTTACGTGTACTCTCTCTATTGGAGTGTACTTATTTTCAAGTACAGGGCTAAGACAGATCAAGAGGAGACAAGGAGAAAGGATGGGTCAAAGCAACTCATGGGAAGAAAGACGAGAAATCATCTAAGTTAGATTCGACGAGAATGACTAAGTGATTCTCGCCGATTCGACGAGAATCACTAGTGATTCTCGCCGAATCGTCGAGAATCACTCGTCGATTCCCGCCGACCGCAGCCGGCCGTCTCAACACTGCGCTAAATTCTGCTAAGGCAGAATCGGCGAGAATCACTAAGTGATTCTCGCCGAATCGTCGAGAATGATCTTGCATTCTCGTCGATTCGGCGAGAATCAATTGTGATTCCCGCCGATTCTCTCCGGCTTGCTATTTCAATGAAGCTAGAATTTTGCTAAGTGGAATTAGGCGAGAATCGTAGGTGATTCTCGCCGATTCGTCGAGAATCACCTTCGATTCTCGCCGAATTTGACTTAGGCAAATTTCTGCTACTCTCTGGACCGGTCCAAGTTAACATGCGCTATTTGGAGCCGGTCTTAGGGCTTCTTTTGGGTGGGGCCCACAACGGTCATTTTGGATGACCTAATGTATAAATACATCGGTATGTTGAACAGTAAAAAATACGAACAGAGAAGAAGAAAAGCCGAACCGCCGACGTGACCTAGATCGCGAGGCTTGTTCCGTCGCCGTCGCCGCTCGTGTTAGTTGGTCGCCGCCGCTGATCGTGGTTTCTTCCTGATCTCCCGGCGATAGAAGCTCTGTCTCGCAACGCGTCTCACGAGTCCTTCTTGAGAACCTTTGTCACTTGATTTGTAGATAGGGAATACCTTCCCTATCCGAATCGATTGAGACGATTTATATAAGAAAGACCGTTGGTAGACCTTGCCAGCTTAGCTATGAAGTTTGGATCTATATAGCATCGCCGCCTCTTTCTTTGTCGCCGCCGATCTAGAGAAGATCCTTTCCAAGTGAGATCTAAGGTCGTGGACTCTTCGTCGTCTTCAAGAACACGCCATCGAACGAAGAGGGACACCTTATTCTCCATAAGTAGTTTGTATTTCTAATACACTCCATTTTCAATTTTGTTGTAAAGGAACGTTGGTTCCTAGTTATAGGGTTGGGTGCAACCCGTGGTGTAGGAGTGGTGACTCCTTCATTTGGAAGGGTTCCTTCCGTTAGTGTGAGGATTGGATTTCAATCCTGTTGGTGAAGTGACCGAGTCGTCCCTGGTTTGGAGATAGGTCGAAAGGGGGGAGTGGACGTACCCAAATCGGGGAACCACTATAATTTGCCTGTGTCCTTCTGTGCTATGTTGTTTAGTTTATTTGTGCAGGTACAATTTTAATTCCACAAAAACATTGCAAGACACCTATTCCCCCCTCATAGGTGAAGGTAGTTGGCACTAGGTGGACTTTCAGTGTTTTCGACCCTCACTTTTTCATTCACTTCCGCTATTACTCTTCAGAGTGATTCATCCGGGCGATGCGTTGAAGACGACCTGCGCTAGTTTTATATTGTTTTAGCGTAGGATTTCCTAATCAAAACCCCCTTGTTCACTTAGCACTTGCACTCATTTCTCTAAATGCTAAAACCCATGCTTTTTACTTGCTCTCCACGAGAGATCGATACTCGGGGATGTTACTCCTCACTATTATTACTTGGTCGTGAACAGTAGTCTTACCGCTAGCACATCAAGCCACACTATCCTCCAAGGACTGGTTACATAATCAAAAAGTGAGTTAGTGCCAGCGCTCCTCACGATTGCTTGGTGGGGCCAACAGAAGCTCTCTTTCTGTACCCAAACTCAACTCAAACCCTGCAGCAACCTACGGTACAAGAAAATGGTCTTTCACACCACAAATAGCTCTCTGGGAGCTGTCCCCATCGGCGATACCCACTGTCTTCCGGCGACATCAACAGTTTCTCCAAAACTATAATTTTACCTGTGTATTTTCCTGGAGTTCTTCTCCCATACTTCCTGTTACTCCAATTCGCCGGCATAACCCACAAACTCTGTAAAATACTCGTTTATATGCAGAGTCTTCTCCGGTTTACAAAAGAAAGCATCACCAATCCAGACCAACCCTTCTGGATGGTCTTCACACAACATGCCTATTCCGTACTTTACACTTCCGGATCTAATGAAATATTAAATGGGGATCATACCAATCGACACAAAGGAATCCACTATTTTTCCACATTTTTGGTGAGGGGTTCCATCCAGGTATGCGTATTGAGGATTTCACTTGTCCAAGAGAAAATTGATACCCTTGTAGTTCTTTTTTGAGCCATGGCATTAACATTATATCTGGTTGGAAACGAGCATGTCGCTTTCCTCTTCACGGATCTAGAATCGGATCTTGATTTTACCCACAAGATCTTCTTTTCCGAGCTATTCAAACTTCAACCCAGCCCTTATCTCCAGCACAAACTCAACCTTCTTACTTAGCTTTCCTTTCTCAAGGAGAAGATGAAATGAAGTGAGAGAGAGAGTAAGAAAGAAATAATGATCTCCTCAATCCACACCCCTCTACTTCAATGACCTCGGGTTTAACCCTAGCCATACGATTAATCCATAAAAACAAAGCAAAGGCCAAGATTTGGGTTGACTGGTCAACTTTGGCATTATCGCCTAGTGACATCGGCTATCGTTACCCGACGATATCGACATAACCGCTTCACCGCTTTGATCTAGGTCAACCTCCCCTTATCGGCGGCTCTTTTGCCAAACTGACACATGTCTCGCGCCACGTAACACTATCGCCCGACAACATCCATTATCACCATTTGGCGATATCCTTCGACGATTCATCGAGTGCGTCGAGTGCGTCGAGTCTGTCGAGTGCCGACTGAACTCTTTATCACTATCGCCACCAGGAGATACCCATTGTCTCCCGGCGATAGTGACAAGATCTCTCCTATCAATTTTGGGGTGTTACATAATCCCAGCTAGCATCTCATAGATAATGTCCAGCCACTCTTTTGTGCAGACTGCTGACTCCACCCCGAGCTAAGATGGAGGAGAGATCCCTTGGAAGCCATTTAGCAAGTTAGCACTTGAATTTAGTTGTAGGGTTGGAGCTTTCTAAGCCTTGAAGGTCTCCAGAATAGTTGTTAGTGTTTTCCCCATCTTCATCTATTTGAACGGAGTCAGAGCCGGTGGGGGTGGAACTATGTTCTATGCTTGAGGTGTACCCTACTATGGAGTAGGGTTCGTCACAGGCTACAAAGGAAAATTCTAATTATTAGTTGAAGTGCAAGTGTAACTAATGAAAGGAAATAGTGAACTTCTAGCATGTGATTCCCCTTATGGGAACACCATTGCTTTCGCTCTTAGTTTGTCCTCAAAGTAAGCTCGAGCATGGTGGCCCAGTGTTTTTGTGGACTTCTTCTCTTTGGATCGATGTTTCCTATGCTACCACTTTGTAAGACCCCCTTTTTTCCTATAGTACCGGGTCTTAAGCGCAAAACCACCATTTTGCAATGATACTGACACTCGGGAGGGTCACCACGACAAAACGCCGATTCTGCAAGCCTTAACGATCACTATAGAAGTAGAAGTTTACAGATACAAGACTATAAAGTTAAGTCCACAAATCACATATAATCTATGAAACAAAAATCACATCAAGCCCACATAGTAATATAAGTACTGAAATATATCAGTATAATTGAAATATAAGCAGGCTTATGACCGATACATAAGCTCCTCACTACATCACTCTCGCTTAAGCTAAGTAAAACTAATCACTCACGGAGCCGGAGGTTGGTGCTCCCGTACTAGTATGGCCCACCTCCATGTGCACCGTATTCCGTTTGTGATGCACCTCCTGTTGTTGCTGCTCGTCCCCCATCTGGAGCCCCTGAAATGTTTAGTCCACCGACCATTAGTCAAAAGACTAAGACTAATTTCCACCACCCCTCCCTTAGTGGCTCCTAGGCACCGTGCGAGGGGAATGATAGGAAAGCTATGATGTTGGAGAGTAGGAATAAAGTAGATGAAGGCGGACCTATTCTACCAGATATATTGTAAATCTATAGAGCTGTAAGAGGAAAAAAGCAAGCTAGAAGTTCTAAAATAATGAAGCAGCGATATAGAAAAGTATAGTAGAGCAGTAGGTGAATGAAAAGTAAACTAAGAAATAAGTAACCTTAACTTATATGAATATCCAAAAAAACTTATAAATTAATGGGTCTTTTGTAAGGCTCCCATCGTATAAAAAGTCTCATACAAATTTATACGATGGGGTGTCAGGATTATATGCAAGTATGAGTATAGTGATATATTATATCATGGCTTCACGCAAGTGCAACACACGAACATGACTCTATGCACACAGACCTTTAGTTCCCCCGGTTAGGAAGCTAGCTTCAATCCCAGGAGCCTCAGTAGTTGCCAATGGAGATAGTAGGTCAGGCCACCCCACTCCTAGACGGGTATTCACACTAGCAGTCCTAGCCCTTACGTACGCCTCTGAAGGACACTCAGAGGCATCACATACTATGCTGACCCACCACATATCTTTTCCTTGGCTTAGTGTAAACCACACCCGCCAAGTCATCGTTTTGATGTCGGTATGAATGACCGTCAAATAAGAAGACCCACCACTTTATACGCATGCAACCATGAATTTCACGGCAATCGGCACCCCAGACTAACCTGTCTGTTACATATACCTTTCGAGCCTTCGTCTTGCCGGGCTAATTTGCCCCTTTTCACAACCACTGGGCCTACCGCTCGAATAACCTAGCCAAGCTAACCTCTCGAGACATCGGGTTGAGTGAATGTGAAGTATTAGTATATTATTAATTACTCTTGTATTCATTTTATTCTAACGGTTTAAGGTTAACTTTGGACTGCCCAGGGTATTCCCTGTGAAGGGCTCTTGGGGGCACTCAGAACTTTGATTGTAGCTAAAGCCCATCTTTCCCTTTCGCATGGCACTTACTATTATTGGTACTACCCAGGTCCCAATCCCATTTAATGTTATACTAAATCTAACCCTGGTGTATTTTTACTATCCCTCTCTCTCCACAGGAAAGACGATCTTTAGTCGATCTCTAGCACCACTTAACACTAGTTAGACCAACACCATCCCCGTCATGACTCCTAATAAAGAACTCAATTTCAACTTACCAAATCAGTATATCATTAACCCAACTCCCTATGTCTTTCCCACATGTTAACACAATTCTGCATTTTTACTATATGCCAACCTACCTAAGCTATATGATGAGTATGAATGATGACCCCTTTAAATATTCATCCAAATAACCTAAAATTATTACTGGGCGTCTATCATGATACTCGAAGGTTAAATCCAGAAGATAACATTTTTCCTAATTTATATGGCATTTATCATATTTTCCTGAAAATTAAGCCAACAATGCTTTTAAACATCAAGTCAATTTTTATGACCAAGCATGGTCTTAACAAAGTTATTATAGATTAGGATCATCAAAATAATAGTAAATACCCAAAAATCTCAATTTTTCAAGATGAATTTAACCATCAATAATTTATCGAATAAACAACTGCAAAATTAGGATATTTATGGGAAAATAGAATTATTCATCCAACAATTAAAGAAAAATTACAAGATTACAAACAGAAGAAGGAGAGACTATTGACCAAGGATTATTATTTTCCAAGCTTATTTGGTCACATAATTAAATAATTTAAAACAAATCAATATTAGGCATCTTGTGAAGCAACCTATATAAATATTCCTCCAATAATTCTATAAAAATTCATAGAGCTCATGAATTAGTTAAAAGGTCCTCTTACAAAATTTTATAAGTTTTCAATTAGTAGATATCGCTTCATAAATTTCTTAATGATTTTTGCAACTACAAGGGTTGTGAATAAAGTATATCAAATACTGATCTAAAATTCACACTAAAATTCTCAGAGCTTAATGGCAATATTATTTGTCCACTACCTAAATTTCAAGATCATCAAAAGTTCTATGATGCAGTAATAAAATCAAGTGTAAAAGTGACCTAAACGGTCCTAGGTTGTTACAAGGGGGATGTAAACTCTAAAATTCCTAGAATTACTTCCTAGGGTTATTTACCATCTAAAGATCACATGAACTAAACTCCAAGTCCATACAAGAACATATAACCCTATGTCCTTCACAAACCCCCAAAGTTCAACCTTAGAGATTGAACTAGGGTCCTTTAGCAAATCCACCCTAATCCACCCCAAACTCCAAGTGAGGGTGTTTTAACTGACCTTGAGGCTCTGGCCAAAGTCCTGTCCCCTTTGGATGAGAATTGGCCCCTCCATTCCCCAAGCACCCTTTTGCCCAAATTTACTCTTAAGGGACCAAATTTTGGTCACACCAATAACTACTCAAATAAACCCTCAATGGGCTGAAATTTTTACTAGGGTCATATCATGACCCTATTGGACATCCACCAAAATTTTTGTTGGTTTTCAGTTCATTAGACCCCTAAATTAATTCTTACCTAATTTATTAAATTATTACAAAAACTTTGGGAAAATATTATATAAAAATCCCCAATATTGGATATGTTAGAGAAATAGGTGAGAGTAATCCATGACACAAATTTCACAACATTTGGATGAGTAGTTTAGCGGGGGCACTCAGATCTGTCTCTGGTCAAGCCTATGTATAGGTTACACCATCTGGAGTGTTGTGGTCAGATCACTAACTCAAAGGCCTTGAAATAAATTTTAAAATAAAGTAGTCCTCATGGGCTAAAAATTTCATATAGAGCATTTCCTCTGGTTTTACCTATAAGTTTTTTAATATTTAATTTAAAAACACGGCAGTAATAGTATAAGAAATTAATTAATAAAAATCTTTAATTAAATCCAACCGCACGAATCGTAAAGGATATCCGACGGAATCGGCTCATCTTCCTCCTTGGGCAAACGGCCAGGATTGCCTCATCCTGGGCCGATTTGGTAGGTGTTTTCCTGACCACCTGAGGGTTTCCCCTCCTGCCAAAGCCACCACCACCTTCGTTGAGGTGGTGGTTGGCGATAGGCGGTTGTGGGCTGGCCGAGGTGGCCGGAATATGGGTTTATTGTTGGAATTCAAATCTTGAAAACCAAGCTTTTGGCTTGGCCAATTTAGGGTCAATTGATGCCAAACCCTGCAGCCAACAGTTGTGGATCTATCCATCGAAGAAAGAGAGGAGGATAGGACCTTTTGGGAGGCATGAAGCCATACCGATCGACGGGATGCCATTGCTGGATTTTGAAGCTTCGGGTGCTCTGCAACAGTAATACAAAATGATTCAATTTCTTTAGGGGAAAGGTATAAACGGCTCCTCTCTGCATGGCGAAGCTTTTAAAATAGCCAAATGGGGGAGGGGAGTGGTCATGGCATCAATGCCATTAATGAGCATTAGTGGAGGTCTTCGGCCAATGGAATTCTGCTCCCCTAGTCACTGCCATGGCTATGAAAACCCTCTGTTCTTCTCCTAACTCACCAGAGGAGATTAATTAACTCATTGGAATGAAGAGAGAAGGCCATTGGCCTCCCTTGGCCATGAATGGCTCTCTTCCTCATTTTCTCTCTCCTCCATAAAAAGGGGAAGTGGAGCTCTCTCTCTCCTAGTCACCACTTCCAAAAAATAAGTGGATATTTGGATAATTCTAAACCCCATGAGGCTAGTGGATCACCTCAATTGGGCTTAACCCTAATGGATTGGGCTAGGTTAGGCCAACTTGAGCAAGTTTGACTTAAACTTAGGTTGAGTTGACTTTGGTCAAATTGGCCTTTGGGTTTAAAATATTAGGTCCTTAGTGACTCATTGGCCTCCCTAAAGGTCTAGGAAGGAATGGATAGGGTTGGTTGGGCACCTTGAAGGCCACTTGACCCTTAGTTAGGGCACTTTGACAATTTTAGGGCTAGGGTTGACTTTGGTCAACTTAGCCTCTTTTGTTGACCAAAATGGGTCCTTGGTGACCCATCGTACTCCCTTAGGGATTAGGAAGGTCTAAGTGGGTCCCTTTGGCAAAGGGGAGGTCAATTGACCATGTGTGAGCTTAGTTTGACCTAATTACGGTTTGGGGTGACATTGGTCAACTTGACCCTTTTGGTTTACCCCAATGGGTCCTTGGTGACCCATTGTCCTCCCCTGGGGTTAGGGTTGCCATGATGGGGTCAAACACTTGGCTAAGTGATTAGGTTGAGCTATAGGGAGACCTAGGTGATTTCTACCATCAAGTCTTGACTCACTTGGGTCTTCTTGGGCTAAAGCAATTTTATGACTTCCACCATTGCTAATAATTATTCGTGGTGCACCAAATCAAGAAAATATATTTTATGGATAAAATGTAAAGCAGTTCTTGTATCATTAGTCGCTACCACCTCTACCTCTACCCACTTCGATACATAGTCAACAACAACAATAATATAATGCTCTTCATGGGACATTAGAAATGGTCCCATGAAGTCAATTCCCCAGACATCAAATGGCTTGCAGAGCAACATGTTAAGATGTATCTCATCCCTATACGAGGTGTTTCTTGTCAGATGGCATTCATTTCACTTAGTTACATGAATGTGAGAATCCTTGAATAAAGTTGACGAAAAGAATCCACATTGAAGCACCTTACGAGCTGTCTTGGCTTCCCCCATATGTCCACCAGCTTCCTCATCATGATAGTTGCAGAAGATATAATGGATCTTGGATTCCGAAATGCAATGTCGAACGACACCATTGGCACACATGCAGAATATGTGCGAATCCTCCCAAAAATAATACTTTACGTCAGAAACGAACTTCTTCTGTTTCTAGAATGACAAGTTATGCAAAAATTTTCCACAGGCATGGTAGTTTGCGAAATCCACTTACCACAGAGAAGATGAAGCAGTGGATATGGAAAATAGTTTCTTATTCGGGAAGGAGTCCACAAGCTCAGCAACATACCTGACAAAAGTTGTTTCATTTTCCATTCGAGAGAGATGATCGGCTATGACATTCTCAACCCCCTTCTTGTCACACATCTCAATGTCAAATTTCTATAGCATAAGAATCCAACGTATAAGTCGAGGTTTGACATCATTTTTTTTGCAGTAGATACTTCAGGGCATCATGGTCCTTGTAGACAACGACCTTTTAGAGGATGATATAGGAATTAAATTTCTCAAATGCAAAGATGAAAGCCAAAAGCTCTTTCTCGGTGGTTGTATAATTCAACTTCACATCATTAAGCGTGCGGTTAGCATAATAAATTGCATGGAAGAACTTGTTCCTCCGCTGTCCAAGAGCAACCCCAATTGCGTAGTCTCTTGCATCACACATAATCTCAAAGTGGAGGGATGAGTCGGGAGATACTAAGGCTTCGTTTGATTGAGCGGTGGCGGAAGGAGCCAGCGGGTCCAAACAGAGGGGTCGAACCGGAGGGGAGGAGGCGGGGTTGGAAAAGCTCCAATTTGATGGCATTTTCTTTATCCGGCGGGTGCAAACGGAGCAAATGCCACCGGAGCTAGTTTGTTTACCCGCCATCCGATGGTGTTTGCTCCAAACAGAGGCGGCGAAATGCTGAACCAAACAAAGCCTAAGAGTGGGGCAGAGATAAGTCGGTCCTTTTGATGTACCTTACCAATGGGAAAAAAACTGTCCCGTGAAAATAATTGTTCTTCATCCAACAGAAGAACACTTATTAGAATAAGTGTTCTTCATCAAAATAAGTGTTCTTCGTCTCAAGTTGTTGTTGATAAGTGTATGGAGAGTTGGTTGGAAATAGGGTATACACAAATCCATGGAATCGACTATCAGGAAACGTTTGCCTCTGTAGTAGAAATGAACACTATTAGAATTTCATTGATGCATCCTTCGTCGCATTGTAGTTCTAACCCATATATTTAATATTTTTTGTATTTAATTTTATGTATTTGTTTTCATTTCATGTACTCATCCACATTTTAGGTACTTGTTTTGGCTCATCGGTTTGACCGCCCGATAAGACCCTGAATAAATAGATCATGTAATTTTTGTAGGACGGTAAAGGAAAGCTAAGGTTATTTAGGAAAAACATAAATTTAACATATATTGGAGCATAAAAAGGAATAATATATAGCTTGCATATCAGTTATTGCCAAATAATATCATTGTCATATTAAGAATTAAATAGTTCTGGCCCCTCCTTAACTTAAAGTAAATTGGAGATAAGCAAGATAAGCAATAATATATGGCTGGAGTGTAATAAGAAATGATATATTGGCGGATCATATAATTGCAATATTAGGAAATCAATAGTTTTGGCCTCTACTTAATTTGACCGAACACAAGTTGCATGCTAAAGATGGAGAAGGCCCATGTTATTAAATATTTGACCGTTTATAATGAAAAAAAAATCTGGACAACAGAGAAATTGTTTTTAATACAATTTCTTTGCTCTGCCGGTATCACTACAAGTCCCGTTCCGCCGTTCAACTCGCCGCTTACCACAAGTCGCACCACCGACCTACAACGCTGCTCAACTCGCCGCCCTAACAACCCCATTTCTGCCACCCGTTCAATTCATCGAGTGTCGTATCCTCCCGCCGGGTGCCGCCTCCAGATTTGTCTCGACTGCGACATGCTCTTCCGACTATCTGGAAATCCCTACTGCCGCCCAGCCGACCTCTCCCTGGCCGCCCCTGCTGGATTTCGAAGCCTAGAGCATCGTCGAACTAGACAAGTTCTTCCTGACGCCCTGGATTACTCGTCGTCTACCTCACTGTTATTCCGGCTCCAATCCAAGTCCACTCAGACCCGGGTAGCTGCTCCGTGAACTTAGTTGGGCTATCCCCCTCTGCCGTAATCCCTTAACTCTTGCTCCAATTTAGTTGGCCCAACTTTCTGCAATTCACTTAGATAATCAGAGTCAGCCTTCATCGTTCTACCTCTTTTATTACCGTTTATCCATAAATTGCTATATGTGATTATTCTTGTAAATGTATGAAACTCGCAACGATTCAACTCATAAAATTCTCAAAGAGTTTCTCTCAAATAATTATTAACGTATTTATGAAATTCCAACGTTGGAAAGTGATTTTGCGCGAAAAACTCGATTCGGCCGCTCATCCCCTATTTTTAAAATTAAACAAATCACTTTATTTTTTATGTTCTAAGGCAAATAAATATTTTTATTATAAATATTTAATTATTTTGAAACTCTAAGTCTAGTTTATATCAGTTTGGTATCAGAGCTAGTGTAGGGTATATTGATCACAATGTCCTAGATTGAAAGAAGGCCTACAAGACAATGATATACACATAATTGTATTTGATGCATGCTTTAAGTTCTATGTAAGTATGTATGCAGGTTTCTCTTTATTCACTATTTAAACAGGTAGTCTAAGCAACAATGACAGGTGGAAACAAGACAGGATGTTGACATGACATAAATCTTCCTAAGTCCAGAAGTGTTAAGTTATGACATTTCACTCAACGCCTTATGGATTTAAGCATTGAGCAAAGCCTAGGCAGTTAAAACCACAACATTGCCAAAGCAGAAATCTTGTTAAGTTCAGAAGCGTTGAGTGAAGACAGATCACTCAACGCCTAGAATCTAGAAGCATTGAGTAAAGCTTAAACAGTCAAAGCCAGAGAAAACTGACAAGAATTCTGGCTAAGTCCAGAAGCGTTGAGTGAATGCAGTTCACTCAACTCGCTGAAGAGAAAGCGTTGACAGTACACAGTTCAGTCAAAGATGCAGTGTTGTTTGACTTGGAAATCTTTCTAAGGACAGATGCGTTGAGTGAAGACAACTCACTTAACGCCTATTCAACAGAAAATCTGTCTAAGGGCAGAAGCGTTGAGTGAAGGCAGTTCACTCAATGCCTATTCAATAAAACTGGCAAAGACAGAAAGCGTTGAGTGAAAACAACTCACTCAACGCCTTAATACAGAGAAAATTGACTAAGTATAGATGCGTTGACTGATGAAGGCTCACTCAACGCCTAGTCAGTTAGACTACAATTGTCGATAATCATTGAGTGATGAATGATCACTCAATGCCTGGTGGTGCATAATTTTGCGCAAGTGTTTTGGCATTGAGTGACAACTCTACAATCAACGCCTATACGGAATTGTCTGAATTTGGCCAAGTCCACAGGTGCTGAGTCATGATGACATCAACATAAATTCAAATGTTACGGGAACGGAATAGTAGACGACAAATGGCACCGCTTGCCTGTTGTAAAACAATTAATGCTAAAGAAAAGTTGGAGCTACCAACTCCAGGTGGTCCCACTATTCAAAGAGCCGTTGGATGGCGGGATAGAAAAAGAAAAGATCGAGGAAGAAGAAATCAACTTTCTAGATTATTAACTTTTGAAATACAGAGCTTCATCTTCTTCCTCTCGACTGAGTTACAGAGCTTGGAGACTTTACTCCATTTGGTGATCTAGAAGTTCAAGCAAGTTGGTTGTTGACTTTTTCATCTTCAAAAGTAAGTTCAGAAAGTAATCTCTCTGAGGTAGAAGAAGAGACAAGTGGGCTAAAACCATTCTTAGGGTTCTAGTAGTTTGAGGGATGTTACATCCGGCTCAGTCTCATCTGAACATCTGTGTCCTCTAAAAACTCAAAGACGAGTGACTTTGGATCCTCATTTTGAATCCAAGATAGTGGGGTCCTGCACCTCCGTCCATACAATGCATCGTGAGGGGCCTTGCCTATACTAGACGGATGATTGTTGCTATACGAGAACTCGATTATTGGTAACAGTCGCTCCCAAGGCTCCTTGTGGTCCAAGATGCATAAGCACATGAGATCCTCCAGTTTCTGGTTGGTACGCTTCGCCTGTCCATCCATCTGAGGGTGGAAGGTTATACTAAATTTCAACCGGGACCCTAGGTAATCCTGGATTGACCTCCACTCTCTAGACATAAACTGTCCATCTCGATCTGACACGATCGACCTTGGCACGTTATGATAGCGGACAAACTTCTCCATGAACTTCCGCACCAAATCACCAACTAGGGCATCCTTCCTGATCGGAATGAATCCGGCGACATTCATCAACCTGTCGATATTCACCAATATCGAATCATTTCCCGTTTGTGATCACCGGATACCATGAATGAAATACATTTCTATGTCGTCAAACTTCCACTCCAGCATCGGTAGTGGCTGCAAAAATCCGATAGGACTCTTACACTCTACCTTTACGAGCTGACAAGGCTCGCAGTACGTAACAAAATAAGTGATATCCTTCTTCATGCCCATCAATTTCCAAGTCCTTTTCAGGTCAGCAATCATCATTGTAATCCCCAAGTGTACTAAGTACCGGCTACTATGTGCCTCTTCCATGATATCCTCCCATATCAGGCCTCCTGCCGGTATATAAAATCTGCCTCTTTAGCACAAAAGTTCATCCCTTAGATAGTAGTCCCCATCCATGCCTTCCTCCAAGGCCCTGAATATCGGCTCCAACCTTGCATCTAGCCTCTATCCATCTCTGATACAATCTCTTATGTCTTCGGTGGCACTAATCGAGGCCAGGTACTCCTCAAAAAGCTCTAGATTGTCCTCGGATACCTTAGATATCTGCAAGTCCTCCAACATCTGTATCAAATCCATGGCCATTAGTTGGGGATCTTCTCCTGATGAGGTGGCTCTCTGGCTAAGTGAATCTGCCATTAAGTTTACCTTCCTAGGTGATAATGCATGGTGTACTGATAATCTGACAGGAACTCCACCCATCATCTATATCGGATATTCAACTCCTTCTGTATTTCGACATACTTCAAGTTCTTGTGATCTTAGAAAATATTGTAGTATACACCGCATAGGTAGTGCCGCCATATTTTCAGATTGAACATAACCGCTCCCATTTCCAAGTCGTGTACCAGCAAGTTCTGCTCGTGTTTCTTCAACTAGCAGGAGGACAAAGCTATCACGTACCCATTCTGTATCAGAACGACACCCATCCCCTTGTACGACGAATCTGTATAGACCTAAAATCCTTTCTTCCCAGATGGAAGGGCAAGGATAGGGGCCGAGGTAAGCCGACCATTCAGCCCCTGGAAAGCAGCCTTGCACTGCGGCGTCAAAACAAAAGGAGTCTCCTTCTTTGACATGGATGTAAGAGGAATGGAAATCTGGCAGAATCCCTCCATGAACTTCCGGTAATAACCGGCAAGTCCTAGGAAACTTCATACAATGGCGGTCGTCTTCAGTGGTGGCCAATCTTGTACCGCCTAGATCTTCGCTGGGTCTACTATTAGTCATGCTCCACTGATAATGTGGCCCAGGAAAGCCACCTCCTTCATCCATAACTGACACTTACTTAACTTGGCATACCAACGGTGTTCTCGGAGCTTCTCAAGAGTCAGTTCTAGATTACGAGCACGTTCCTCCTCTGTCCTTGAGTAAATGAGGATTTCATCAATTAAAAAATAGACGAATATGTCAAGATAGGCCTCAAACACCCGGTTCTTCAAACTCATGAACGCGAATAGTGCATTCGTGAGCCCGAAGGGCATCAAGGTGAAATCATATAGTCCATATCTGCTGTTAAAGAAGTCTTCAGGATGTCCTCCTCCTTAATCCGCAGCTGGTAATAACCTGACCTTTGACCTAGCTTCAAAAACCAGTGAAATCCCTCCAACTAGTCCAATACCTAATCGATCCTCAGCAGAGGATACGTGTTTCGTACCGTCAGCTTGTTCATTGCACTGTAATCAATACATAGTCTGAGCTTCAAGTCCTTCTTCACAAATAATCTTGTAGCTCCCCATGGAGAGGAGCTCGGCCTGACAAACCCATATTCCACTAACTCCTACAGTTGGCTTTGAAATTCTACCAACTCCTTCGGGGCCATTTGATACAGAGCTCTGGATAATGACTTAGACCCCAGCACTAGCTGTATCTGCAAGTCTTTCTCCCAATGTGGTGGTAGCCCTGGCAACTTCTGTAACGTCCCCATATGTTAACTGAAATATAATTGAGGGTCAAGTCGGGGCCCCACACAATAGTTCAGAAACAGGCAGAAAAGTTGCAGGTTAATACAAAAATTTATTCACAACCTAACTCAAAGCATGCTAACAGAATCTTTACTGTTATATGAACTCAAACTCATTTGAATGTCCATAATATATAAACCACCATTTATATATAAAAGCGCAGGAATGTCACTATACACAAGAGTTATGGCCTCAAGGCCTTAAAGTTACATTTCATCACTGTGGACCAGTAAAATAGTAAAATTCTTCACTCGGCCTTCGACGGCCAATAGCAACAGCAAGGACTTCAGCCCGCTATTTCCCGCTTGGATCTCCAGCACCTGCACAAGGACAGCCCACCGCAATGGTCGCAAACAAGGCAATGGTCAGCATTCAGCTGACCAATTTATAATAACCTTACCCCTTTTTCGGGGCAGTGGTATTCCTTCACTGCATGCATAGAATTTCACAAGCAGATATATAACAAGATGTGCACTCACACACAATCAATATATCACGAACTTCGATGACACGGTTTGTTGCTCCATGCACTCATGACATATTATTGATGTACTAGAAAACTAGGGTCCCACCACCTTTTTCAGGCCTCAATCCCAACAGAAAACTTTGAGCATTCATGCTCCATGTCCCATGACCGGAGACTTTTGTCTTGATGGTGAATAGCCTAAGACTCTACATATGTGATCCTAATGAAACCATTAACTTAGGCACTCAAGTTAGACAACCATAACATGGATACAGTTCAGCCCATGCACGTTGCTTAAATCGCCAGTTCAATGTCTAGACTGACGCGGGTCGGCAACCCCCTGTTCATTCGGCTCACCGGCCTTTATAAGAGTATAGCTCACAATATCCATAACGTCCATGAAGGATTGGCTTCACAATTACAACGGGATTCAATGCCAGCATTCATCACGATCACCTGGCGGGAACAACAGAAGTTCTCTTTCTGCGCCCAAACTCAAGCCAAACCCTGCAGCATCCTGCAGTGCTAGAAACACTAGTATTTCCATAGTTTACAACCCATGAATTTCGAGGGTATTTTCCTGGAACTCCTTTCCAGTACTTACTGTTACTCCATTTCATAGGCATAACCCACCGACTCCATAAATTACCCATTTATACGCGGAGTCTTCTCCGGTGCGCAAAAATAAAGCATCACCAATCCAGACCAACCTGTCCGGATGGGCATTACATAGTATGCCTATTCCGTACTACACATTTTCGAATCTATATGCAAGACTTCTAAGGGATTTCAAGAATCAACTCAACGGAAATCCCTCAACATTCCACGTGTTGGTGGGGGGAAATCCATGCACATGCCAAAATAAGGACTTCACCTATCAAAGGAGGAAGATCGTTACCCTGGAGTTTTATTTGGATCCATGTCAAAGCTTTTCTTTGTGATTATAGCTTCGACTCTTGATTTAAGACACAAGATCTTCTCCAGCAACCTCAGCAAGCCCTAGCTCTGGTCGAGAGTTTTATACTCAGGAATAGAAACACAAGGAAGAGAGAGAAAAAGAGAGAGGAAATAATGATTTCCTGAAACCCTTTCCTCTACAGATAAGGCATCAGGTTTTATCCAAGCCACACCATTTATTCTCCATAAAATAAAACAACGGTTGGGGTTTAAGCTGAAAAGTCACCCACCGCCTAGTGACCGCTCACCAGTCATTTGACACGAGTCACTACTCGGCCATATCCTCGTTTTTTGACAAATCAATGACTAAGGCTAATAACAGGCCAGAATCGTCAAGATTCGCTCGACGGTCTTTGTTGAGCTATGTTCGACACTCTTCTTCGAGCTCCGCTCGATGATCTTCGTCGAGCTCCGCTCGACGATCTTCGTTTAGCCCAGGTCGATTATTTCCTGTTACTTTTTGGGTGTTACAAATTCTCCGGAAACACATCTACAAAATCTCGTACCACCGGAATGCTAACCATAGGTGGGTCTCGGTTATCTCCAATAGCACCAGATATACCTCGTCCCCCTACAGGTTGGCCTTGACGACCTGAAAAGAAGAAAGTAGATGGCCGGAGACCGGAATTGTACCTTTGAACGTCGTATTAGTGTTGTCGTATCTGAGTATGACCTTCCTCACCGGGAAGTCAATCTGAGCGTGGTTCCAAGTGAGCCATGAAATTCCTAGAACAAGATCGAAATCCAGCAAGATTAAGATCGTCACTGGAGCTTTGAGGGTTAACCCAACAATGGTCACCCTTAGAAGGCAGTTTGTCGTAGACCGGACCTCAATCCCTAGTAATATTTGATGCCCTCTAGATCCATGATAACGTCTTACGAGACAAAGTTGTGTGATGCCCCCGTATCGAATAGGGTATGGGCAGGCTTTCCATACACAATCACTACCCCTGAGTTTACTGAACATCTTAGTTGTCAAGTAATTATTTCTTTCCTATTTCTAGCGATTCTACATTCATATAACTTATAGGAAATATTTAAAAAAATACTATTATACCTGCTATCACCCTTTACGAGTTACGGGGCTGAGATAAGTCCAGGTAATAGACTTGCCCTCTGTCCTATCTGCGGTCATCGTCGAAAAATCAACATCCTAAACCTCCAAGCTGTTGAGAAGGTAGGGCATCTTATAATGCTAGAGGTGGAGCTTCCCTCATAGGATAGTTCCTCCGTATATATCCCGGTTAGTTGCACCGATAGCACGTCAGTGCGTCCTCCACTAGCCTCAGCATCACTCTTATCTGTAAGGGCTGGGTAGCCAGCACAACCGGGTTCCTCTGATCCTGTCAGTTTTCCTAGTGGGGCTGGTCCCCGTTCCACTTTTCTCCAATAACCGATCTCTATGCTGGTCTCTCCTGCCAAAAATCACGGATTCATTCTTCGATAATTTACTATCCCGAACTGTGAGCTGGTCTTCCTCCAGCTTCTTGGCCATCTCCAAGATCTTGGCCAAGCTCCCATCAGAATCAAAAAGGAGGGCCTGTCTCATGATGTTGGAACCGAAAACTCAGTCTCTCGGGAGGTTAACCCTTGGTGAAGGGGTAATCTCACACTTACTTCTCTCTCACGGGAAAAACAATTAAGGGAAAAGAATAGAGAACAGACCCAAGGGCTCGGCGTGGAGGTCCCACCACACACTCGGAAGATCTTAGAGCGCTTCCCCTCCCTAGCCAAATGTTAAGCTAAGGGTATCTCAAAAAGCGCAAGAAGACCTAGGGACGAGTATGCTGGCCTTCTTAGGCACCTCATTGGGTTTATTTATAGTTTCTGAAAATGGCCTAGAAAGATCTAATCTCTACTGTCCTAAATTTACTAAAATACCCTGGGGCTGGTCTGCCAATAGCCAAACTCTGCTATTCCAAATGGCTACATGTAAGCCAACAAGGGCATCTAAGTAACTTTACCCCTGGGCCCTAACTGGGCGAGTGGTCCATGAGGACACCACTTACCTGAAGGGGTGAACTCTGGGAGCAAAACGCATTCGCCGCCTTGAAGATCTCTGAAGGGCAAGTGCGTGGCTGGGCGGTCATTATCATAGCTTGACGAGGACTGACCTCGCCAACACTCCGAGGCGCGAGATCTTTAGGTGGGTCCTGGATGAATTTTGCACTAGTCTAAGGGTCAAACCACTCCACCTCGGGCTGTGTGAATGCCCCTCTTTAGGCCTTGGGCGAGTGCTGGTCAAACTGCCCCACTCGCATATTTGATGGGGTCCACTCATCTAATATGGGGTTGTACACAATCCCCGTTCTTTGTGAGCTTTAACAAAGCTCGGAAAGAATCATCCAACAATACATATTGGATGAGTAGTTGTTGACCTGTAAGGGAATCTTTCATGGGCCCTCCCACGGCCATATAAATATCCAAGTAGTGGCAAATAATATTTGCCTCAATCTCTTGTTCCGCTCTCGCCTCCAATCACGATGTTGCTTTCCAAGGATGCCCTAGATTGCCACCATGATGCTCAAGAAAAGAACAAGTCCTTGATAGGCTCACTCACCCCCTGGCTTTCTTGAAAAGCTCTCGGGTCATCCCCGAAGATGAAAAAAGCTAAAGTAGTTCGGCGTCACCCAACCAAGGATGAGTCAACTACTCAAAATCCTTCCCCGACTAAGACATCCTTGGTATTTGCACTTGATTTGTATTGCTCATCCCAATTTTTGTCGAGATAAAATGTTGATTCATTGTCTCTATTCGCAGATCCCGTCGGCGGAGAAGGAAGTTAAGAAAACGATTGCTGAACCGGACCTGCAGGTGGATGATGTCCATATGACGACAAGTGTACCGGTAGCACAAGTAATATAAAATGGGCGAATTTCCCCAAGTATCAATCTCTCAAAGAACACAGTAAGGAGCGAGTTAATTTTGAGGAGGACTTGAGATTGAAGTCCTTAGCTCATCGTTAACGATGGGGGTTTTGATATTTGCAGAAAAGGAAATTAAAATACTAACAACTCCTGTGCAACGCCGCTATGAAATGCTTCGCCAGGCGGAATGGAAGGCTACACGGGCCGCTATGCACCGAATCGCTAGGCGGAATGGACGAGTAGGAAAGCATAAGAACCGGAAATTTAGGGCCGTAAGCACCTCTTCGCTAAGCACGCTTCTAGAAATTGCTAGAACGACAAGAACGAATGGATGGTGGATGGACAATTAGGCTCAACTCATGGTACTAAAGCGGTAAAATAAGGCAAGATTTACAAAGACATAAACCTAACAGAGTTTACACTAAAGAGCACATCAACATCTAAAAAAAAGTCCTAAGTACACATAATCAACAACAAAGGAAGTACAAGGCAAGAGTTTGACCGAATCTGATGTCTTGCTGAGGGTTCGCGGAAGGAAATGTCGGGTTGTCAATTTTCGTCCAAGATCGGTCCTCGACTGCGTCCGGGGTAGAGAAGGTTGTCACTACCTTCCAATGGACCCATCTTCTTCGTGTCACGATGCCGGAAGAAGGTTGCAAGCTTCCCTTCGCTGGTTGGCTAAGGAACAAAAGCTTTCAATAGAGCATATGGGTTGAAGGAGATGGCCGAGAGAAAGCGTCGGTAAGAAGTAAGCTTCAATACCATGGTCGGAGATCCTATCCGTCGTTGAAGATGAAGAATGGGGGAAAAATGGCGGAGTTTTGCCCTTAAACTGCGAAGAAAATGGCTGGAATCGATTTGTGTAAAAATGGTGGAAAATCTGCGCTTTACATAAAAACAGGTCAGAAAAATAGGCATGCACGGTCCCGCGCACGACTGTGCGCTCACCGTGCGTTATTAACTATCAGATCTGGATCACGGATGAAGATGTGTTTACCCGTGCGTTTTACTCGCGCACTGGCGCTTCCACCCGTGCGTGAAGTAAATCGCACGGGTAAACACAGAGCGCAGAAAATAGGGTAAAACTGGGAAACCGTGCATTTTACTTGCGCACGGGCGTGTTTGCCCGTGCGTGAAGGAAACACACGATTTACCGGAGAATGAAGGAATTCAGAGAAAAATGTGTAGACAGTGTGATTCTTTCTCGCAAGGTTTTTCCTAAACCATGCGGGAACAAAACGCACGGGTAGAAACAGAAGTCCCCAGAATTGTTGTGTGGAAAGCACGACTTCACTGAAACTGTGTATGAAGAAATGTGCACGACCGTGTGTTTTACACTGAAACTGGATAATGAATCTGGGATAACCCGACAACTTGCACAACAATGAAACCAACTGGGGCACCAAGTCCCAGCACCAAAATGGAATCAACAACTACAAAAAGAAACATGGGGAGCACCATGTGCTTACCCCCAACAAAAGAATGTGCAATTACGCACCCTTCGGCCGAAACAGTGTACGAAATAGTCAAATACCGAACGATACAAATATAACAAAAACTCGGTTGAAATGAAGTGCACGAGTGAGAAAACAAGCCCAGATGAGTCTGAAAAACACTATAAATATCTGACTCATCACACCACCAGACATAACTGGTTGCACGTCCCGAGCAAACTAAATCTATGCAGATAGGAAAAATGACTTAGCTAACATAGAAATTGTGATATGGAGTACCATGCGAAGTCGCATGCTTTTACGCGTACTAATATGATAGAAGAAATTTCTAAGTATGCAAAATAGTTTATACTTTTCACAATGCGTATCAAAATTTTATTATTACTCAAAAATGGAATCACGGTGAATCATCCGGTCACGCGTTTGAAGAAAGTAGGCATGCCACTAAGGTGAGCTTTGCCAAAGATCGGGGCTCAGGATCACCTCCAAAGGAATCCACCAATGTCGGGGACCATATGCTTGCCCGTTCACACTCTCCACGGCACTAGTTCGACTAAAGCAAGAATTTGTAGGACTTTAGGATAAGAGATGGGGCTTGGGTTACGATGACGTAAACAAAGATAAACAGTAAGGCTATGCACCTAACCCAAATGAGCTATCATAACAAGAATTCCAACTGCTAACCCAAAATACAAACGAGTACACCACACCCCCATACTTAACTTTTACCGAATGGGTGTGTGCACCGCCTACTCCAAATACTATCACATCTCTAATATGATTTTCAATCAAACTCTTTCTTTTAATTTTTTCTCTTTACAAATATTTTTTCTTTTTTTCTTTTTCATCTTTTTATTTTCACAATCACAGCAAATATAAACTTGGGAGCACATCCACATATTCACAAATAATTCACAACATCAGCACCCAAAATGATAATATAAAATAGTAGAGCTCGACTTGGGTGTGCGACTAGGATCAGCTATGAGGTTTTGGTGAATGAAGGTGGAGCTGAATCAAAAGAGGGGTAGGCACAACGGGGCTAGCAAGAATAAGGCTTTAGGAATGGTACAAAGCTCTACCGGGCCAAAATGATGGCCTACATCATTCTTACGCTAGACTAACTATGCACCAATGCTTCAATAGTAGCTTGGGGCAAGTTCTTAGCCACTGAGAAAGATGATCCTTCCTCCTGACTCGAGCAAAACGAGTCTAGTGATGGCTACACACATTCCTACGCTACCGTTTGATTCACACTGGATTCACCAACATATGAGTAGAATAAAAAGTATTTATGCAAATAGAAAAATATAAAACTATAAGCATACAAAAAAATTAAATCTACTCAAATTTCTACACGAGACTAGAGTAGTTGACTAGAAGCACAGCAAGGTCAACATTTTAGTCCGTCTCACAATCCAATATAGCACATTAATTTTCCCAAATATAATAAAGACACGAGTTTAACTCGCAGCATTCTAACAGCTAAGCACGCACTCATGTGGGTGCAGTCGTCTGCGATGCGATGAACTAATCAAAATAAAATGATAAAAGCTTCTAGTATGCACATGAAATGTGCGCCTGCAAAAGATAACAAGTATTAGCTCTCCCCCAAACATAAACTAAACTACACAGAAAATGATATAGACATTTAAATCAAAAAGAGATATGTGAAGAGGTTACGTAATGCTCAGCCAGTGGGCATACCAGAAGACACTTGAAAAGTAGAAGCAGGCCCGCCATACAAAGAATCACAACCCCGCCAAAACACAGTTATCAGGAATATCAGCAAGGGTGAGCTCCACAAAAACAAAAGAAAAATATACAAACTACAAAGAAATACTAAATCTAAAGAAACATGAAAAATAAAATGCAAAAAATAAGATAACTACTTTGGTTATTTTCATCCCAGCACGACTTATTAAATTCTATAAAGTTCTAGCTAATGGGCCTATGAAAAGAAAAATGCACAGGTAACTTGCCTAATATCCGTTGCGGTAACGGGTACCGATACGGAGATAGAGCAGTTACCCCTCTACCAAAATAGTAATACCTGAAAATCTCAGGTAGAGGAAATAAGAAGTAAAATGAGGAGGAGCACTGGTCCTCACTCAACTCACCACAAAATATATCCTTACCCACCATGGTATCATCCACCACAGGTATGCAGGAAGCGATGTCGACGGCATGGGAACCAGGAACATCGTCATCCCACCTAACTTGTGGAGACACATCCTGCACAGGCTCAGATAAAGAAGGGGGGTCAAGTAGTAAAAGAGATGAAGAACTAAAATAATCAGAAAATGGGAGAGCGACTCCGGCTTCACTCTCAGCGAGATCAAAGCATAGATCACCGTCAGTGTCATATGAGTCATGGCGAGGAGGATCCGAGAGCTCGAGGTCCTCGGTGGTCGTTTGGACCTCCTCATCCAACAAGGAAGTGGAAACTTCCTCATCATCTAGGATCTCCTCATCAACACACCTCGGTGCGTCCGCATGTTCCAAGATATAATACTCTCCATTAATGAGAATAATATCCTCGTCACACCATGACGCAACCTCAGACTCAGAATCACAATCTGTTATGACATCATCAACCAACTCACAAAAAAAAGGAGTAGATAATTTTTTCAAAGAAGGCGGAGGAACAACCACATTAGAGAAAATATGTGTGGGTTCCTCCCGGGGTGAATCAATAAGAGGGGAAGAATGCATGGGGAGAGACGACGCCACAATGTCATCGCACAGATCAGTAGAATGTCTGATGGGCATATCCATAGCAGTCCCCCATAGACAAGGTAGTACTGCAGATACATCATAAAAATTAAAAGGAGCGGACATCTGAGAGGGTGATAGAGTGAATCGGATACCCGGTTCATCATCCTCCTCCAACTGGCGCTGAAATTCTGTGAAATCTTTCAACACGTGGTTGGTGCTACGACAACATACACATCGTTTTCCTTTACTCCTCGGTGAAGGTGGAACCGGAGAGGAATAAGAAAAAGATGAAGGTGTAGAAGAGAAGTGACCATAAGACCTGGGTATAGTGTTTGAAGTACCATAAGAGGACAGTGCTCCATACACTGAACCACTAGAATTACGCTCCCAATCTTCAGTGGGGCACTCATCACTACCATGCCTATAATCCCCTCATCATCGGCAACGGATATTTGTATAAGAATACATGATGCAACCACAAATAATTCACCAAGAGAATGTTTCTAAACAACAATTAACTACACACCAAAGATAAAAGAATAGGAAAACCTGCTACAGAAAAATTTAAACTAGAAAAGGAACAAATAAAAACAAGAAACAGATTCTAAAAACTAAAGCAAAGAAGAAACATGATATGAAAAAATGGAAAAGGGCTTTGATCTCCTATCTCCCTCTCCAAAAACTCACACGACTGTGTTCCCCGACAACGACGCCAAAAAATTGATGCGAATGTGACGGCAAGTGTACCAGTCGCACAAGTAATATAAAATGGGCGAATTTCCCCAAGTATCGATCTCTCAAGGAACACAGTAAGGAGAGAGTTAATTTTGAGGAGGACTTGAGATTGAAGTCCTTAGCTCTGCGTTAACGATGGGGTTTTTATATTTGTGGAAAAGGAAATTAAAATTTTAACAACTACTCCTATGCAACGCCGCTATGCGATGCTTCGCCAGGGGGGATGGAAGGCTACACGAGCCGCTATGCACCTAATCGCTAGGAGGAATGGACGAGCAGGCAAGCGTAAGAACTAGAAAATGAGGGTCATAAGCACCACTTCGCTACACACGCTTCTAGTAATTGCTAGAAGAACAAGAACGGATGGATGGTGGATGGATAATTAGGCACAACTCAAGCTACTAAAGCGGTAAAACAAGGCAAGATTTGCATAGACATAAACATAACAGAGTTTACACTAAAGAGCACATCAACATCTAAAATAAAGTTCTAAGTACACATAGTAAACAACAAAGGAAGTACAAGGCAAGAGTTTAACCGAATCCGAATTCTTTCTGAGGGTTCGCGGAAGGAAACGCCGGGTTGTCAATCCGCGTCCAAGCACGGTCCTCAACTGCGTCCGAGGTAGAGAAGGCTGTCACTACCTTCCAATGGACCCGTCTTCTTCGTGTCACGATGCACGAAGAATGTTGCAAGCTTACCTTCGCTGGTTAGCTAAGGCACAAAATCTTTCAATAGAGCTTATGTGTTGAAGGAGATGGTCGAGAGAAAGCACCGACAAGAAGTAAGCTTCAATAGCATGGTCGGAGCTCCTCTCCGTGGTGAAAGATGAAGAATAGGGGTGAAACGACGGAGTTTTGCCCTAAAACTGCGAAGGAAATGGCTGGAATCGAGTTGTGTAAAAATGGTGGAAATTCTGTGCTTTAAATAGAAACAGGTCAGAAAAATAGGCACGCACGGTCCCGTGCACAACCGTGCGCTAACCGTGCATTATTAACTTTTAGATCGCGATCATGGATGAAGATGCGTTGACCCGTACGTTTTACTCGTGCACGTGCGTGAAGGAAATCGCATGGGTAAACATAAAGCGCAGAAAATAGGGTAAAATTTTGGAACCGTGCATTTTACTCGTGCACGGGCGCGTTTGCCCGTACGTGAAGGAAACACACGATTTAACCAAGAATGCAAGAATTAAGAGAAAAATTTGCAGACTGAGCGATTCCTTCTCGCACGGTTTGTCGTAAACCGTGCGGGAACAAAACGCACGGGTAGAAGCATAAGTCCCCAGAATTGCTGTGTGAAACGTATGATTGCACTGAAACCGTGCGCGATGAAAAATGCGCACGACCGTGTGTTTTACATTGAAACTGGAAAATGAATCTGGGACAACCCGATTACCTGCACAACAATGAAAGCAACTGGGGCACAAGCTGCCAACACCAAAATGGAATCAACAACTACAAAAAGAAACAAGGGGAGCACCATGTGGTTACCCCCAACAAAAGAATGCGCAATTGCACACCCTTGTGCTAAAACAGTGCACGAAATTTTCAAAGACCGAACGATGCAAATATAACCGAAACCCAGTTTAAATGCAGTGCACGAGTGAGAAAATAAGCCCAGATGAGTCCAAAAAATACTATAAATATCGGAGTCATTAGTGGACAGGTGCGGCCAAATGGTCAGCGAGATCGCCTTCCCCCTCCATTTCGATGTTCCTCCATAGGAGAGAAGTTAACCTCCTTCTAACTTCCAGCCTTCCATCCTCTGGCTTACCCGTCTTTTCTTTGCAGCTCCTGCTTTTGGTACTTTGGGGTCAAGAGTTACAATGCCGAGATCCTCTTCTTGCGAGTCACCCGTAGATCTCGCATCGACTCTACCCTCGGTAGATGTCATCCCAAAACTTCTTTCCGAACCAACAATCTTCCCCTCGTGCCTAGGGAAGAAAAACATAACCTTCGATACCCCATTTGTGGGGCGGCCCGATACTTCTCGCTATCCTTCTATTAAGTACGCAGGCACCGGATCCGGTGACGACTTTTATTATCTTTTGCAGAAGATGTGAGAACCATGCCTATGTAACACCACTTGACACAGGTTTTCACGAGATCTCCACTGATGTCTATATCGATGAGGAGGAGGTCTCGTCCCTTTCTTCAACAGATTCAATTGCTGATTCCCTAGGAAATCTAGAGGATGCTGTTGGGATGAAGCGACACGTGGCCAAGATATTACAGAAGCAATCATTGTTGTTGCGCGGGATCATAAACTAAGTGCGGGAGAATCAGGAATCTGCCAAGGAGCGGCTACTCAGCCTTAAAAACATCTATACCCAGTTGGTCGCCAATATGTCAGGAGAAGTTGGTGGCGGGACTGAGTACCCTGTCCATCAGATCACGTGGGTCGAAGATTAACTCTGTCTTATGCAGTGAGGAATCCATACCATTTGCTCCGTCCATTACGCACGTACAATTCCGGGAGTGGGAAGGGGAGGTCGGAATGGCGATAATGGCCCCCTAGTGGGCCTGCAGGCACTCTCCTCCCACTCTAGCTCTATTTTACAGGTTCTGTAATATTAATTGTTGGCCTTTATGCCGAATGCTAATAATGTGCGATGGTTATATATATTTTTTTATCTCGTTTTCTTTTCTTTCTTTTATCGTGCATATGTTTTTTTTCTTGTGGATGCTTTTACTTATATCATTTTCTATGCTTGGAACCACGGTGCGAGTGAGGCGGTGCGAGATCTTGCCAAGGTCCTAGGCCGGACTTGTGGCGAGATCTAAAAAATGAGCTATCTGCACTTCTTTTGCGCCTCGATCATTTCCCTCCCGAAATTTCCTATAAATAGGTTGCTTACCTACCTCAATAATCATCGCCTTCAATAGTTTTTTGCTGTCATTCTTCTCCTTCTTCTGCTCTCACCATTGCATCGACTTTCCTTCCAAGCGAGATGTCAGGAGAGAGGGTGATGGCTGGAACAAGTGCACCGCCGCATTTGCTGACTATCCTTTCGTCAACTACAACATGACTGTGGAAGAATACCACTCCCTAGTCAATCTTTACATCACACAAGGTTTCACCGCGCGACATGCGTCGGGCAATGAAGCCATCAACCACTTCTCGCCTATCAAACTCGCCATCCCCTTGAGCATTTTGAAGTTGGACTCTGCCTCCCTATATGGCCCGAGGTCCGCCAAGCTCTGCACAACTTTGACATAGTTCCTGCTCAACTCAACCAAAATTCCATAGCACTGCTAGTTGCATTCGCGTTCTACATATGATTGGAGAGAATGGAGTTCAGCCTCCCAATTTTCTGGAAATAATTCAATTTTCAAGCCAAGAGGGACGAGATCGCATTCTTCTCCTACAACAACCTTAAGGCGAAAGGTCTTGCCAACAAAAACAATAATTGGGTCAAGAGCTTCATCTTCGTTTCTGGTGACTTCCACAACCTCCCACTCTTGCCAATCCAGGAAGAGGAGTCGACCTACCGTCCTCCCTGTCTCAGTGGCCATGAGTCCAATCTCCATCAATTCCTCCTTGGGAAGAATTTTGACATTATCTTTCTGAGGAGGAACGTCGACACGCTTCTGCTAGTTCTCATAGGGGAAAGTAATTCTCGCACTCGCTACTCTAGATATTATAAGGTTTGGAAAATTCTTATTACTTACAATATTTGCGCAAGGGTGCGAGATCATCCCCTTAAACCTCCATTCGGCAAAAACGTTGTACCTTCATCTGAGCTGGCGCGTGCTGCGGCTGCCATAGCGGGCTGCAAGAGATCTTTGAAGCCGCTGATGGGATCCAGTGGTAAAAAGCGAAGGCCTTACGTGTCGCCGTCCCTTTCTCCTTCAAGGAATCCATCAACAGGAGAGAAGCTCCTGGCTGCCGAGATACCAAAAGGTGTCGAGAAACCAAAGGGCGCCTAGAAACTAAAAACTGTCGAGAAGTTAACCACTGCTAATCTCGGAAAGGGTGAGTAGATTATCATTGACTCTCCTAAAATTAATGCCGGCAGTGTAGGGTGGAAAAGGGCAGGAGAGAATGGTGGGATCTCGACATAGGGGAAGATGGAACCCAGGGCTTCAAGAACTTCGGCATGGGTGAGGATGTGCTGAATGACAGCGAGTAGCCCATGCTGGTGTTAGATCGGAAGGCCAACATGGCCTCCATTTCTACTGTACTCCCTTCCTGGAAGGAAGGCGATACGGTCTCAGGCAGGGCCTGTACATTGGTTTTGTTATGTATGGGCAGGACAGCGCAACCTACTATGATACGGCGCTAACAAAATCTCTCACCTATGAGAGCTCGCAGACCGAATTCTGTGCCCTCGAGCTCACACATATGTCAGCGCGTCGTAGCAACCACCTTGCGCAATAACTGGCGGATGTTAGCGTGGCATGATCTTCCCTCTACTCAGAGGTGAAAATGCTAAAGGACGAGCTCGTAGCCTCCAAGAAGGATCTTGCCCTACGGGAAGAAAGAGTGGTAAGTATCTTCTCACCTGTTGCACACTTTCTTCACTTTTCTCTCGCCCTGACCGATTATTATCTTGTAGGATGTCGCGACTACCGCCAATTAGGACACGCACATAGCCCTACTTTAGGACGAGAACTGGCGGATAAGGGATCGAAATCAGCAGTGGATCGACTCGCTGATCCCTCCAGATGATGAAGTAGTCCGGTTTCCTAAACAGTGACGGTAAGAAGGTGACAGCTGAGATCTTGATGCCAGAATTCTTCCAGCTCCCGAGCCTATGGATAGAGCAGATGAGGATTCTAACGAGAGTGAGAACTCGCCCTCATCTCCCCGAGGCTCTCGCCCCTCTTTTTTTGGCTTTTTCTTGTACTTTTTCTTTTCGGCCTTGTCCCCTTTTGTAAATGTAATGATTTTGATAGATGGAACACATTGAGTACATGGTTATAAAATTTTCATTTCTTCCCTATATTCTTCCTAATGTCGAGTGATGCAATACTTAGAAATGCATTCGACCCACACTTTTGATCAATCCAGGGCCGGAACGTCTCGCGACCCCTTATGCCGACCTTTCTCTTAGGATTAGATTTTGCATTGTTCTCGCCTTTTTAGCCCAAGCACGTGCAAATTCATGGGCCTGTGAGAATGAGCTCTTGGCACTCGCATCTCTTACCCCCTTTAGACTAGCGAGATCCACTTAACGAGATCTCTCGATACCTTATCCTTACTTTAAAGAAAGCCTTTGTCTTCAAATCTATTTCATTGGTGAGATCTGTTGAGGACCTGTTTTGAAAACTCTGTCCATCGAGGGCCTCTGCCCTGCTAGCTAGGTGAAAGCCTGACAGCCGAAGTAACTCTGTATATCCCTTTTGTACAACCCCCTGTTCGCCGTGTGGGTTAACCAGGCCAAACGGTCGAACTTAGAATGGCTAGCTCGCGCTCGCCAAAGTTAGATGGGCGAGCCACGCAAGCTTACCCACCCAACCCGCTCTCTTCTAGGAGACCCTGTTGCCAACCCACCTCAGACCAAGGACTGGCAGACTACCGTAGCCTGAATCACTCTTGGCTAGGGAGGGAAGGTGAGCTATGGGAGCCAGGTCACATTCGCATAAGCAGGATGGAGTGTTACGGTGAGTCGACCTCCATATCCTTGGAACCTATCCAATGGGGCCCAGTGACCAAATTACCTAGGTGGCCTTATAGGGGGTGCCAATATCTTTCTAGAATAGCGGTGTAACTCTTTTGGCAGACCCCATTGGGCTTCACATAGCTGTTCAGAAAAGCGGAAGTTTGTTATTTGCAGGCCGTTTTCAGAAAACTATAAATAGGACCCAAGGGGCACCATAGAAGGCAGCTTACTTAATCCCAGACCTTCTTGCTGTTTTTGAGGTTGCCTTAGCATGCCAATTGGCTAAGGGAGGGGAAGCACTCTAAGATCTTCCGGGTGTGTGGTGTGACCTCCACGTCGAGCCCTTGGGTATTTTTCCTTTGTTTCCCTTGTTATTTTGCTTGCAGGATAGAAGTAGGCGCGCGATCACCACTTCCCCACAAGCGAACTCCACAAGGGACCGAATTCTTGGTTTCAACATTTTGGTGCGATGAGCGTGGTCAGCACACAAAATCTTCAGTAGGCTCGATGACGGGAGGTGAAGGACGAGGCTCAGATAGGTCTTACTCACCGCCCCCACCTCTTACCACCGTGGTGATGTTCGAAGACTTCAGGAAGGAGGTGCTTGGCCTCATCGGGTTTGCACTCAGCATGCGTGTCGAGTGCTCAACTCCAGCGGAGCCAGTACTAGCAGTCCAGGCCCTTAGTGAGGACGCACCCGACGGGCGAGTTGGGAAGGAGGTTGTAGAGGAAGGGAGAGGTGGCGAGCTCCTCGGGCGAGTACTCTTCCTAGGCTCGGCGAGCGGCGACAGGTTCAGTGAGATGGGGGTACAAGACCCTCCAGCTCGCCCAGTAGGGGGAGTCAGCCCCTTCAGCGAGATGGTTTCCTTCGCTCTTGTTTAAGAGGGGTTCAGGGAGCCTAAGATGTCTTACTATGCTGGGAAGGGAGACCCGGTCCATCACGTCTAGTGGTTTGAGGATGTTGTATCGATCCGACAAATGTCAGATGGGTTCAAGTGCAGGCTCTTTTCCTTCACTCTCAAGTAGAAGGAGAGAGAGTGGTTCCACCAGTTGCTGGCCAATTCCATTTACTGCTTCGAGGACCTACGTCGGGGGTTCATGCTGAGGTTCACCACCTCCAAGAGTAGGAAGAAGGATTCAGAGTCCCTGTTCCACATCAAGCAGGGAGTGAACGAGACTCTAGAGAGCTAAGTGGTCCGGTTCCATGAGGAGGTGACCAAGGTCCAAGAGATGTCAGGGCATACCCTGATGATGTCCTTCACCCCAGGGATACAGCAGGGTTTCTTCCGAATGGAGCTGAAGAGGGTGCCTCCCCTCTTCTACGAGGATATGATGGAGAGGGCGGCAAGGGAAGTCGACGGGGAAGCGTCGAACCCAGAGTTTTCCCGGATGTTTGCCAGGTGGGCCACAGAGGAAGAGAGGACAATAAGTGGCAGAGGACAGGAAGAGAGAAGAGCCGAACCCTGGCACAGAGAATAGCAGCTGCAGCCCAGATGGGGGCATCAAGTGCCAAACCATCGGCTAGGTTGGATTCTAGAGTGGCAAGACCAAGGGCTGCAAATAGGTCACCATGGGGGATAATCGCCAGGGAGGTCAGGTCTAGTTTTACACCACGGGTGGGAGGCAAGGCCAAAGACCACCTCTCCCTAACCAGGACCAGGCTATGGCTATAGCCATTGGGGAGAGGAGGAGATCAACGCGGAGGAGTAGAAGGGAAATTAGGGTGGAGTTGCCCTACTATGAATTCCATCAAGAGGAGGGGCACACCACGGCCGCATGCCCGGATTTCTTAGAGATAAGAGGGAACAGGGAGCAGTAGCAGCAACAAGGCTGTCGGGAACAATGGATCGAAGAAGTCCTGCCTCGGGCGGAGGAGGACAGGTGATGAGAATTTTATATAGTTTTAATAAAAAACAAAACTAAAATCCCAAATAGGCAAGTGTACCTATCGAAATATAGTATAGGAAATGTCGTATTAGACTCGGGGCCTATTGAGTACTTCTACTCACGTAAATTAATATTATTTTATCTAAATATAAAAAGGTTTAAATTAAACTTATAAGAAGAAAATAAACTAAAACAAGCACTTGATCTAAACTCCCTTTGAATAAACTTTTTATAAAACACAAACTCTAATTTACTCACTTCGACCATAAAAGTTCCCAAGATACAAAATCGTCTCTCTCGAGCTCATGCTTTTGACTAACCATTGGTTGATCGATTAAAACCCCTAAGCCAGTCAAAACCCCTAAGCATGCTTTAAGCGGTGAACCCCCACTATTTGATTTGACATCAATCCGGCAGATTTACGTCGTCCTCTCTCAAGGAGTGCATGCAACTCCTTTTATCTTTGGGCGATCTAATCGTATCCGCAACCACTCGGTCATTTAAGATACGAATCTAAGATCGAAGAACATATCCGCAAAATATGAATTCGACATAATATAATTGAAAGATAAATCGATAGTGGTAAAAGGGTTTGACAAAAAGAGTTTTATTCAAAGATCATCATGATCAAGTGCTAAAGAAATTAGCTACATGACATAAAATAAACAATACAAGGAAAGAAGAAAAGGAAGAACATGATTGTTAAGAGAAAGTACTTGAATTGAAATTGCAAAAGTAAAACTAAATTATGAAATGGAAATCACAAGAAAGAAATACTGAAAAATAATAAAATAAGCTACAATTACTCCTAAAATTGGCTCCTAAAACTTCCCTCAGCTTCTGAACTCATCTAGAATTTATAGGAAAAATTGTTGGTCGGTCACGACCTTGGTCACACTCGTGACTTAGGGCGTTGTCAGGCACGGAACCGTCGTCTTGAAACCCCGGGAACGTTGTGAGAAAACAGCCAAAATTCATCAGTTTGCGGGTCACGCCCTCGGTCACGACCGTTACCAAGGGCGTGTCTAGTCTGTTATAGGAAACAAAGGGAATGAAACTGTGGCTGTTGGGGGAAGTCACGCCCCTATGACAAGCCCGTGTCCTAGCATGTAAGCTTAAAATGGTCTGGATCTGAAACTAGCGACATTAAGTGCGGTACGACTAGAAGTTACGCACATTACCTGAACATCATGCCCTTGTCCAGGGCATGTAACGTTAATTTGACATGGAAAGTACTCTAGAGCTTCCATTATGGGACACGGTCACCGGTCACGCTCGTGACCTGAGGGACACGCCCGTGACCTGAGGGACATGCCCGTATCCGGAGAGTGTTGTTGTGATTTTTCAAATTTTTCTCCGTTTCATTTCCTGATCACTTCTGTTAGCTCCAAATTGCTATTAGCAACCCATATTGACCTGAAATAAGAAAACAAAACAATTAATACAAATTTTAATAAAAACAAAACTATTCATTAAATAAAAATAATATAAACAACTATAATAATGACTTATCAAATACCCCCATAATTATCATTTGCTATTACAGAGCGAAACTATTAGAAGTATTTATAAGAAATTAATATATATTTTTTAATTAAACTAAAAATTTATTAAATCAAAAGAAAGTTAAAAAAAAATTTAGTGATTCAAAATTAAGTCCTAAAATATGAAATTAAAATGCTAAGAGAAAAAAATATTCAGCAAAATTTTTTCATATAAATTAGTTAGATTTCAAAATTGAGTAGTTAGTACACAAAGTTAGATTTTGAAATATGAACACTTTTTTAACTAAAAAGAAACTTAAAGGAAAATTTAAACTACTACTTATGCTCTCTTAAAATTTTAATTAAATTCTAAAGCAATTATATTGGCTATTGGGTTTGGAAAAAGGAAATTGAAGAGGTTTTGAATTGAGGGTGATGAATTTTATTCTCTCACCCCACTATATTTTTTTCTTTTTTATATTTGCATGTTTACCAAGGAAATGATGAATTTTATTCTCTAATTTTCCATGACATATGAACAAATATATATATATTTTTCTCTTCAAATAAAAACAAAATTGATTAGGACTAATGAATTTTATCGTCTTACTCCTTTTAGTTTTTTTTGGATTGCATATGTGTACCAAGGAATACTTGATTCCCATGAAAAATGATCTAACAAAATAAAAGTAAAAATTGCATATGTGTACAAAGGGATAATGAATTATATCCTCTTATCCCTATGACATGATCTAACAAGAAAAATTAAAATCAAGGGGAGGGTAAACAAATTTTTAGATTAAATTAAAATAATTAGAGAACAATAATAGTAAATTAAAATTTCCTAAGAATATTAAAGCATAACTGAATATAATTAAAATCTAAAAATTATTAAATTAAGCACTATAAAATTGAAAGTAATTAGAATTAAAGAGAAAAAGACTAAATAAGTTTCCTTAAACAAATTTAATTCTTAAATTTATTTCTTAAAATCAAATAACCTAAAAATTAAATCTCACTAACTATGATGAAATAAAAAATTATAAATTTTTTTATAAATTACCCAAAATTATTTTCTTAAAATCACAAAATATTAAGAAGGGGCTTCTTATATTTTTTTTATATTTTCTATTAAGATAAAATCCTAATTTTTTTGTTATTCTTGGACTTCCCAAGGGCTACCCAGTGACGGGTTCGCAAGGTATAAGGCGGTTTTATGGGATTAAAACCCAACACGGCCCATTCCAAGAAATTAATTTTCGATTTTCTATTTTTTTTTGTATTTTTGATTAAAGATGAAAAGAAAATAAACAGTTTTTATAAAAAAATTTTAAATTAAAAATAATAAAGCAAACTCCACCCCCATACTTAAAAATAAACATTGTCCCCAAAGTTTATATGTCAAGTAGGAGGGGGTAAACAATATGAACTAAATAAAAAAAAATTAGAAATAAAAAAAATAAGAAATTAAGGATAAACAAGGGGTGTCTCCCAAGAGCGCTTTTCTTTTTCCCGTCTTTAAGCTAGATGGTTTGGGTTAGGAAAAAGGGTAATAAAAATGAAAAAGCACTGGAAACACCCTTAATTCCTGCTTTTGCGAAGACGCCAAAGTCGTTTGCCAGGCTACTCCGCTTTCTTCTTAATTTTCTTTCTTTGAATGGTTGGCTTGATAATGTAAGTTCAAATCACCTATCCATACCTGAGGTGATTTGAATTTGTGTAGATGAGCGGTAAATGGATCTTGGTGGATTTTTAATTGCAACCGCTCCTCTCCTTCTTTAAAATCATTAGTAAAAGAAAAATCTAAAAGAAGTGCGTCAGAAAAATCTTTGCAAGGAGGAGGTTCTTGCGAAGCTATTTGTATAAGTTCAGGTTGTTTATTTTCTAAAATAAAATTATTATTTGACTTTTCATTTATAAAATTATTAGGCACAAAATTTTCATGTAGTTGAATTCCTAAATAAATATAAGTGGGAATTGGAAATTCATGATGAGCTGGAAATTTGGGAAAATTAGGAGAAGAATAATGTTCTTCTTCTATTTCACCTGGTGTGCCCATAACTTTATAAAATTCGTGAGATAATAATTCTTCTCCCACTTCTGAATATGACACTAATGGGGCACATGAAGATTCATTCTTTGCCACAGGTGAAATTTTCAAAGAAGGAGAAAAATTATTAGAACCAGAAATAATTTCGTCTAAATTTTGGGAAGGAGGATCAACTAGAAATTGCATAAAGTCACCAAAATTAGAAGAAGTGTGCTCTGTGGTAAAAGAATAATAAAAATTCGGATCTAAATAATTATTCTCATAACTCGGGGAAATATCCGGTTGATCTTGCGAACAAGGAAAATTAATATCCGAGATGGAAGAAAGATTATTTAAATTTGAAAAAGTATTCTCGTTATGACTTGAAAAAGTATTTTCATGAAAATTAGAAGAATTGGACAAATGGTTTTCATGAAAATAAGAAGAAGAATTAGCATCAAAGTGAGAATAATTATTTATTGCAAAATTGTTTTCATAATAAAACTTTTGATAATAATAAAAATAACAATTTTCACTTTGATAAGGAGCACCACAATAAGAACAAAAACTTTGGCGCTTTTCTGCGGCTTTCAAAATATCGAGTTTATTTTGAAGCTGGGCATGTTCGGCGGCCAAATGTGATAACATTTTTTTTGTGTAAAAAGAAAATAAAATAACCTTTACATAATGGAAGTGAATGAAAAAGAAAATTAAAAAGAGAATTTGGGTAGAGAAAGAGAATGATAAAAGTAATAAATTTGTGCTTTCTAAATATAAACAAAAGGTCCCCGGCAACGGCGCCAAAAACTTGATGAGAATTATATATAGTTTTAAAAATAAATCCAAACTAAAATTCCAAATAGGCAAGTGTACCTATCGAAATATAGTATAGGAAATGTCAAATTAGACTCGGGGCCTGTTGAGTACTTCTTCTCACGCAAATTAATATTATTTTATCTGAATATAAAAACGGCTAATTTAAACTTATTAGAAGAAAATTAACTAAAACAAGCACTTGATCTAGACTACCTTTGAATAAACTTTTTATAAAACACAAACTCTAATTTACTAACTTCGACCGTAGAGGTTCCCAAGATACAAAAACATCTCTCTCGAGCTCATGCTTTTGACTAACCTTTTGTTGATCGATTAAGACCCCTCGGGCTGTCGAAACCCCTAAGCTTTCTTTAAGCGGTGAACCCTACTATTGGATATTACTCCAATCCTACAGATTTATGTCATCCTCTCTCGAGGAGTTCATGCTACTTCTTTTATCTTTGGGCGATCTACTCATATCCGCAACCACTCGGTCATTTAAGATACGAATATAAGATCGAAGAACATATCCATGAAATATGAATTTGACAAAATATAATTAAAAGATAAATCGATAGTGGTAAAAGTGTTTGACAAAAAGTGTTTTATTCAAAGATCATCATGATAAAGTGCTAAAGAAATTAGCTACATGACATGAAATAAATGATACAAGGAAAAAAGAAAAGGAAGAACATGATCGCTAAGAGAGAGTAATTGAATTGAAATTGCAAAAGTAAAACTAAATTATGAAATGGAAATTACAAGAAAGAAATGCTGAAAAAAAGTAAACTAAGCAACAAATTACTCCTAAAATTGGCTCCTAAAACTTCCCTCGGCTTCTAAACTCATCTGGAATTTATAGGAAAAATTATTGGTTGGTTACACCCTTGGTCACGCCCGTGACCTAGGGCGTGTCAGGCTTAGAAATGTCACCTTGAAACACCGGGAACGTTGGGAGAAAACTACAAAAATTCTTCATTTTGCGGGTCACGCCCTCGGTCACACCCATGACCTAGGGCGTGTCTAGTCTGTTACAGGAAACGGAGGGAATGGGAAATGACAGGAATTAAACACTGGCTATTGCGAGAAGTCACGCCCCTTTGACACGACCATGTCCTAGGGCGTGTAAGCTGAAAACCGTCTGGATTTAAAACTGGCGACATTAATCGCGGCACGCCTGGAAGTCACGCTTGCAAGTCACACCCGTGACCTGAAAGTCACGCTCGTGTCCTCGACATGTAACTTTAATCTAACGTGGAAAGTACTCTGGAGCTTCCTCTCTGGGTCACGACCACCGATCACGCCCGTAACCTGAGGGACATGCCCGTATACGGGGCGTGTTCTTGAGATTTTTCCAATTCTTCTCCGTTTCATTTCCAGATCAATTCTGTCAGCTCCAAATTACTATTAGCAGCCCATATTGACCTTAAATAAGAAAACAAAGCAATTAATACAAATATTAATAAAAATTAAATGAAAACATAATAATTTATTAAATATAAATTATATAAAAAACTATATTGATGACTTAAAAATAGGTGTGAGGACCGGGCCGATGTTGGGGCCCGGGGAGGGATCAGAGTGATCCATGGGGGGGGGGGGGGGGTTGAGGCTTCCCTAAAGGTAAGTCTCCACATCATATACCCCAGGAGCGTTGGCTCCACATCCCATACCCCAGCCCAATAGGAGAAGATCCCCTTCACGAGGAAGGATATGCTAGACCATGAGGACCCCTTCTATGACGCGCTGGTCATCAAGACAACGGTCGTGAAATTCACCGTCTCCCGGATCCTCATCGATAAGGGGAGCTCGGTCAATGTGATCTTTAATAAGGCGTTTGATGCGATGAAGTTGGAGGCTAAGAAAGTGTTGGCCTCAGATGGATCTCTGTTTTGGTTCTCGGGGTAGAGGAAGGAAGTCGAAGGAGGAGTGGAACTCCATGTCACAATGGGCGGGCAGTCCCACACATGCAAGATCGTCATCATGTCTTCCCCCAGCAACTACAATGCCATCTTTGTGCTACCCCTCATCAACTCCTTATGCTGTGTCCCCTCATTTTCCCACCAATGTCTGAAGTTCGACGCCGAGGGGATCTAGATCTTGGTCCGGGGAGATCCCAAGGTAGCAAGGGAGTGATATGCCACAACAGTGAACTCCATCTCTTTGAAGGAGGGGGCCGATGAGATGGAGCAAACGATGGAGGAGGTAGAGAAGGAGGTAGTGGGGATGGTGGAGGAGAACTGCACCTAGGTGGGGGTGGCGGAGGAAGTACAGGAGCCGAGCGAAGTCAAGGACGTGGAGGAGGCTCAGGAGGAAGTTCCTGCCCTGGGAGGGGAGGACGTTTGAGAATGGGAGAGCAGTCTAGGTTGGAGGTTGCTGAGAAGGTAGTAGAGATGGAGGTTCTCACCCTCGTGGGTAGGGTGGAGAAGGTCCGCATCAGCGGGGGGCTGACCCCCGCCGGTCAGGAAAGGATGTTTGAGTGCATCCAAAAGAACATGGACATTTTCATCTGGAGCGTTGCGGAGATGTTAAGGATCGATGCAGACGTCCCCTACCACCGCCTCAACCTGGACCCCAGAGCTCTCCCCATCCAACAGAAGAAGAGGTCCATCGCAGACAAGATGGTCGAGCCCATCAGGGAGGAGGCGGCAAAACTCCTCAAGGCCGACTTTGTTTCTGAAATACAGTTCCACGGCTGGGTCTCCAAAGTAGTTATGGTTAAAAAAGGAGACGGTTAGTGGCATATGTGTATTGATTTTTCTTTACTTAATAAATCATGCCCCAAGGACTGTTATCCTTTGCCTTGGATCAACGCACTGGTTAACTTAACCGTTAGTTTTCCTGTAATGAGCTTCTTAGAAGCATTTTCAGGTTATCACCAGATGAGGATGCAACCCCCTGACATCAAAAATGTCTCATTTATTATGGGGGATGGGTGTTACTGCTACAAAATGATTCCCTTTGGGCTGAAAAATGCTAGGGCTACCTACCAAAAGATGATGGACAGGTTCTTCCGAGAATTGAGGGGGAGGAAACTTGAGGTGTATGTAAATGACCTCATGATCAAGAGTCGAGACGTGGACTCTCACCTACAGGACCTGGAGGAGACCTTCACCATCTTATGCAAGTACAAGATGAGGCTGAACCCCTTGAAGTGTGTCTTTGGGGCCAACAGGGGCATGTTCCTGGGTCACTTTCTCACCCCCGTGTGGGTAGAGCCAAATCCTAATAAGGTCCAAGCGATCTTGGAGCTAGGATCTCCTCGGATTGCTAAAGAGATACAGTTGTTGACAGGGAAGCTTGTAGGGTTGAGCAGGTACCTTTTTAGGGCAAGGGAGAAGTGATCTCTCTTCTTTAAAACATTGAGAGGAAGCAAGAAGTTCGAGTGGACTGGGGAATGTAAAGAGGCGTTAAAGGCCTTGAAGAGGCATCTAACCAAAGCCCCCTTGCTCTAAGGTCAAAAGGAAGGGGGAAGATTTGTACTTGTATCTCAGGGTCAGAGTAGTGGCCTTGAGCTCCGTCCTTGTTCGGGAAGAAGGAAGAAACAACTCCCAATATACTATGTCAGTCGGGTGCTGAGGAAGGCCGAGCTTCGTTATCCCATCTTAGAAAAGCTGGCCTTCTATCTAGTAATCTCGGCCAGGCTCCGGCCTTACTTCAAGGCACCCTCAATCTGAGTGGTAACTGACCACCCCATCCGCAACATTTCGAGGAGGTGGAGCATTCAGGCAAGTTTTTCTAAGTTGTCAGTGGAGTTGAGAAAGTTCGACATCACCTTTGTCCCCTGTCTCTTGATCAAGGCCCAAGCGATGGCCGAGTTTCTGGCTGACTATATGGTGGAGGTAGAGGAGGTAGAACTCACTCACCCAGTTTCGTGGAGGGTGATGGTAGATGGAACTTCAGGGAGGCATTCCCTGGGAGTGGGGGTGATCTTGGAGAGCCCTCTGCGAATGAGAATTAAACAAACGGTGGTGGTGCACTTTCCCATCACCATTAACCAGGTCAAAAATGAGACGGTGATCGCAGGGATGCGCTTGGCCAGGGAATTGGGGGTGCAGGACGTGGAGGTCCTCACTAACTCCATAGTGGTGACTTCCCAGATAAACGGGGAGTTTGAGGCAAGGGAGCCTACTCTGCAGCTATATTTGGCAAAGATTAAAGGGGTCATCGATATGTTCCAGACCTTCTCCATCTTACACGTGCCTAGGGAGGAGAACGAGCAGGTAGACCAACTAGCAAAGCATGGTCCCCGGGTGGGGGGTACCATCACTGATCTGTTCCGCCCTTCCATCGAAGAGGGAGAGCTGATGGAGGTGGATCAGCACCCCACGTGGATGGACCCATTCATGGCCTTCCTTTCCACATGGGAGTATTTGGAGGGGATGAATAAGAAAAAGTTTTAGTACAAGTCGGTGTACTACCTCATCTGCGATGGGCAGCTGTACCGAAAGACACTCTCGGGGATGCTGGCACATTGTGAGGCTGATAAGGAGGTGATGAGAATATTATAAGAATTTCACTCTGCGGAGTGTGGGAATCACTCCGGGAGTCAGACCGTGGAAGGAAGGATCGTCAAGCAAGGCTACTTCTGGCCTACCCTGGGCCACGACGCTGCGGAATTCACAAAGAAGTCCACAAGTGCCAGTTGTTTGCCCCCTTCCAGCTACAGCCATCCTAGCGCCTCAAGAGCATCACGGCCCCCTGGCCCTTCGCCATCTGGGGGGATGGATTTGGTCGGACCCTTCCACCAGGCCAGCGGGAAGAGGAGGTTCTTGCTCATCATGATTGATTATTTCTCTAAGTGGTTAGAAGTGAAGGCGCTGGCCAAGGTGACCTCCTAGGTTATCAGGATTTTTATTTTGGGGGAGATCATCTATCGGTATGGGTTGCCGTAGGCCATCGTCACGGATAATTGGCCTAAATTCGCCAGCGTGGAATTCATTAGCTTCTGTGAGTAGCTCAGAATTCACCTCAGATTTGCCTCAGTCTATAACCCTAGGAGCAACGGGCAGGTAGAATCGGCAAACAAATTTATAGTGAACCTCCTGAAGAAAAAGGTTGAAAATCTAAAGGGGAGCTGGGTGGAGTAGCTTCCCTCAGTCCTATAGGCTCTGAGGAACACTCCCAATACGGCCACAGAGGAAACCCCCTTCATGTTATCCCATTGATGCGAGGCAATACTCCCAATAGATTTTGAGGTCTGGACAACCCGGGTGGTCGAGGCGGAGGAAAGCAGGGAGGAGTGGAGAGCTGAAAATGATGAGGAACTACGACTTTCTATTGAAATGGTGGAGGAGCTATGAGACCTATCTGCCCTCTGACAGGAAGAAGTGAAGAGAAGAATGGCTAAGTACTTTGACAAGCACGTCAGGGTCAAATAATTCGTGGACTGAGACTTGGTCTTAAAGAAGATGGATGCAGCGGGAAGATCAGCAGTTGTGGGAAAGCTCAACCCGAACTTGGAGGGTCCATATGTTATGAAATAAGCATTAAGATCGGGAGGGTACCTCCTCTAGAATGTGGAAGACGAGACCTAAAGTCGCACTTGGAGCAGTGATGACCTGAAAAGTTTTTACCCTTGAGACATGTAAGTGACGCCTGGTTTTCAATAAAGCTTCTCGATGTGCTAATTATCCTATATAGACTCTTGTAGATGGGTGAAGTGTTCATTTAATAGACCCCAAGCAGATCCCGCTGCAAGGCTCTCACCTAGCTAGCATGGCTGGATGTCACTCGTGTGTGTCTACCAGAACCCCGAGCAGATACCGTTGCAATGCTCTCACCTAGCTGGCAGGGTTGGATGTCACTCGTATGTGTCTACCAAGACCCTGAGCAGATCTCATTGTTAGGCTCACACCTAGCTCGTAGGGCTGGATGTCACCCATGTTTGTCTACCCGGACACCGAGCAGATCCCACTGCCAGACTCTCACTTAGATGGCTGGGCTGGATGTCACTCGTGTGTGTCTACACGGACCCCAAGCAGATCACGCTGCCACGCTCTCACATAGCTGGCAGGGCTTGATGTCACAAAAGTGTGTCTACCCGGACCCCGAGCAGATCCAGCTGTCAGGCTCTTACCTAGATGGATGGGCGGGATGTCACTCATGAGTGTCTACCCGGACCCCAAACAGATCCCGCAGCCAGGCTCTCACCTAGCTGGCAGGACTGGATGTGATGTAGGCCTAAGGTTTCAACTAATTAAACTACGCATTCTTATGTTCGACAATTTAATAAATATCTAGCGCGTGATTTCTCTGCTTAGCACTATCGAATACTCAAGCATTTAAAGGAACAAATTCCACAATAATCATTACAAAGGGGCACTAACCCTTATTTTAGATTGAACAAGGGCTATATGTCAATTTTCGCTCAAGCGAAATAGACCCACCCTATCCGGACAAATAGCAATTCAAATTAAATTATACGTAAACGTTCACACATCCAATAAGAGAATATCCAGACTAAGTAAGTTATTTAAAATTAAGTCCTAATCGATCCCAACATTAATTAATAGAGGGTATACCAAATCACTTGAACTCAAGGGGAAATCAAGGTTTATGAACCTGATATCTTCTAGTGTTTATGAGATCTACCCGTTCCAATTAATACGAAAAAATATTCGGGAAATAAATGCTTTGAAAATTAGATTTTAACTAGCATTATATTCAATATAAATCAGAATAATTTACCAGCCTTCTATTCTACCGATTCTCACAAAATATATAGAAGCACACAACGAAGTTGGTTTAGAAAAGCGTTACCCAAATCCTAATATGTATCCGTCCAAAAGATGAGGGGAGGAGGCGCAAATGACGATGGAATATTCTCTATTTCTACGTAGAAATCCTCGGATCCGCACCCGGCAATGAAGTCGCTCGCCGTTTTATCCTTTTGACAAACCCTTGGAGAGGGAGCTCCTTGAAAAGACAATATTATTGTAGAGGAGAGAGAAAAGGTGGTGGAGAATAATTTTGTCTCAAGTGATGGAGGGTGGTGGCTAGGGCAAACCGAGGTAGGTCGATTTTATTATATGGAGAGGGTGGAGGCTCGGGTTGGTGGAAGGGTTGGTGGCTCAGGATTGGTGGTGGAGTTGGGTGGCCGTTTTTTTTGTGTTGTAGTTGGGTGGCCGAGATGTTGAAGGGAATGAGGGTGGAGGTGGCTAGGGTTGGCAAGTAGAGGGTGGGCTGGGTTTTATTTGGAGTGAATAATGGAGGGGCTCGGGTTACCTTTTGGTGAGAACTGGAAGAGGGGGGAGGAGGAGGAGGGGAGGGTGAAGGTTGCCGAGCCACTAAGAGGGGGAAAGAAAGAAGGTCGGTGGCCTAAAGGAGGAGGGGGAGTGAGGTGGCCGAATTTTGCGAAGGGGAAAGGAGGATCTCAAAAATATTTTTAGGGAGATTATTTTCTTATTCCTCTTCTCTACTCAATCCTTTTTAACATAGCTATATATATCGAACACCACTCAATCTCCCTACCTTCAAAATTCAAAATTCAAATTGAAAATATGCTGGTTATATGCACCCATCATAACACATGAAATTAACTAATTAAAACAACACATGAATGTTATAAGCACCCATCATTACACATGAAATGAAAATTAAAACATGAAATAAATACTTAAAATAAAATTGCTAAAATAATAAAATTATTAAAAATATATAATTATAATTATTTAATTTATAATTATATATTTTTATATAATCGCGGCGGACGTCGATCCATCCTCGATCTTGCGGCAACGAACGTCCCAATCGACGAACTCTCTCAGATGGGGATCAATGGCGGTCGTGTTAGAAACGCCTCCATCAATCCTCCCCCACTCAAAATTACTCATCATCGATGAGTGGCCCGTGAGGGGGTAACAGTCAGAAGCAGCAGCAACATGGGTCAAATTTGGCCCCACAACCCATGTCATAGTAGCATGAACATCCATCAGTACTGAGAACCTGTCTGGCACACAAACAACAAGACTTTCGAGAAAACTCGAAAGGGTGTCAAGCAAAAGAAAATAAACAAGAATCTTACCATCCCGTTCAAGAACCAAGGAGTCAACATGGAAAATAGACACGACAGTACTAACACTCCCCATCCCAAGAGAATATTTAGTGGTAGGAAGAGGCTATGAAGAAAAGCACTCAAGTGGAACAGAGACGTACAATAAAAAGTCCGGAAACTTGAAATAAAGTAAAACACCCTTTGCAATATAAAAATCTAAAATAAAATCCTAAAATCTGGCGTTCTTCATAATCATGGATGCGTCGGTGTTCCTACGTATTAATTTGTCTATGGAGCCAGAAGGCATCCGCTCGGGGACTAACCAGATTAAACCAAAATCACTAGCTATAGCATCGGGCAGTCTCGAAAAGGCGTGGAAGTGCGTGTTACATAACTTAAGGAGAAATACTAACTTCCAAGACACATGAGGAGAGAATCCATGTGCTATATGACTAGACCCAAACATGGAGGATAAGGGTACTAAGTCAAGTGGCACGGGAGCCTTATAATCCGGGATGATTTTAACGGGCTCTAGAACCGTAGTCTTATTTTAAAGTTTATTATTTTCATGCTTGGCAAGAAGATATAACAAGGTGAACAGCGCATCATAAACAATAGAATTGTACGCCCCCGAATGTGCAATGGTGTGCGACAGAAACAACTCAAGAGACCCAACTATTGTCATAAACATGGGGGAATGAGGGTCATCAAAAGGCGATGGGTAAATGCGTGCGACCGGGTGTGGTATATAAGTATATCTAGGGGACACCACATCTAGAGGCACACTTGACGACGAATCAGATCAGTCATAGTAGGGGACAGAACCGTAGACGGACATGCAAAAAAATGAGCTGGCAAAAATTATATGTAGTCATTCCTATGAGGTGCGGTGAAAAGTCTAAATACTAGTGCGCTCAATATAGTAATATCTATATGCTGAGCCAACGTCAAAGTAGGAACTAATAAAGTGGGCGTGACACAATAACTCAGACTAGGGATACCGGTTCCACGTCCTAAAAAGTCATCTAAGATTGGCAAATAAATAGGGTGAAGGGTCGTTAAATTAAAACTCGGGATAAAATCCGAATCAGTAAAAATTTCACCAAACGGAGACGACATCAAAGAACTCTCATCCTGGTTTATAACAAAAGAATCATCCAAAATTACCCTTCCCTTAGATGGTAACTCATCCACAATAACACTTGGGACATCCTCGCTCTTAGGATCATCAGATAACTCAGATATAATCTCAATGGGTGAAATCATAGGCTCTAACATAATGGGGATCATATACTTGATAAGGCACTCAATACTACGGTAAACAGACACAAGGCTAGTAGGGCACGTAATAGGCAACGTAATATTCTCACAGATCGGAACGTAATCATCCCATACATCGTCTTATAAATAACTAGGGATTCCCTCACTTTCACAATAATCAGACTAATCGAGCACTATCGTACGTGAAGGAATACACTCACCTAGGTGGTCATCTTCAGAATTAAGAGATAGTATATTAACATCAGCATCCTCAGGATCAAGAGATACCACATCTACATCAGCATCCTCATGGGTATCAGTCACTATAATAGGGGGCTTAGATGTCGAGGCTAAAGGAGCAGAAACCTTAGTAGTAACCTCTTTCGAGTTCAAATTTTGGGGTCTAAATTGCTTATGTTCCCTAGAGGTTGGAATAGACACACTTTGGGTATTACTACCTCTATGGAGATAGGATCTATCCTGAGGCGTATGTTCACTCCTATAAGCACATACAGGTCTAGTGATGAAACTATTCTTGCTAATGGGTGTGGTGTTATTAGTACGTAGGTAGCAGGGATCAAAATGATCCAAGAGTAGGCTACGCATGTACGACCAAGCAATTTTACAGCTACCAACACGACGTTCTTCGTTTAACCAAAACACACGGGCTCGTCCCATTAACCACTCTCGGACGATATTACACTTTTGGTGGTCATCCCATTAGTGACAATCAAAATAAATTTCTACCCACTTAAGCCATTCTCTAAAAAATTTGGGATCCCCATAACCATCATAGGTGAATATCTCACTCTTAGTGTGAAGATAAGTCTGTGGAAGATTAGAATTCTTAGGGTATGATGGCAAGGTTGGGGTAGGCATTAGTTGTCTACTCAAGTCTAGAATCACATTCACTATGGGTAAATAAACTGGTTTCCTGACATTCGACATGGAATCAGAGGATTTTAATCGGGAAACATTAACGTCATAGGCCATTTTAGTGAGAACCGGAGAGAATATCTCACCTGAAACTTGTGCACATGCAATGAATAAATAACTTGGCCCTATTTAATTTTCAAAGATGTAATTGTTCTCGTTAATTACTTAAGGTAAGTGATATATGTTTTTTTTATTTTCTTATTGTAAATAATAGGAAGATTATTTTAAAAAAATATTTGATTTTTGCTGAAATAATAAAAATTTAGGCCGCTATTTGCAGACCAGAATTAGATTTTTATAATGATTTAATAAAAAAATGGCTTAATAAAACTAAATATATTTTTTATTTCTTACTAATAAAATGATGGTGAATTTCTAGAATTTTTTTTTGAATTTTGAAAAAAAAAATGAGAATTTTAGGCCGCTTTTCTGGCCAAAAAATTTAAAATTAGTTTTATATGTTGTGCAATGAAACCTGAAAATGCGTGACGGCAAAAATAATATAAGGGGGATGGTGCCAATTGGTAATTTGATGTGAACCTCCCTATGATACCAAATTGATGCAGGCCAAGGGTTTCGATGGATTAAACTACACGTTCTTATGTTCGACTATTTAATTAAATATCTAGCAAGCGGTTTCTCTTCTTGGCACTATCGAATACTGAAGCATTTAATGGCACAAATTCCACAAAAATTAATGCAAAGGAGCGCTACCCCTTATTTTAGATTGAACAAGGGCTATATGCCAATGTTCGCTCAAGCAAAATGGACCCACCCGATCCGGACAATTAGCAAGTCAAATTAAATTATGCACAAACGTTCACACATCCAATAAGAGAATATCCAGACTAAATAAATGATTTAAAATTAAGTCCTAATCGATCCAAAAATTATTTAATAGAGGGTATACAAAATCACTTAAACTAAAAGGGAAATAAAGGGTGATGAACCCGATTTCTTCTAGTGTTCACGAGATCTACCCATTCTAATTAATACGAAAAATATTCAGGAAATAAATGCTTTGAAAATTAGATTTTAACTAGCACAATATTCAATATAAATCAAAACAATTTACCACCCTTCTATTCCAACGATTTTCATAAAATATATAGAAAAAGCACTCAACGAAGTTGGTTTAGAAAAGCATTACCAAAATCCCAATATGTATTCGTCCACAAGATGAGTGGAGGAGGCAAACATGACGGTGGTATATTCTCTATTTCCACGCAGAAATCCTCGGATCCGCACTGGACGATGAAGACGCTCCCCTTTTTCTCCTTTTGACGAACCCTTGGAGAGGGAGTTCCTTGAAAAAATAATATTATTGTACAGGAGAAAGAAAAGGTGGTGGAGAATAAGTTTGTCTCTAGTGATGGAGGGTTGTGGCTAGGGCAAACCAAGGTAGGTCGATTTTATTATGTGTAGAGGGTGGATGCTCAGGTTGGTGGAAGGGTTGGTCGCTCGGGTTTTGTGGTGGAGGTTTGTGGCCGTTTTTTTGGTGGTGTAGTTGGGTGTTCGAGAGGTTGAAGGGAATGAGGGTGGTTGAGGCTAGGGTTGGCAAGTAGAGGGTGGGCTCGGATTTATTTAGAGTGAATAATGGAGGGGCTCGGGTTACCTTGTGCTGAGAACTGGATCAGGGCAAGGAGGAGGAGGGGAGGGGGAAGGTGGTCGAGCCACTAAGAGGGGGAGAGATAGAAGGCCGGTGGACTTAAGGAGGAGGGGAAGGGAGGTGGCCGAATTTTGCCAAGGGTAAAGGAGGATCTCAAAAAGATATTTAGGGGGATTATTTTCTTATTCTTCTTCTCTACTCAATCCTTCATAAGATGGATATATATAGCCTACACCACTCAATTTCCCTTCTTTCAAAATTCAAAATTCAAATTGAAAATATGATGGTTATATGCACCCATCATAGCACATGAAATGAAATAATTAAAACAACACATGATGGTTATAAGCACCCATCATTACACATGAAATAAAAATTAAAACATGAAATAAATACTTAAAATAAAATTGCTAAAATAATAAAATTAGTAAAAATATATAATTATAATTATTTAATTTATAATTATATATTTTTATATAATGGCGACGGACGATGATCCCATCCTCGATCTTGCGACAGCGATCGTCCCAATCGACGAACTCTCTCAGACAAGGATCAATGGTGGCCGTGTCAGCAATGCCTCCATCAGGATGTCACTCATGTATGTCTACCCGGACTCTTAGCAGATCCCACTGCCTGGCTCTCACCTAATTGGCATGGCTGGATGTCACTCATGTGTGTCTACTCGGACCCCGAGCAAATCTTGCTGCCAGGCTCTCACCTAGCTTGTAGGGCCTGATATCACTCGTGTGTATCATCCCAGACCCTGAGAAAATACCGCAATCAGGGTTTCACCTAGCTGGCAGGGCTGGATGTCAATCGTGTGTGTCTACCCAGACCCCGAGCAGATCCCGCTGCCAGGCCGTCACCTTGCTGTCTAGGCTGGATATCACTCGTGAGAGTCTATTCATTCCAAATTGGCTGGTAGTACAGGTCTCGGTAATATGAAATGATGACAGAAATCAGGTGCCCAGGCATTCGAATGTCTGGAGAAGAAATTGCGGAGTCGACGGGATGGGTTCGGCAGGTCAGCTAGCCAAAAGTACCGAGCAGAGACTAAGTATCAGCGAGGCAAGCTCCGGGAAAATGGCCAAAGTGGCGAGAGACCAGGCCACGTCGCGACCCCGAGTCGGTCGGCTCACACAAGAACCTGGCGGCTCATATGCGAGCCGGGTAGGCCCGCCTCCTCCATCTCGCAAGCAGAATGATGAAGAATCAAGACCAAGGAGACGAATCGCCACTCACGGTTCCCCTAAGGCTCTCCTAAGTTAGGATGGGCACGAGACCTCTGATAACTCTAAATATTGTTATTTTTCATTTACTATTTTCTAATTAATAGTTATATATTTTATATCAATTTTATAATATTGAGTTTATAGTTAACTAGATTATATATTTAATATTTATTTGTTATAATAAAATGATTTTTAATCTTGCAGGACTAAACTGTAGAATTTTTAGAACAAAAGTGTATTTTTCCCCTTCTCGGCCTAGACACGCCCTTCTTTGGCGTGACCAGGGGTGTGACACACACAAGCCAAGGACATCAACAAAAATTGTCGAACAGTGGTCGAAGAAGCTCGACACACCCTTCAACACGCCCACCTTGGGTGTGCCCGATAGGCGTGACATACTTATACGAGGCATGCCCGCTGGTGAATGCCCGTTAAGTTGCTGTCATGTCAGATTAAAATGACACGCCTGGGTCACGGGGGTGACCCAAGGCGTGTTGGAGGCGTTTCTCAGCCAGTTGATCAGCCGTTCGTGCCGTTGCCGCCAAAAGCCGTTGCAGCTAGAGATGCCCCTGGTCACATGCGTGACCAGGGGGGGTGACGCCTCCATAAAGACAGGTTTACTCCCGCAATTTTTAGCTTCCCGCAGTTTTCCAGAATCTTTCTTGACATGCCCTGGGTCACGGGCTTGACCTAGGGGCGTGACCCGTCAGTTAACAGATTGATAGTTTTACTTTCAAGACTACCTAAACACCTAGAGGGGGGGGGGTGTATAGGTACTTTTCCTTGATTTAACTTAAGGCTTAAAATAACTACAGTTCTTTGAGTAAATCAGATATTTCTACAGCTAACACAGCACAACAATCATAATCATACACACATCATAGATTGCACACAGATTTATAGTGGTTCCCCAAGGTCTGGGTACATCCACATTCCCCCTTCACCTATCTAGCAATATGCTAGATTCAGTCTAACTTCTTCCTTTATCTCAGATCCTCAGATCCTACAGCTCAGAATCCAGAAGGATTCCTAAAACTCAGAATGTCTCCACATTCCTACAAGTCAGGCTAACAAGACCTACCTCAGCCTTACCACAAGGCCTACCACTCAGAGAATACCTTCTCCTATAACTCAGGCATAAACAACCCTACCTCAGCCTTGCCACAAGGCCTACAACTCAGAGAATACCTTCTCCTACAACTTAGGCATAAACAGCCCTACTACTCAGAGAATAAATCTCCTACACTCAGCCTTTATAAAATAGGCTTACAACTCAGATCTATAAATAGATCCTACAAACTTTTATAAGGAATTTTATAATCTATTACCCCTGTTGAGAGAGAAGGGATAAGAACTTTCTTGATCAGCTTCTTGAAGAGGCTGATGGATTAAATCAACTTGATCTTAGCTTTCTTCAAAGCTTCTTGAATCTTAACTTAGTTGGGTTGATTTCCTTTGAATATAACTGACTGGCAGCTTCCTTATTAGACTCCAGAAATAGATCTGAATCTTCTTGACATATTAGTTCAGTATCTGCTTCTTGAGAGACCTGTGAATGTCTCCTTCTTGACTTCAAATAGCGGGATCTCTCTCCATCCAAAGCTCTTGAAGATACTTCTGAATTCTTGATTGAATTCAACTTAGACAGAATCTAAATAGAAATCTACTTCAGAACGTCTTCTTAGATCTTCTCACCAAGATCTTCTTTTTTGTGACTTGTACTTTCTTGATCAGAGATCAATCTAACAATAGGTGTGTTAGTTGTGTGTATTATCAACTTCTTTCTTATTCTGAATCCATCTATATATAGACTTCATCCATGGAAACTGGCTGATCCGGTTACTAACTAACTTCTGACAAGTCTGATAGCTTCAGTAAACCTGTTGTAACTCACAGCTGTCAAGCATTAAAACAGTTCTTGAGCTTTTGTCTCTGTCAGAAAAACGTCGAGACTGACTGTCATAAAGTGTCGAGACCATCTGTCAATATGTGTTGACACAAGTGAATTAAGTGTCGACACAGATTTTTGTGTTGTCGACATAGCTGCCTTGATGTCGACACAGCTTCTTGACACTGCATCTTGAGAATGTGTCGACACTGATTATTTGTGTAGACACAAACACTTCACCATTCATCAACAGTCAACTTGGTCTAGACTCAGCTGTGTGTCGACACATGTCCTGTATGTCGACACAGTTGATGTGACTCAGAACATAGCGTGTGTCGACACTGCCTCTAGGTGTCGACACAGTTGTTGTCGACTCTGCCTCTGTGTGTCGACACAGCCTCCCGGTGTCGACACAGGTGTTTGTTGACAAAGCTTAGTTGTGTCGACACTGCCTCCCGGTGTCGACACAAACTCACTGAAGTGTCGACACAGCCATTTCCAAGTGTCGACACAATCTTACTGAAGTGTCGACACAGCTTCCTCAAGTGTCGACATATGGACTTAGAATCTTTTTCCTGCATTCTAGCACATTCTAAACCTGTACATATAAACTCAAAATAACATCATATACACCTTGATGTATATCATTGAGCTAAGTAAGGCTACTCCAAATCAGGAACACATTTTCTAATGTACCAAATAATCTCCCCCTATTTGGAGAAGTCATAACCCTTTAGCCAATGATATACACCACTTAAAAAATAAACATGATGATTTATATGAGCATTATATTACAGGGTACTTTATAACAAAACACATATCATTGTTACATCACAGAATAAAGAAGTAAAAGAGAATGATCACAGAACAAATTTTTGTATATTAACTCAAAAATGTTTGTTACAAGTTGTTTACATTGATTTCTTTAACAAACTAACAATTACATAGTTCTTGGACAAAAACTATTAAAACTTAGACTAAGGCTGGACTGGCTCCTTGATGACAATCCCTTTGCCAGATTTAATCTGAGCCTGCACAATAGGTTCTGTATCTTCAATAGGCTTCTTGCCTTTCAACTCAGCTTTCTTTTGTGCTTCAGCCTTGATCCATTGCCTTTCAAAATAATGAAAAGGCTTGAGGATATACTTGCTAGGCTCATGTGCATCAGGAGGTAGCTTCCTACTCTTAGCCTTTTCCAGTATTGAACTATGGCCTCCTACCTGGCTTCATACTTTTGCCATTCTTGCTCATTGTACCATTTTCCCCTTTTATGTACTTGATCTTTTACAGCTTTCCAGGCAGTTAAAATGATATTCCTTGAAGTGGGGCTCCATTGCTCAAAGTCTGGCTTTAATTCTTCTTGCTCTCTAACTCTTTTCTTTGAAAATTGAGCATCTTGTTGAGCTTTCACACTAGCTTCTGGCATATCTACCTTTTCAATAATAACATTTGTAACTGGTAGAGGAGGGCTGTACATAGACTCAACTTGTTGATGTACAATGTCAATATCTGCAAGCGGGTAAATGACTTGGGCAACCTCAGGTTGATCACCTCCAAGTAGAGCTGTTTTCTCACCTAACTCAGCCATATTATCATTATCACACAAGGGTGGATATCCCAGAGTGGCTCTTATGCTGTTGGTTACCCATTTGGCATGATAAGAGCCAGCATAGACTAACACCCTCTCCCCCTTTATGACTTCTCTGGTCATATGATCTCTTAAGTCCTCTTTTTTAAATCTTATTTGCCCATCGAGGTAATTGATTCCATCTTTAAAGAATGACTTTAACTTTTGAAGCTTGTCATTAATTAACTTTTGAGATGAAGTGATTATAGTTTTAACAGAATCTAGGGGAGCCTGTAGCTTCTTATCTTGTCTTCCATTTCTTTAGCCCTTGCAGCAGTCATTCAAGTAACAGCATTTTTTTAACTCAGTAACTATCTCATTATGAGATTCAGTCAGATTGTCATTCATTCTTATTTGATTTTCAAGGACATAGCCTTGTTTGACTGCAATCTCATCCACTTGCTTCTTTATTTCTGCTTGTTGCTTGGCAAGAAATACAACAGCATTGCCTCCCATGTGGAAGCAATCTGTCATCTCTTTTTTATTCTTATTGACATCAAATATGTTAGACTTTATCTCTTGGGCTAGATCAAATTGAAGAGCCTTTTGGCTTTCATCCACATATTTATCTAGAAGCAATCTCTGCTCATCAAATTTTACTTGTAAGTCAACCAAGTACTTGTTGTACTCAATCTCAGGAGTAGAATGTGAAGTAGTTGTTCAGAGAGCCTTCTTATAGCTTTTACTTCTTCTCTTAAAGAACATTAGTTTTCTTTTCTTGGCCTCACTGACTTCTTCATGCTCAGACTCTAAAGAACTTCCAATATTAACTCTCTCTTGAGGAGTGGAAGAAATTTCTTTCTCAGCTCCATGTTACTCCTCCTCAATATTAACCTTCTCCCCCTCAAACCTTACTTGATCCTCCTCAAATCTTAGGGTCTCCATTTTATCTGCTGCTCCTCCAAGATCAGGAAACAACTCTTCAATAGTGAATTCTTATTGTGTGAGAGCAGGAGATAGTACTTTCTCAGCAGTAGCAGCAACTCCAGAATTATCAAGACCAGTTTGAGAAACAAAGTCTTCTAATAAATTGATTCTTTCTTCCTCCTATAACTGTTCAGAATGTGGCTCCCCCTACACCTGTGCAGATATAGTCTCTTCCTGGACTTGGGAAGTCCCAGTCTGATCCTGAACTTGTTCTCTAACTTATGCTTCCTGTTCTTGTGCATCTTTATGACCATGCTCAGAAATGTCATGCACTGGGGATTTTTCTGTAGGATCTTGTCTGTCCACATCAGGAATCTCCTTTGAAAGAACTTTATCCCATCTTGAGAATAACCTTATGTCCATTCTCCTCATGTGATTTATCTTTGATCCAGGAATCTGTTGCATCACCTCTGGAATTATTCCATCCAGGTACAGACTCCTGATCCTAGCCAAGTTTGGATTCTTGATTCCTTCTTTTATCTTATCAAACAGTATTGCAGACCAATTAGTGTGAATCTTAAATATTACCCTTGTCATCAGGCTGAACATATATGCTGATATCCTATCATGGCCACCTGGTTTACATAAGATCACTTTTCCTACTATTTCAGATAGGAATTTCCCTTGATGATTCATGCCTTTCCTGTTGATTGCTGCTCCTATCTTTAAGGTTGGATCCAATCCACACCATTGAAGCACCTCCCTTGTCCTTGAGGCTTGGACCTTTTCCTCATCAAGGATTACAGGTAAATGGAGAATCTTGCTAAAACTCTTCTGAGACAGCTTGACTTTTTTTCCATGTATAGTGGATTTGATCTTCAATCCTGTTGATTCTATTGAAGCAGCCGTATTGAACTCAAATACTTCTTTCTTCCATATCTTTGTAGGTTCAGAGACAAGATATTCCAATCCGTTGTCTGTAAGAAGAGAAATGACCTGTTTGATCTCCGTTGCGGCATCGTCGAATGCATGTCTAACCAACTCATATCGTTCATTGATGTTGTCTTCAACCTTGGGCGCCATTGGAATGAAGATAAAGCTTGGTTGGAGAGAAGAGAGTTTGTCGACACAAGGTTTTTGTCTCGAAACCCTGGTGAGCGTGTCGACAAAATATTTTCTTGACCTATTTATACCCTTCTAATCAAAGAAGGTAAAAAGGCGGGCAAAAACTTTCTAAAAGTGTCGACACTATTGAAAAGTGTCGACACAAACTTCTATTGTCTCGACCACGCCCCTGAGTACTATGTGTTGACACCAATTGATGATATATCGATACAGGAGATACTTAGTAGTTCATCAGAAATTCTGTGTCGACTCTTATTACAAGTGTCGACACAAAATCTTGAAGTGTCGACACCATTACTCTGGTTGTGTCAACACTAAATTTTTGGATGAGTCGACTCTTTGTCCCTTAGGTGTCGACACATATTCTCTGTGTCGACACAATTTCCCAGAATTGTCGACATGACTTCTTTGTGTCGACACTTTATCAATGAATGTGTCGACACCATTTTACTTAGCCAATTTTTTTTTGGTAAACTAACCAATGGTCAACATTCCTAATTCAATTTTAAATTTATTGAATTTAGTTTCATCCAGAGGCTTAGTAAATACATCTGCAATTTGAAAATCAGTTTTAACAAATTCTAATGAGATGTCTTCTTTTTCTACATGTTCTCTTAGAAAATTGTATCTTATCTCTATATGCTTAGTCCTACTATTTGAAATAGGATTGTTTGCAATAAAAATAGCACTTTTAGAATCACACAATAAAGGTGTTCTACTTACTTAAATACCATAGTCCCTTAGCTGATGCTGAATCCACAACAGCTGTGCACAGCAACTTCCTGCTGCCACATATTCAGACTCAGCTGTGGATATTGCCACACTAGTCTGCTTCTTACTGCTCCAGGATATCAACCTTCCTCCCAAGAATTGGCATGTACCTGTAGTACATTTTCTATCTTCTCTACAGCCTGCAAAATCTGCATCTTAATAACCTGTTAGTAGAAAATCTCTCTTCCTAGGGTACCAAAGGCCTAAATATGGAGTGCCCTTTAGATATCTTAGAATTCTCTTGACTGTAGTGTAATGTGATTATTTAAGGCATGCTTGGTACCTAGCACAGACACATGTAGCATACATAATGTCTAGTCTACTAGTAGTGAGATATAATATAGAGCTAATTATTCCTCTATACAAAGACTCATCTATAGGTTTACCTGTATCATCTTTGTATATAGGCATACTTGTTCCCATAGGAGTTCTCATGGTGGAGGATGATTCCATACCATACTTCTTAATTAACTCCTTGGTGAACTTAGACTGGGATATGGACAAGCCATCTTCAGCCTGTCTTACTTGAAGTCCCAAGAAGAACTTAAGTTCCCTCATACTGCTCATTTCAAACTCCCTCGCATATGTTTGGCAAACTTCTTGCAAAGGTTGTTCTCTGTAGAACCAAAAATATTGTCATCTACATGGATCTGAACTAAGATTATCTTACCTTTAGATTCCCTTTGGAATAGAGTTTTGTCTATTTTACCTCTTGAGAATTTGTTCTCAATAAGGAAAGTAGACAGGGTATCATACCAAGCCCTTGGGGCTTTCTTTAACCCATACAATGCTTTCCTAAGTCTATAGACATAACCAGGTTTAAGAGAATCTTCAAAACCTGATGGCTGCTCTACATAGACTTCTTATTTTAGATCACCATTCAGGAATGCTGATTTAACATGCATTTGGTATACCTTGAAGCCTTGATATGCTGCATAGGCAAGGAACATCCTGATTGCTTCCAGTCTTGCTACTAGAGCAAATGTTTGATCACAGTCTATTCCCTCTTCCTGCATGTATCCTTTTACTACCAATCTTGCTTTGTTCTTCACAATAACTCCACTCTCATCCAACTTGTTCCTAAAAATCCACTTTGTACCAATGATGTTGTGGTCTTTTTATTTAGGAACTAACTCCCAGACCTTGAATCTTCTAAACTGATTAAGCTCTTCTTGCATAGCATTAATCCAGTGTTGGTCTTGGATAGCTTCTTCAAATTTATTTGGCTCCCGTTGAGAAAGAAAACTTGAGTGCAAGACTGTATTCAGATTTCTGCTTCTTGTTTGCACTCCTTGTCTTGGATCACCAATTATCTGATTTGCTGGATGATCCTTTAAATGTCTTACAGCTGGAGGTAAACCTCTTTCTAGCTGAAAACCTCCAGTTTCTTCATTATGCTGCACCTCTTGGTTGTCATCAGCTTCTAGAGAGTCTTGTACTCCCCTTGGAAAGTGGCCATCATTTTCCAATACTTCATCTGCATTTGAGCCTTCTGCAATGGAAGGCTTGTCCATTCTATTGCTTATACCTGTTGGACTGCATGAACTACAAGGCAACTCACTGTTGATTAATCTAGTTTCATCAAATATAATATGTATAGATTCTTATACAACCTATGTAATCAAGTTGTAGACCCTATAAGCCTTACTACTGATGTTGTACCCAACAAATATCCCATCTTGGGATTTGGCAGCAAACTTAGTTAGATAAGACTTGCCATTGTTAAGTATATAACACTTGCAACAAAAGATTCGAAGTATATAACAAATTGATAGTTTTACTTTCAAGACTACCTAAACACCTAGAGGGGGGGTGAATAGGTACTTTTCCTTGATTTAACTTAAGGCAGAAAATAACTACAGTTCTTTGAGTAAATCAGATATTTTTACAGCTAACACAGCACAACAATCACAATCATACACACATCACAGATTGCACTCAGATTTATAGTGCTTCCCCAAGGTCTGGGTACATCCACTTCCCCCTTCACTTATCTAACAGTATGCTAGATTCGGCCTAACTTCTTCCTTTATCTCAGATCCTTAGATCCTACAGCTCAGAATCAAAAGGAATCCTACAACTCAGAATGTCTCCACATTCCTACAACTCAGGCTAATAAGCCCTACCTCAGCCTTGCCACAAGGCCTACAACTCAGAGAATACCTTCTCCTATAACTCAGGCATAAACATCCCTACCTCAGCCTTGCCATAAGGCCTATAACTCAGAGAATACCTTCTCTTACAACTCAGGCAAAAACAGCCCTACCACTCAGAGTATAAATCAAATACCATCATAATTAAGCTTTTTTATTCCAGAGCAAAAGTTTTAGGTGAACTTATAAGGAATAATAAAAAATCTCTAAGTTCTGCTACCACTAAATTAATTATAAGAGAGATCTAAATAAATATACGGGGTATAAGAGTTAAGTCCTAAAATTATGTAAATGATTTAAACAGGGCAAAAGTTTTGGCCAAAAGACTTCTTGATGTAATTAAATAGAAAGCAATAATTGTATTGGTTAGATTAACAAAAATAGTTTGGAATTATATGAACTTTATCTTATTGGAGTTTTACCAGAAATAATGCAATTTACGAATTATGCTCTCAAAAAGATTTTTTGAATTAATTCTAGTTATGAAATTGGTTAAGGGGGGTTGATGTTGGTTTATGAAGATCCTTGGATTTTGAGGCGAGGTAATTTTTTCTCGAACCTCTATTTTTTTTATTTGGATGTTATAGGAAAACGAAATCTTATTTTCCTTAACATGATTTTTTTCTTCTTCATAATAAGAATTAACGCAATGTATATGTGTAGGAGTAATGAATTTTATCTTCTTACTCCATAACATATAATCTTTTAATTTATTGGGTGCCTATGTTTACGGAATGAAATCTTTTTCCAATTGACATAAGATCTTTTTTGGGGGGCGGGGGAAATTTTTATCATACCAAGTATGTCATGATAAGTAAGGGGAGAAAAGAGAACTAGATTTTTAATTAAAAAATTTTGAGAGCAACCTTTATATATTGTACGTTCCAATTTTTCAGAAAGCTTAAAGTAAGAATAATTGAATTCTATAGTTGTTATTTTCTAACATAGTACACGTGCTCTTATCTATGAAAAATCAGTAGTAGTGCTTAAAATGAGTCCCCTATGTTTAACAAAGCATAATAAATTCTTTTAAACTTAACCCCGGCTATTTAAATTTTTCAATCTATAATTAACAAACGAATAATGAACAAAGAATTGATCAAATTCGCATATAAATAAACTCAAAAATAATGTTTTGGATAGCAAGAAACTTAAGAATGATATATTTGATTTATTTATTTCATAAATTATATTTTTTTGAATTTTTGAAGTTATTATATTTTTTTTGTATTTTTGTATTTATTTCTTTAACATATACATACTAAAGAAAGAAAAATGCGGAAATAATTTTTTTTTAATTTTTGAGTTTTGCGAATTTTTTTGTATTTTTAAGTTTTTTGAATTTTTTTTTGTATTTTTAAGAAAATTTTCATTCTATTTACAAAAAATTGGGAGAAAAAGAGAAGTTATTTACAAGGATGAGAGGGAAAAAGAGAGAGGGGAAAAAGAAAGAATATTTACAAAAAAATACTTACAAAAATTATTTAGAAAAATATTTACAAAAAATATTTACAAAAATATTTACAAAAATTATTTACTAAAATTAATTACAAAAATATTTACAAAAATTAAAACTAGGTTGCCGCGAGATGACTCGTTATGTGGATGGCTCGATGAGCCTGATCTCGCGGACCGTGTTAAAAAAGTCAAATTTTCAAAAATGAAACTTCAAAATTTTTTTTATTTTTTATTTTAGTGTTTTATACATATTTTTATTGAAGTTTTGAAATTTTGTTTTTCTAAAATTTTTTTTGTTTATTTTTAATATATATTTTTTTTGTTTTTTTTCAAATGAAATGCGTAAAATAAAGGTGCAGAAAAAGAAAGTACGAAAATATGAAAACACCCCCATACTTAGTTCCAACATTGTCCCCAATGTGTTATGCTAAGCATGAGGAACAAAATAGTAGCTATATGTACAAAAAAGAGAAAGCGGGGGGGGGGGGGGGGGGGGCAGAAAATGTCCCTGATCCGCGCTCGGGAAAGCCCATTAGAAACCCTATAGTTATTAGAAAAATAGAAAGGATAATCAACTAAGACGTAAATAAATAAATAAATAAATAAATAAATAAAAAGATAAGTGTGGGGTGCCTCCCAAGAGCGCTTTATTTATAGTCGTGTAGCTTGACTATATTGGCGGGGTTATAAGTTGAGGAGGGATATGGTTCGTTATGCTCGATCACAGGTTCGCTCACTATATAAGACTTTAACCGATGACCGTTCACTTTAAAAGTACCTTTTTCGGGGTGGGAGATGAGTATGGTCCCAAAATGCCAAACCTCTTCAACCTTGAAGGGGCCGAACCATGGCGATTTTATTTTAACCGGGAAAAACCTAAGACGTTAATTGTACAGAAGAACAAGATCGCCTGGAGAAATAAATTTTGGGGCTTTGATTTTTCGATCGTGATATAACTTAGAACGCTCCTTATAGACTTATTGCTCTCATAAGCGTTTGCACGCCATTCATCGAGCTCATTTAGTTGCAGTTTTCTATTCTGAGCGGCTAAGTTAGAGTCGAGATTTAAGAGTTTTAATGCCCAAAGTGCGCGATGTTCTAGTTCTACAAGTAAATGTCACGCTTTGCCATAGACTAATCGAAACAGAGTACAACCAGTACCGGTTTTGTATGCTGTTCTATATGCCCATAACGTGTTGTCAAGCTTAACGGACCAATCTTTCCTATTAAGTGAATTTTTTTTCTATTATGCGTTTAATCTCTCGATTTACTAACTCAACTTGGCCACTTATTTGCGGGTGGTAGGGGTGGCAAGTTTGTGCGTGACTCCGTATTTAGCTAATGTCTTAGCCATTAGAGCGTTACAGAAATGCGTTCCCCTATCACTAAAAATTGCGCGAGGTGTGTGATAGAGAAAATCGTAGTCTCCAATCTATACTCGATTAAGGCAAGTGTACCTATCGAAATATAGCATAGGATATGAAAAATATCAAGGTCGTATAAAAACTCGGGGCAGGCAAGTAAAATTACTCACAACGAATCGATTATTCTACCGAACGATTAATGAGTTTTGAAAATGAAAATAAACTAAGTTAAAAAGAGAAAATAAACTATTACGAGAAAAGTGCTCGATCGACGATTCACCTTGAAATAAAATAACGGAATAAATTAGTTTAACATTTGTAATTCTATTAAGACCGTGACGGATCCAATATTAGGAAGTAATCTCGCTAGAGCATTAAATCCCCTAACTTGTAGACGTTTTGATCGAAATCTCTTTACAAGTCAAAATGGCCTAAAGTAGCATTATCGAAGTGACCCGCACTATTGGATTTGACTCCAATCCGGAGGATTTACGTCATCCTATCTCTAGGGGTGCGTTCAACTCCTTCCTTCCTTGAGTGATCTTTCATATTTACGAGCCTCTCGGCCACTCGAATATGAGATCAGAATCTACTACCGTATACTAGAAATACGGAGTCGATGCAAAATAGATCAAGGAAGGATCAAAAATAGAAAAATACAATTGCAAACATAAAAATAAAGATATGTTATTTTATCGCAAAGATCGTCGTGATCGGGCACAAAAAGAACTAGCTAAGCATGATAAAGAAAGAAAACAAAAGAAAGGAAAATTGCATTATCATTAAACTAGAAATGAGAGTACATAAAATAACAAAAACTACTACACTATTGCTTGGAGAAATGAAATAAAACAACAAGAAAATAAATACTTGAAATGGAAGCTTGCTCTCTAACTCTCTACAAAATCTTCACTCAAAACTACTTTAGACTAAAACTACTTAACATCAATAAGAGGGGAAGGGGTTCCTTTTATAGGAGAGGGAGGAATGTTCTAGATGAGGGAGACATAGGGGTGGCCGGCCACATATGGGAGGAGGTTCATGCATGTATTTAATAGAGGAGAGAGATGATAGCTACATGCATTGTATTATATAAATGAAAATGAAATGGAAAATATAAAATAAAGAGAGGGGGGATGAATGGAAGTGTGTAGAAGGGAGAGAGAATGAATGTGGAGGAGAAGTAGAGGGGGGTTCGGCCATGTAAGGGAGGATGCATGAATGTGGAGGTGCATGAATGAAATATATTAAATATGGAGAGAGAGAAAAAGGTTGCAAGGTGCATGCATGAAATATATGTGGCCGACCATGAATGGGCTTTGATGTAGGGGCTCGGGTAGCATGTGGGCTTGTCTTGGACTGCTTGTAGGGCTTGTAGGTGGGCTCGAAGGAGGCTTGGACTTGTGCTTGGGCTGTATAGGGGGCTCGGGTAGAGCATGGATAAGTGGCCGGGCTGCACCAAATACTTTAGATAGTGGCCGGGCTGCATGGTGTGGACTTGAAGGAGGCTTGGGCTTGTGCTTGGGCTGCATAGGGGGCTCGGGTAGGCATCATAGGCTGCTCCAAAGGTGGCCGAGCTGCTCCAAATGTGGCCGGGCTGCATCAATAGCGAAAGGGGGTTGCTTGCTTACTACAAAATAAACCATAACATTAACAAACATTAGTTATAATACTAGTTAAAACATTAGTTATAAAAACAAAGATAGAACATAACATAAATTTATAATATTAGTTATAAAAAAACATTAGATATAATAATAATACAAAGATAAAAATAACCAAACATAAATAAAATAAAACAAAACATGACATATAACATAAGTTTTGTAATAAGAACATAACATAAAATAAAACATAGGTTTATAATAAAAACATAACATAAAATAACAACATCTAAGCCTACAAAAGCATAAAATTATAATGATACTTAGGAAATAGGCTACTAAATTATACCAAAAACGATGACTAAAAAGTAGTCATCAAACACCCCCATGCTTAGACTTTTGCTATTCCAGAGCAAAAGAAAGAGAAATATTTATAAGACATTATAAAATTTTCAATTAAACTAAAAATTTATTAACATCAAAATCTAGGCAAAAATAAAAGTTTAGGGATTTATGAATCAAGTCCTAAATTATGAACTTAAAGTGAAAAGAGAGAAGTACTTAGCCAAAAATTCTCTAATAAATTAACTAGCATTCATAATGGAGTAAAGTGCAAACAAAGTTAGACTGGGATTATAAAAACCATGACTTAAAAGAAACTTAAGGAAGAAGACAACCTACTACTTATGCTCTCCACATATTTTAATTTAAAAACTAAGACAAAGATATTGGCTAAGGGGGTTTAGGGAGGAAATTAACATGAAGAGGTCTTTGATTGGAGGTGATCATCATATTTTTTTCTTCACACCCCACACAATTTTGTTTTTTTTTTGAATAATATATATGTAATACCAGAAAATGATAGACTAACATCCTATCACTTCCCCGACATATATGAACTTTTAATTCCTCTCTTCATTTTATTTTGAGTTGCATATGTTTACCAAGGAATAATGAATTTTATCCTCTTATTCCCATGACATATGATCTAACAATAAAAGAAAAAATGATGGGTTTAAACAAAATTTTAGAAAATAAACTAAAACACTAGAGAGCAACTACTAGTAGATTGAGATTTCCTAAGAATCTAAAAGCATGAAGTAAGAATAATTAAAATCCAAAATTGTTTAGCCAAATTACTACAAAATTGAAACTATTTAAAATAAAAGAGAAAAAGTGCTAAATAAATTACTCTAAGCAAATTAAACCATAAGATGATTCTCAAAACAAAATCACTAAAAGTTAAATTTAACTAAATATGATGAAATAAAGATTAGCAAATAAAAATTGCTTATAAACTAACTCAAACTAAATTTCTGCAAATAACAAAAATCTAAGCATGAGGTTTGTTATATTTTTTTGATTTTTTGACAATTTTCATTTTTTTTAGGTTTTGAAATATTATCTTTTTTGGAATTTTGATTTTTCTAATTTTTTTTTGTTTTTTTTTTTGATAAGGCTAAAAGAAGCAGTATTAAAAAAACTTAAAAAAAACTATACTAAACATTTGTTTTTTTTTTGAAAAGAAAGAAAAAAGAAAACAACAAAACCCTCCCCCATGCTTAAACCTTTCATTGCCCTCAATGAAAAATAAAAACAAGAAAGAAAAAAGGAAGAAGAAAGGGGAGGGGGATACAATAAAGTAAAGAAAAAAAAGAAAACGACTTCCCCGGAGTCGTAAGGCTGAATGCAGATGTCGCTCCCCCATGCTTGAGCTGGACACAGACTCAGGCCTAAGGAAGAGAGGAAATGATGGAGCCAAACGAACCGCCGCGGGTTTTATTCCTGCAAAACAAAATAAGCAAACAAAAACAAAAAGAAAGAAAAAAAAAGATAAGCAAGGGGTGCCTCCCAAGAGCGCTCTCTATTTAACGTCGGTCGAGCCCGATGTTATTTGTTAGCTAAATGGAGAATAAAAACTAAAGTGAAGTGGTAACTCCCTAAGGATGCGCTTAGGGGTGTAAATTAAAAAAAAGAAAAATTGAAGAATCGCACCGACATGTGGTGGAAACATCAAGGGAATGACGCCCAAAAATGAACGGACGGAGTTATAGAAGAACTCCGCCGTATGTATAATGGGAAAGAATGGGTCGTCAAAAGAAGAAGAATAAAAAGAAGAAAAAATAGAAAGAGGAATAAAAGAAGTAGAAAAAGAAATTTCATTATCGGAAATTTCACAAGGAGAAGGAGAATCTTGTGAAATTTCAAGAGAAGAAGGGGTAGAGAGAACTAAAGGAGAATTATCTAAAATAAAAGAAGAAGAAAAAGACTCGCTAGAACTAGAAAAATTTGGAACAGTTAAAAATTTAAGCAAAAAGGAATCACTAACGTCTTCAGAAGGAGAAATATGAGACGTCTCGTCATCCTCAACGGGTAAGAAGCACACCGGAATATCCGTAGGGGTGTCTTCCAAAGGAGGAAGGAAACAATCTGGGATATCTGAATAGTTATCCTCCTCGAGAGGAACAAGACAAGTCGGGATATCCGGTGACTCATTACATAAAGAAATTGGAGGAGACAGAGAAGAAGACGAAGAAAAAGAAGCAGCCTCGCGAGAAAGATAATCCATAATGGTCTTGAAATGCGAATTGATATTATCAATAGAAGTTTGTAATTCAAGATACCCTAAATCGATAGAATTAAAATTAAAATTTGGAGGCGCGACGTTTGCGGGGCAAAATCATAAGGAAAATAAGACGGGTTCCCCATCTCCCAAGATGGATAAAAATTAGAGTACGGGTCAAATTGGCCACTTTGACCCGCTCTAGATAAATTGAAATCAAAAGAGGGAGGGGCTCCCGAAAGACATTCCGAATAGAAGTGGTCGGGCGACCCGCTAAAAGCGCAAAAATAAGATGATTCCATAAAAAAAACTGTTACAAAGAAGAAAAAGAAAAATTAATTTTTTTTTGCTTTGTTTTTTTTTAGATATAAATATTTTTTTGAAAATAAATTTTTTTAATGGATTGGCTCTCGAACTTCCCAAGGTCTACCCGGTGAAGGGTTCGCAAGGTACTAGGTAAAATGGTGGCGCTTAAAGCCCCTTACCCTTTTCGAGAGATTTTAGGTTGGGTAGAAATTAGATGATGTGGGTGGATAATATAATAATAATAATAATAATAATTTTTGTTTTTTTTAGTAGAAATAATAAATTCGAGGCTTTCGTAATATTGCTAAAAAAAATCCCCGGCAACGGTGCCAAAAACTTGATAGAGAAAATTGTATTCTCCAATCTATACTTGATTAAGGCAAGTGTACCTATCGAAATATAGCATAGGATATGAAAAATATCAAGGTCGTATAAAAACTCGGGGCAGGCAAGTATTATTACTCACAACGAATCGATTATTCTACCGAACGATTAATGAGTTTTGAAAATGAAAATAAACTAAGTTAAAAAGAGAAAATAAACTATTATGAGAAAAGTGCTCGCTCGACGATTCACCTTGAAATAAAATAACGGAATAAATTAGTTTAACATTTGTAATTCTATTAAGACCGTGACCGATCCAATATTAGGAAGTAATCTCGCTAGAGCATTAAATCCCCTAACTTGTAGACGTTTTGACCGAAATCTCTTTACAAGTCAAAATGGCCTAAAGTCGCATTATCGAAGTGACCCGCACTATTGGATTTGACTCCAATCCGGAGGATTTACGTCATCCTATCTCTAGGGGTGCGTTCAACTCCTTCCTTCCTTGAGTGATCTTTCATATTTACGAGCCTCTCGGCCACTCGAATATGAGATCGGAATCTACTACCGTATACTAGAAATACGGAGTAGATGGAAAATAGATCAAGGAAGAATCAAAAATAGAAAAATACAATTGCAAACATAAAAATAAAGATACGTTATTTTATCGCAAAGATCGTCGTGATCGGGCACAAAAAGAACTAGCTAAGCATGATAAAGAAAGAAAACAAAAGAAAGGAAAATTGCATTATCATTAAACTAGAAATGAGAGTACATAAAATAACAAAAACTACTACACTATTGCTTGGAGAAATGAAATAAAACAACAAGAAAATAAATACTTGAAATGGAAGCTTGCTCTCTAACTCTCTACAAAATCTTCACTCAAAACTACTTTAGACTAAAACTACTTAACATCAACAAGAGGGGAAGGGGTTCCTTTATAGGAGAGGGAGGAATGTTCTAGATGAGGGAGACATAGGGGTGGCCGACCACATATGGGAGGAGGTTCATGCATGTATTTAATAGAGGAGAGAGATGATAGCTACATGCATTGTATTATATAAATGAAAATGAAATGGAAAATATAAAATAAAGAGAGGGGGATGAAAGGAAGTGTGTAGAAGGGACAGAGAATCAATGTGGAGGAGAAGTAGAGGGGGGTTCGGCCATGTTAGGGAGGATGCATGAATGTGGAGGTGCATGAATGAAATATATTAAATATGGAGAGAGAGAAGAAGGTGGCAAGGTTCATGCATGAAATATATGTGGCCGGCCATGAATGGGCTTTGATGTAGGGGCTCGGGTAGCATGTGAGCTTGTCTTGGACTGCTTGTAGGGCTTGTAGGTGGGCTCGAAGGAGGCTTGGACTTGTGCTTGGGCTGCATAGGGGGCTCGGGTAGAGCATGGATAAGTGGCCGGGCTGCACCAAATACTTTAGATAGTGGCCGGGCTGCATGGTGTGGACTTGAAGGAGGCTTGGACTTGTGCTTGGGCTGCATAGGGGGCTCGGGTAGGCATCATAGGCTACTCCAAAGGTGGCCGAGCTGCTCCAAATGTGGCCGGGCTGCATCAATAGCGAAGGGGGCTGCTTGCTTTCTACAAAATAAACCATAGCATTAACAAACATTAGTTATAATACTAGTTAAAACATTAATCATTAAAACATTAATTATAAAAACAAAGATAGAACATAACATAAATTTATAATATTAGTTATAAAAATAACATTAGATATAATAATAACACAAAGATAAAAATAACCAAACATAAATAAAATAAAACAAAACATGACATATAACATAAGTTTTGTAATAAGAACATAACATAAAATAAAACATAAGTTTATAATAAAAACATAACATAAAATAACAACATCTAAGCCTACAAAAGCATAAAATTATAATGATACTTAGGAAATAGGCTACTAAATTATACCAAAAACGATGACTAAAAAGTAGTCATCAGTGTGCTGAAGCGAGAAAATAATTTTTTTAGAAATGTAACGATGACTCGCGCATTGTTGGTGGGGAGAGCATGCGCTTCCGCCCACCTTGATACGTAGTCGACCACCACTAAAATATACATATTTTTAAAAGAAGATGGTATGGGGCCTACAAAATCTATGCCCCATAGATCGAAGACTTTGCATTCTAAAAACATGTTTTGGGCCATCTCGTCTCGACGAGAGATGTTACCCAACTGCTGACAGCTATCGCATGCGCACACAAAATTGCGCGCGTCTTTGAAGAGAGTGGGCCAAAAGTAGCCCGCCTCTAGCACCTTCCTAGCGGTCCGGTTGGCTTGATAGTACACCTAGGCTGGACCCTCGTGGAAGTGCCTTAATATTTGCTTGCACTGTACACCCGCGAAGCATCTTCGAACCGCTTGGTCCGCGCAGATACGGAAAAGAAACGGGTCCTCCCAAAAGTAATTTTTTAAGTCGGAAAAGAATTACTTCTTTTGATGACTTGAAAATTCTTTTGGAAGTACTCGCGCGACTAAGTAGTTCGTAAAATATCCGAACCAAGGCAAAGATGACGAAGACGAGCGAAGGGCAAGAAGGCGTTCCTCGGGGAATCTGTCATTTATTTCAGATTCGACGAGCGCTTCCGCACCTGGATGTTCTAAACGGGAGTGGTGGTCTGCCGGATTTTCCACGCCCTTCTTATCTCGGATCTCCAAGTCAAATTCTTGAAGGAGGAGAATCCATCGAAGAAGGCGGGGCTTCACGTCGGTTTTAGCTAGTAAATACTTAAGGGCGGAGTGATCGGTAAAAACGATAACTTTAGAAAGCGTTAAGTATGAGCGAAACTTATCGAAAGCGAAAATGACGGCTAAGAGTTCCTTTTCCGTCGTCGTGTAATTAACTTGTGCAGAAGTGAGAGTCTTACTAGCGTAATAAATAGGATGAAAATGTTTTTCTATGTGCTGGGTAAGAATGGCACCTAAAGAAATATCACTAGCGTCGCACATGATTTCGAACGAAAGGGACGAATTAAGGGCCACTAGAATTGGAGAATTGATAAGTTTTTGTTTTATAAAATTAAAGGCAGACTCGTAATCGCTACTAAAGACAAAATGTGACTCCTTTTCCAAGAGGTGAGTAAGCGGCTTTGTTATTTTTAAAAAATCTTGAATGAAGCGACTATAAAAGCCCGCGTGGACTAAGAAACTCCTAATAGATTTAACGTTTGTCGACCGAGGAAGATTTTTTATGATTTTTACTTTGCCCTTATCGACCTCTATCTCCTTAATCAAAATCTTATGGCCGAGTACCAAACCTCCTCGAACCATAAAGTTACACTTTTCCCAATTTAAAACAATATGCGTGTCCTCGCATCGCTGGAGGACACGATCGAGATACGAAGACAATCCGGGAAAGAGCATCTGAATACAAAAAAGTCATCCATAAATACTTCCATAATATCTTCTACTAGCTCGCCAAAGATTTCTAGCATACATCTTTGGAATGTAGCCGGCGCATTGCAGAGGCCAAATGGCATTCTTCGGTAGGCGAAGGTGCCAAAGGGGCAAGTAAAAGTTTTTTTTCTCTTGGTCTTCGGGGGAAATGGGGATTTGAAAAAACCCTGATAATCCGTAGAGAAAACAATAAAATGGATGACCCAAAAGATGCTCGAGAATCTGGTCATGCAACGGTAGTGGGAAATGGTCCTTGCGGGTGGCATCATTAAGTTTGCGATAATCGATGCACACACGCCAACTCGTAACAGTATGAGTTGGGATGAGCTCGTTGTGCTCATTCGCAACTACGGTCAGACCGGCCTTCTTGGGAACAACATGAATGGGACTAACCCATGCACTATCAGAAATTGGATAAATAATCCCCGCATCTAATAATTTAATTATCTCAGTTTTCACGACGTCTTTCATGTTTGGGTTAAGACGTCGCTGCGGCTGAATGGTTTTGTGGCAATTATCGTTTAATAAAATTTTATGAATACAAAAAGAAGGGTTAATCCCCTTAAGGTCAGAAATTTTGAAAGTAATGGTAAGATCTATCTTCACTCTAGAGGGGGGGGGGGGTGAATAAAGTATTTTAAAATAATTTACAATTAAAAACTGTAAAGCAGTAAAAGACTTAATTTATGTATATGTGTAAGGTACTTGTAGTGAAATAAAAACTAAAGCATGAAATAAGAAATCACACAGCACACAACAAAGTTAAACACACAGAACCCAGATGACATAAGGATCTATAGTGGTTCCCCAACAACCTGGGTACATCCACTCTTCTACCACCCTAGGTAGGAATCCACTGTAGGAATAGTTGATCTGGTGTCCTGAGCTCCAATGAGCTATTGATAAGGTACTCAAAAACAAGATCTAGATTTTTTGATAAGGTTTCTTTCCACCACTGAGTTTTGACAAGGTCTAAGAAACCAGTTTCAGAACTTTTGAAGGGAGTTTTGATAAACCCTTTTACAGGAGGGAAATGAAAAAGAAGGTAGTTTGAAGATATTCTTCTCTATCAACAATCTGAGAGAAGATAAGTGGAAGATGTTGCTAAAGATCCACCTGAGATCTGTAAGGGTTCAGGAAGGTGAGCTTTGCTAGGGTGATTGGTCTTTAATTGCTTCAGATCTCCAGCAAAAGATGATTTCAGCAGATGCTGAAATGTGTGATGTTTGGAGTCCTTGATGTTGAAGCTTTTGAACACTTGAGGATTTGGAGGAGTAGAACAGCAGATGGTCTCCTCCATAGAAAAGTTCCTTGTGTTCTTGAGGATTTTGACTCAATGAATCTGTATATTCCAGAAGATGAGTTCTTGATCAGAGTATATTTTGATCTCTCTTCTGTAACTTTTTTTCTCAATCTAATAATCCTGTATATCTCTTGTCTATCTTATTGTATTGATCTGTTATCTCTCATTCAAAAACATATACTGTAGGAGTATATCAGATTCTGACTTAGATGGTCGTTACTCAGTCATAAATGACTTCCATAATTGATAACTGTCTCTGGGGAAAGTCCTAAGTAACATTCCTTTTAACCTTCCTTAAAACTTGCTCCAGATTGCTTGAAAAGGCTACAAAATCCTTTGCAATAAATGCAGGAAATAAATATGAATGAATTTCATAACTGTTCTTGAATTTGAATTCTTAAAGCGTCGACCTCTCAGAAAAATCGTCGACCTGAGCTCAGCTATCGTCAAACTGAGCTCAGAGATTGGATTTATACTAGAGACAGAAAACATCAACCTGAGCTCTACGATCATCGACCTGAGCTCAGCAACTTGGAAAACAACTAGAGATAAAGCGTCGATCTGAGCTCGAAGATCGTAGACCTGAGTTCGATGCCTTATAGAACTGAGCTCAGAGATCGTCGACCTGAGTTCGACGAGAATTGTCTTTGTCTCAACACTGAATCATGATCTTTGAATGGTCTTAGGGGAAGCTTCAAACCTAAGTTCTAACCCTTAGACTCATTCTAATTTAACCTTTTCATCTATACAACTAGGTCAAACCAATTTCCTAAAAACCTAGTGATCCTGTGAAAGTGTAGGATAAGATCAATCCTAACTCTAGAGGAGGGTGAATAGAGTTATTTAAAATAATTTTGCAAATAAAAACTTGTGTGCAGAGAAAGTTTATATTTACTTAGTGTATGGTGCTATAGCAAATAATCAGAGTAAAAAGAAATTCACAGCACAAAGCAAAACACAAAGAAACAAGCAATCCAGACGACACAAGGAGCTATAGTGGTTCCCCAAATCTGGGTACATCCACTCTTCTATCACCCTTGATAGGAATCCACTTCAAGATGAGTTGATCAGGTGTCTTGATCACCAGAGAGTTTTTGATCAGGTTCTCACAAACCAAAGGAGCTGATTTTGACCAGGTTTCAGCAAAACCAAAAGTAACTTTTGAAGGGAGTTAAAACCCTGTACAGAAAGAAAAAGAAAAAGGGATGAGGTTGTCTTCTCTATCAACAAGCTGAGAGAAGCAGAAGTGGATCTGTAGTTGTTGTCAAAGCTCCCCCTGAGATCAAGAAGAAGTTCAGAAAGGAGAGCTCTGCACAAGGGTGACAGGTCTTCAAAGATCTGATTTGCTCCAGCAAGAGATGATCCAAGAAGGTTGGATGGTTATGTCTGAAGCAATCAGAATTCCTGTGAGTGAGCTTTCAAAACAATATCACAGAGAGAGAGCAGCTGAAGTCCTGTATTGTTGTTCTATGTCTCTCTGTATATTCTCTGTATATGTAAAAATGAAAGAATGAATAATATATCTGAGTCTTCTTCTTCCTTTTCTTTGATATCCGTTGGAAGTCAGCATTAATTGCTTTCCTTAAATGTCCATGCCTCAAAGGAAATGTCAGACAGACATTCCTTAGAAAATTCCTTGAGCCATGCACCAGATATGCTGTAACGGCCAATAAATCTTCAGCATTAATTGTCTGACAGAAGGAATTTGAATTCCTATTCAAAACTGACGGAAGTCTGGAAAACATCGAGCTCACAGTAAAACGTCGATCTGAGCACGACACACATCGGCCAGAGAGTGTTTTCTGTAAGCAGAACTGGGTTCGACGAAACGTCGAGCTGAGGTCGACTCCACGTCGAGCTGAGGTCGACTCTGCGTCGAGCTGAGATCGACTCTGCGTCGAGCTGAGGTCGACTCTGCGTCGAGCTGAGATCGACTCTGCGTCGAGCTGAGATCGACTATGCGTCGAGAAGAGGTCGACTCTACGTCGAGCTGAGATCGACTCTAACTAGCCTATGTGACCTTTATAACAACAAAGAGGTCACAACACAAAATCCCTATAGAAGTATAGTCATCCTGGTCCAAATAGTAATAGTGTGTTCCAACAATCTCCCCCTATTTGGATTAGGATTACTATTTACATGAATTTAGGGATTCAAAGAAAGATAAAGCAGATACAATACACTACAATACAACCAGACATATGACAGAATAAAAAAGCAGCATATATATAACACTATATAGCAGCTCAAATGTTCAAATGTCCTGAGTCCAGCATATAGAAAGAATTAAAGCATCTTACTTTACTTTCCCTTTGGGGCTTTGTCTTGATCACTCTTCTTGAAGATGATTTCTCTGTTTGGATTTGAAGCTTCCTTTTTAGATCTGTAATCATCAGCTGCACCTAAAGACTTTTGATCTCTTGCACTAGGTGGTACAGCTGCAGGATGGAGTTGCATATATCTGTCTGAATCAAAGAATTTCTTAGAATTATATTTCTCCAATTCCTCTTTTCTTTGGTCTGACATTGTACTGATATGAGAGGTGTCCAGACCTTTTTCTCTAGCTTTATTAATCTCATTTAAAGCAGCCATTTCTGTCATTCTAGCTTTCCAGTAGGCAGGAGTTTTGGTGGGATCTTCAAAAGGTACTGCTGGTTCAAATCTGTTAGAGGAGAGTTCTTGAGAGGTAGTTGGGGTGAGGTCAGCTCTAGGTCTATAAGGATAGGGAGCAGAGGTTGGATCAATAGCTCTTCCCCTTTGATAAGGTTGAGAACCTGATCTTCCTCTGGACTGCCTGCCTCTATAGTTTCCTCTTTGCTGACCTCCCCTTTGCTGACTGTCTCCTTGATATCTTATTGCTTGATATGTCTTTCCATGTAGAGCTGAAGGGGCTGGATTGGAAGATAGACTAGCACCTGCACCTGAATCTGGAGGAGGTGGAGGTGGAGGCTGATGGACAGATTTGGTTGGTCCTTCATTGAATTTTCTTTTCTTCTTCATTGCTTTTCTCTGATTTTGGAAGTACTGCATCCATGGCTCTGTGATTTCACAATTGTATTTGATATAGTAGGGAATGTCATGGTCTGTGGCTCTAGCCATTGGAACTCTTTTCAAAGCTTTTGATCTTGTTTTCCTCTTCCTTGCAATGGTTGCAGAGGAGTCATCAGAATCAGTAGCAAACTCATCTTCTGAACTTTGAGATTCTTCATAGGGATCTATGTACTTCCTTTTAGAGATAGGAAAACTGATGGAGTCTGGAGCTGCTGAGGAGGAAACTGAAGGAAGATCTGCTGTCAGTGGGGAGGAGGAGTCTACCACTGCAGGAGAGGGCACAACCTCAGGAGCCATAGAGACTAAAGAGGCTAGTTCCTGAAGGGCTTGGGAGACATGGGTCTCAACTGCATCAGGTGTCTCAATCACTTCACTTGAAGTTTCAACAGCTGCTAACATTTTAATTTCATCATTAGCAGGAGCCACTGCTACCACTGCTACATCAGGGATCTTCTGAAAAGGGACAATAGCCCTAGATAGATCTTCTTGAAGCAGTTCTGAATTAGGAGGAGGAGCCACAGATACTATCTAAACTTCTGCAACTGATACTGTCTCTGAACATGTGTGAAGAAACTGAACTGATGAAGGATAAACTGATGAAGGATGCAGCTCTTCTTCTGCAGACATCTCCCCCTGCCTAGAATCAGTGGCAGCTGACTCTAGGCCCCCAGAAGAAGGGCATGCCAGATGAGAGGAGAGGGAGGAGACAGAGGCAGAGAGAGTTCTCAGGGAAAGGAGGAGAGGAGCCAGCTTGGCATCCAAGAGGGAGGAGAGCCTAGGGGACAGAAGGTCAAAAATCTGATTGGCCAAGGGCAGGAGAGCTACTTGCTCAAGTGGGACTTGAGTAGAGGTAGAGGGAGTAGCAGAAAATGTAAATGGGGAAGATGTTGAGGGTGGTGCAGACAAGGGAGGTGTAACTGGTTCATGGATGGAGGAAAAGAGCAGTTCTGAAAAAGTTGATGAATGGGGGAATTCATGTGGAGAGGAGGTAGAGGCATCCATGAAGGAGTCTTCATGCATGTCAAAAGAAAAGAGATCCTCATGTGGGGAGGAATCCAAGCTTATGGGAAGGAAAGTAGTGTGAGGTGGAAGGGAGGAGGCAATGGTAGAGATGGAGGAAGGGAGAGGTTGAGTGGATGGAATGACTGTGGTTGAGGGGATGAAAGTAGATGGGAGGGTGAGGGAGTCAGATGGCAAAGTCCCTGCTTCTGAACTAGTGGACTGAGGGAGAGTGACCTCTACAGTCCTGGTGTCTGCAGAAGACTTCATTGCTGCTGCTGCCCTGGGATTCACAATTCTTCTGTCCCACTTGCCAATTAGGGCACATGTGAGCCTCTTGGAAGCATTGATGTGCTTCTTGGAGGACACAAGCAGTTGGGGGCAGCAATGGTTGAGAATCAACCCAAGAACTCTTCCAAAGTGGACAGAGTTTTTATCCAACTTTTTCTTAATCATTTCAAACACAATCAATCCCTAGTTGGGATGTTTCTTATCCATAAGTGCAGCCATAAGGCAGAACTGATGCCTAGTAATTGCATCATGTGCAGTCCTCTTTGCACAGATCACTTTGCCTGTAATGTCTGCTAATAACCTATATTCAATAGCTAGGTTAACTTTGAGGAGTTTAGAGGGGTTACCAGCAGCATGCCCCATCCTGTCCAGCATCAAGGCATACTCTTCCACAGATAGTTCTATGCCATCATCTCCAGCAGCAAAGTTGAAAACTTCTGAAATGATTTGAGGTGAGATAGCTACCTCATTTCCTGAAACTTTCCCAGTCAATGTATTGTTATTTGAGATAACTGCTGTAAGACTCCACTCTTTGATTTCTGACTCTGGGAGAGGGATCCTGGTTGACATAAAGTTAACCAGTTGCTGCTCCTTGAAGAGGTCCAGTATATCCAGAAAGTATTGTGGAGATCCATCAAAAGAGTCGAAGTCGATATCGAATCCAGAATCGAACTTCATGGCCGCCAGAGCTCCTGCTGTGATTGCCATTTTCCTGCAAAAAGAATACCTGGAGGTTGCTTTACATAAACTTCTTCCTTGATGTCTCCATTGAGAAATGCACTCTTGACATCCATCTGATATACCTTGAATCTCTTGTGAGCTGCATATGCAAGGAAGATTCTTATGGCCTCCAACCTTGCAACTGGTGCAAAGGTTTGGTCATAATCAATTCCTTCTTCTTGGCAATATCCTTGTGCAACAAGTCTTGCCTTGTTTCTCACAATTATTCCTTGATCATCCAACTTGTTTCTGAATACCCATTTGGTTCCAACAATTTGCTGGTTCCTTGGTCTTGGTACTAATTCCCAAACTTTATTCCTTTCAAATTGATTCAACTCTTCCTGCATTGCAATGATCCAGTTTGGATCTTTCTCTGCATCTTGTATGGTTTGAGGCTCAATTTGAGAAAGAAAGCAGGTGTGCATAATATTTTGATTAACTTGATTCCTTGTTTGCACACCCACTGAGATATCTCCAATTACTTGTGAGATTGGGTGATCTCTTGTTGTTGCAAGATCAACAAGGGGTGTTGATGATGCACCAACCTGTGTTGTTGTTTCCTCTTGTGGAACAACAACTGGTTCTTCAATTTGTTGGCCTTTTGAACTTTCCAAAACCTGAAATTCCTCTTCATTGTCACTGAGTTCAGTGTCTTGCTGAATTGGTGAAGGTAATGACCCTTTGTCTGTGATGGTAAGCTGCTTCAGATTTTCTGAAATTGAATGTTCCTGCAAATTGCTTATGGTAGAAGTCTCCTTCTCCTTATAAGACATGTTAGTTTCATCAAATGTAACATGCATGGATTCTTCAATTTTATTTGAGCACTTGTTAAAAACCCTATAAGCCTTGCTAGTCATGGAGTATCCCAGAAACACTCCTTCATCAGCTTTGGCTTCAAATTTAGCTAGGTATTTCTTGTCATTATTGTGAATGAAGCAAATGCAACCAAAAATTTTGAAGTAATTTACTTTAGGTTTCTTCCCTTTGAGTAACTCATAGGGAGTCTTACCCTTTAGTTTATGTATCAGGCTTCTATTCAAAATATAGTTGGAGGTGTTCACAGCCTCTGCCCAAAAGGTTAGAGGAAGGTGAGCATCTGTCAACAATGTTGTGGCAGATTCAATAAGGGTTCTGTTTTTCCTTTCAACTACCCCATTTTGTTGAGGAGTTCTTGGAGCTGAGAAAGTGTGCCTGATACCTTCATTTTGGCAGAACTCTAGCATAAGAAGAGAATCAAACTCGGTCCCATTATCACTTCTGATCAGGGCAATGTGAGTATTGAACTCAATCTGTATGCCTTTGAGAAAATCTGTCAAAATCTTGAAGTTATCAGACTTCTTCCTCAGAAAGAACACCCAAGTGAATCTTGAGAAGTCATCTACAACTACTAAAGCATAAGATTTCCCTCCTAGGCTTTGTACATTAATTGGTCCAAAAAGGTCCATGTGCAATAAGTACAAAATTCTAGGTGAGTCACTCTTATTAAGTGACTTGAAACTGTTTTTAGTTTGCTTGCCTAACTGACAGGCCTTGCAAAGTCCTTCCTTCTTGTAGGGACCAGAAGGTAGTCCTCTAACAAGGTTGTCTTGGGATAACTTAGCAATGGTTCTAAGGTTCACATGTCCTAGTCTTTTATGCCAAAGTTCATTAGGTTTGCTAAGGGAGTTAAATAAACAAATGTCTACTTTAGATGAATTGAAATCAACTAGATATATGTTATCTTGTCTATTACCAATTAAAACAATGTTGTTATTTAATGCAATATTACATGCTGAGTTGGTAAACCAAACCTGATAACCAGCATCACATAGCTGGCTGATGCTGATTAAGTTGTGCTTTAGTCCTTCCACATAGGCCACTTTCTTGAATGTAATTGACCCTATTTTGACTTGGCCATAGCCTTTTGTTTGTCCAAAATTTGAATCTCCAAAGATTACTTTGGGTCCATGTTTGGCTTTGAAGGACACAAGGTTCTCCTTGTTGCCAGTCATGTGCTTTGAGCACCCACTATCCAAGTACCACTGCTGGTTCTCAATTGGATAGGTCTTTATCTACACATACAACAAATCAATTATTTTTGACCCAGTTTACCTTGGGCCTTTCTTGATATCCTTTAAATTCGGAAATAAAAGACATCTCAGGTTGACTCTTATAGCCCACAGGATGATATCTCCTAGGAGGTATTATCCATTCAGCATAAGGGTTAAAGTGATGAGATGTGGAGCTGGAATTAAATTTTGAATTAACCCCTGAGAACTGACTTTTGCTCTGAGCTAGGCTCGACGCACGTCGAGCTTCGGTCGACGGACTCTGGTGAGTGCGTCGAGCTCCATTCGACGGCGAAGGCTTGCTTTGTTCAGAAGGTAGAGGGCGTCGACCTGAGTTCGACGTTCTCTTGCAATTACGTCGAGCTCTGGTCGACGTCCGTCGAGCTTCGTTCGACGCTTTTTGTCCAGTTTCCTGGGTTAAGTCAGTATTCTTCCTAGCCACTATCAAGACTCCTTTACCTTTCTCACTAGTAAATTTGATTGGAGTTGTCAGCACTATGGGTTGGCTGGATGAAGCACCCAAGCCCAGTGAACCATTCAATCTTGAGTTCACTGTACTTGTGATGTCCATCAATTTGATACTTCTCCCATTAAGGGTTTCTTCAAATTGTTTGGCCTTAGATAGCTCACCTTTCAGTGAAGCTATCTCCTCCCCACACTGCTTCAACTCTTCTAAGAGTCTAAGATTATCTGAGTTAATGGATTTGCATTCAATTAATTGTTCTTTGAGAGTTTTAATCAACTTTTGAGATTCAATCAAGTCAATGCACATAGATTTGAACTCAGATTTAAATTCATCAGAGGTAAAGTCAAATGAATCTATTACCTGATCCTCAGTGAGTTCCTGATCAGATAGGTAATCAGCATCAGGCTCTGAATCAGTGTTCTTTTGAGATGCACTGATGGCCATCATGCAGAATCCTTTTTCTTCTGCATCATCCTCATCATCACTAGATCTGGATGATGAATCAGACTCATCAGAGTCACTCCAGGATTCAGCCACAAATCCTTTTCTGGTGTGCTTGCTGTTGCTGGAGGAAGGCTTGTCATGGTACTTCCTTGACTCCTTATCTTTTCTTTTATCTTTTCTTTCCTTCTTGTCCCTTCTGTCCTTATCTTGATTTTCTGGACAGTTGGGGAAAATGTGTCCTGGTTTCCTGCAGCCAAAGCAGATAATATCTTTATTAGTAGATCTGTCATACCTTGGCTTGTCTTTGTCTTTGGATGACCATCTTCTGAAGTTCCTTTTATTCAGCTTATTGAACCTTTTGACCAGTAGGCTCATAAGCTCTTCATTTCCCAACACCTTTTCTTTAGGTTCTTCTTCCTGTGCTTTGAAGGCAATGGTTTTCTCAACCTTTTCTGTTGGTGTGGATTTCTTCTGCTCTTCTTCTCTCTTCTTAATGAATTGCTCATAACTCTTGAGCTTTCCTACAAGAGCTTCTGTGGATAACTCACAGACATTTCTTCCATCTTTAATTGACCAGATTCTTGAGTCCCAAGAGCTAGGGAAACAAGTCAGTATCTTGTCATTTATCTCAGTGAGAGATATGTCCTTCTCTAGTGATATAAGCTCACTGATGATTAGGCTCAGTCTGTTGTACATGTTAGCAACTGACTCAGACTCTGCCTTTTTGAAGTTCTCATACTGGGTGATGAGGTAGGATCTCCTATCCTTTCTTTCATCTGTAGAACCTGATACAATTTCTGAAAGTTTTTCCCAGATCTCTTTAGCAGTATTGCAATCAGCTACTTTCTGGAAGATGTCATCTGACATGGTTTGAGCCAAAATGTTCATGGCTTTAGCATCTGCAGCCTTCCACTTCTTTATGTGAGCATCAGTTCCTGAAGGAGGAGGAACAGCTGATGTACTTGTTCCTGTGGGAGGTCTTGGACAATCTGTCAACACAGAATTAAAAATGTCTTCATCAAAAGAGTTCATGTAAAGTTTAATCCTTGCTTTCCATAGTGCAAACTTAGAGAGATTGCACATAGGAGGTCTGGTACTAGCAAAGTCCTTGTTTTGTGCCATGAGTTTTAAAGATAAGTAAAACTAAGGAAAATAACCCTTTGAGAGAGATGATCTTATCAGGGATCTTTTGATCCAGGTGTTAGCCTGTATGAATGATCAACCTCCCTCTGATACCAATTGAAAGTGCGGGATAAGATCAATCCTAACTCTAGAGGGGGGTGAATAGAGTTATTTAAAATAATTTTGCAAATAAAAACTTGTGTGCAGAGAAAGTTTATATTTACTTAGTGTATGGTGCTATAGCAAATAATCAGAGTAAAAAGAAATTCACAGCACAAAGCAAAACACAAAGAAACAAGCAATCCAGACGACACAAGGAGCTATAGTGGTTCCCCAAATCTGGGTACATCCACTCTTATATCACCCTTGATAGGAATCCACTTCAAGATGAGTTGATCAGGTGTCTTGATCACCAGAGAGTTTTTGATCAGGTTCTCACAAACCAAAGGAGCTGATTTTGACCAGGTTTCAGCAAAACCAAAAGTAACTTTTGAAGGGAGTTAAAACCCTGTACAGAAAGAAAAAGAAAAAGGGATGAGGTTGTCTTCTCTATCAACAAGCTGAGAGAAGCAGAAGTGGATCTGTAGTTGTTGTCAAAGCTCCCCCTGAGATCAAGAAGAAGTTCAGAAAGGAGAGCTCTGCACAAGGGTGACAGGTCTTCAATGATCTGATTTGCTCCAGCAAGAGATGATCCAAGAAGGTTGGATGGTTATGTCTGAAGCAATCAGAATTCCTGTGAGTGAGCTTTCAAAACAATATCACAGAGAGAGAGCAGCTGAAGTCCTGTATTGTTGTTCTATGTCTCTCTGTATATTCTCTGTATATGTAAAAATGAAAGAATGAATAATATATCTGAGTCTTCTTCTTCCTTTTCTTTGATAGCCGTTGGAAGTCAGCATTAATTGCTTTCCTTAAATGTCCATGCCTCAAAGGAAATGTCAGACAGACATTCCTTAGAAAATTCCTTGAGCCATGCACCAGATATGCTGTAACGGCCAATAAATCTTCAGCATTAATTGTCTGACAGAAGGAATTTGAATTCCTATTCAAAACTGACGGAAGTCTGGAAAACGTCGAGCTCACAGTAAAACGTCGATCTGAGCACGACACACATCGGCCAGAGAGTGTTTTCTGTAAGCAGAACTGGGTTCGACGAAACGTCGAGCTGAGGTCGACTCCACGTCGAGCTGAGGTCGACTCTGCGTCGAGCTGAGATCGACTCTGCGTCGAGCTGAGGTCGACTCTGCGTCGAGCTGAGATCGACTCTGCGTCGAGCTGAGATCGACTCTACGTCGAGCAGAGGTCGACTCTACGTCGAGCTGAGATCGACTCTAACTAGCCTATGTGACCTTTATAATAACAAGGAGGTCACAACACAAAATCCCTATAGAAGTATAGTCATCCTGGTCCAAATAGTAATAGGGTGTTCCAACATCCTGCCCAAATTAAAAATAGGGTGTGTCAAGAATCTCCCCCTATTTGGGTTAGGATTACTATTTACAAGACAAAATAGGAAATAAATAATCATACAAACAAAGCAAAAGCTAAACCAACAATAATATAGCAGCATTGCAGATCACAGATAGAATATTAGCATATATTCAGAGATAGATGTTTGTTCAGCTTACAAAAATCACTTCTTCTCATTTCCCTTTTTAAACAGGATTTCCCTGTTAGGATAGAGGGCTTCTCTCTTTGATCTTCTGTCATCATCTGTACCTAAGGAGGTTTGGGATCTAGGCCTTGGAACTACAGCCTCAGGATGTAGCTTTATATAATCTTCTGTATCAAAGAATTTTCTTGAGGAATATCTCTCTAATTCTGTCTTTCTTTGATCTGATAGGGTTGTAATGTTGGAAATATCTTTGCCTTGCTCTTTGGCCTTTTTCATTTGATCTAGTGGAGCAAGCTCTTTCAATCTGGCAGTCCATGACAATGGGTTGTTTTCAGGATCTTCAAATGGGATTGGAGGTTCATATCTATTGATTGATTCAGAATCAGTAGGAGTCGTGGTGACAACTGTATCTCAAAGCTTGTAAGGGAAAGGACCTTGAGTAGAATCAATAGGACCTTGTTCTTCCCTTTGTTGTCTGGAGTAAGTTCTGTTCTCTCTCTGATTTCCTCTGTACTGACCTCTTCTAGAATAATAGCCTCTTTGATATTGTCCTCTAGGTTGATATCTTTGTGAAGATTGAGAGGAACTGTGCTTTGAAGCAAATGAATGAAAAGCTGAGCCTCCACCAGATCCTGAGTCTGGAGGAGGAGGAGGAGGAGGAAACTGAGAAGATCCTTTCTTATATCTGTCAAGCTTTCTTCTTTTCTTCATATCCTTTAGCTGATTCTTAGAGTATTGCATCCAAGGCTCTGTCATCTGACAGTCATGCAAAATATAGTATGGAATATCATTGACATCTTTGGCTTTAGTAGGAGGAACTCACATCATTGATTTGATTCTTGCTTTCCTTTTTTTGGCAATGGTGCCAGCAGAATCATCAGAGTCAGTGTTGAATTTGTCACTATCTGAGCTATGGGGTCTTTCATAGAGATCATCAATCCTTTTGATATACTCCTCTTGTTGTTTGGACTTGTCAGAAGCAGCAGCAGCAACATCAAAAGATAACATATCAATATCAGTAGATTCAGCAACTTCAGCAACAGCAATAACAACACAAGCAGAAACTTCCTCAGCCTTAAGAGAACTGATATAAGAGATAATCAGGCTGGGATCACAAACAGCAATAGGCACAATGGCCTTAGTAAGTTCTTCAACTCCCTGAGTTGGTAAGCAGCTTCTGTGAAGAAAATCAAATTCAGACAACAGTGACCTGAGGTTCACTGTGAGTACTGGTACTGGAGCTGAAGTAGAAATCTCTGGCAGCAGCAATTCCTTAGGAGCAGCAGGCACTACCTCAGTTTCAATGGGAATCTCCCCCTGCCTTGATTCAGTGATAACTGGATCAAGGCACCCCATATAAGGGATTGCTTGAGGAGTAGAGAGAGGATAGACTATCAGATAACTCCTTTATTGATTTTAGGAGTGGAGCCATGGAGGTCTCCAGCAGGTTTACAAGCTTGGGGGCCAGTATCCTATATAGCTTACTTGCCAAAGCTGATAGATCCACTTGCTCAAGTGTGACTTGAGTAGAGGTGGAGGATGGAATGATTTGGGCTGGTGATGGATGGACTGCGGGAGATGGTATTGTGGATGGTAGGATGGTTGGTTGAGAGATTGGGATGGTGGAGATAGATGGTATATGTGTGGAGATGGATTGTGTGAAGGATGGTTGGGTTAGAATATTATGCAGGAGTTGTTGATATGAAGAGGTAGAGGGAATCTTAGCAGGTGAGGAAGGGGAAGCATTCATGAAGGAATCTTCCAAAATGTTGAAGGATGGAATGTAGAAATGTGGATAGTAGTGGAGTGGATGGAATTATTCTGAGGTGGCTGGTGGTGAAATTGGTTATGAACTAATAATGGGGGAGGAGATGGATGTGGAGATGGTTGATGTGGAGGTGGAGGTAGAAACAGCAGGAGGTGGAGAAGGAGGAGAAGAGGTGGTGGCAGGCAATTCCTTAATGAGGGCAGGGGCCTGGGGGGAAGAGACTGTAATAGTCCTTGTACCTGAAGCAGTGGTAGTCCTAGTTGGCTTGATTATCTGCCTATCCCATTTCCCAAACAGGGCACAGGTTAGCCTTTTTGATGCATTGATGTGCATCCCATTTGATACTAGCAGTTCAGGGCACCTGGAGTGTAGGAATACCCCTAAGATCCTCCCAAAGTTCACAAAAATTTTGTTTATTTTCTTCTTTATTAAATCAAAGAAAATTTCTCCCCAGTTAAAGTGTTTCTTATCCACTATGGCTCCCATCAAACAGAACTGATACCTGGATATGGTATCATGTGCTGAGAGCTTTGCCAGTAGCACTTTCCCCACAATATTAGCAAGAAATCTAAATTCAATAGATAAGTTCTTTTTCAATAATTTGTTAGGGTTTTCTGCAGAGTGACCCATTCTGTCTAACATTAAAGCAAATTCCTCTCCCGAAAAGTCAACAAAATCATCTCCAATACTCAAATGAAATACTTCAGACAGGAGAGTAGGTGATAATGATACTTGAGTCCCGCTGATAGTACCAATAAGGGTATTCTGATCCAGAGTATGTGCTGTAAATACCCATTCCTTAATCTCATCTGCATCTATCTTCATCCTAGTTGACATTATATGCACTAACTATTGTTTTCGGAAAAGTTCCAGAATGTCTTTGAAAACCTGATCGCTGCCGTCAAACGAATCCATATCTATATCAAATCCTTTATCTAATTTCATCTTGGCGAGAGCGGCAATATTCACGGCCATTATATACCTGCAAAAAGTAACAAACACAACCAAGTGCAGTAGAGTTTGGAGGGAAAGAAAAAGTTTGCAAAGAGTATGAAAGCACAAACGAAGAACGACGGCGAAAGAATGATTTTATATTAGGGTTCGACGCCGGAAAGAAAAGACCGTTGAACTCCGTTCGACGATCTGGGCTTCTAAAGGAAACTGAAGAGTCTTCAATAATGTCAATCTTCGTTCGACAATACTGGAGAACATCGATCTCCGATCGACCAGAAGAAGATTGCCTAGCGCTATCTGGAAAATGCTGAACTCTGGTCGACGTTATTGGAAAGCGTCAATCTCCGTTTGACGCTTTTTGGGAAAAACGTCGAGTACAGTTCAGAGACAAAAAAACTACAGACACTAGAAAATACAAGTTTTTAGCCTAGTCTTGGTCTATTTTTAGAGTTTTAAAATCTTGGGATTTATTTTAAACTTCCTCCATCTAACATTCCTAACTGATTTAGGAAGAAGGTATGTTTCTTTTCATCCAAAGGTTTGGTTAAAATATCTCCCCTTTGCAAATCAGTTGGGATATATTTAATTTCAATTTTATTTTTCTCAACATTATCTCTTAAGAAGTGATGCTTAATCTCTATATGTTTTGTTCAACTATGGAGGACTGGATTTTGTTCTATAGAAATACCACTGTTGTTATCACAAAAAAATTTTGACCCTTCTAAGTTGTAGCCATAGTCTAGGAGCTGGTTTTGAATCCACAAAATCTGTGAGCAACAACTGCCTGCTGTCATGTATTCAGCTTCAGCAGTTGAAGTGGACACAAATGTCTGTTTCTTACAGAACCAGGAGACAAGTCTGTCACCAAGGAACTGACATGTTCCACTGGTGCTTTTCCTGTCTACTCTACATCCAGCATAATCAACATCTAAAAATCCAGTTAATTCAAATCCTGAGTCTTTTGGATAACAGAGGCCTAGATTTGGACAACTTTTTACATACCTAAGAATCCTCTTAACTAATATTAGGTGTGACTCTCTAGGGCTTACTTGGAATCTAGCACATACACATGTAGCAAACATTATATCAGGTCTACTAGCTTTAAGGTACAATAGAGAGCCAATCATTGCTCTATATATTGTCTGATCAACATGTTTTCCATGTTCATCAGCATCTAATACAGCATTGGTAGGCATAGTGTTTTTCATACAAGATGCTTCAGACATACCAAATTTCTTAACCAGTTCTTTTGCATACTAGGTTTGAGAAATGAATATGCCTTCAGCATATTGTTTGACTTGCAATCCTAGAAAGAAGGAAAGCTCACCCATGCTACTCATTTCAAATTTAGAGTGCATCAGGTTGGAAAACTTTATGCACAAATTTGAATTAGTAGAACAAAAGATAATATCATCTACATATATTTGTACTAGTAGGGTATGGGACTTATGGGTTTTAATAAAAAGAGTTTGGTCTACTCCACCCCTTATAAAATCAATTTTCAGAAGTAAGCATGCTAAGGTCTCATACAATGCTCTTGGAGCTTGCTTGAGTTCATATAATGCTTTATGTAATTTTAAAACATGGTAAGGATAAGTTGAAGAGATAAAACCTGGTGGTTGTCTAACATAGACTTCCTCTTTAATGTCTCCATTGAGAAATGCACTCTTCACATACATTTGGTAGACCTTGAAACCTTTGTGAGCTGCATAAGCTAGGAATATTCTTATGGCCTCTAACCTTGCAACTGGTGCAAAGGTCTAGTCATAGTCTATTCCTTCTTCTTGAGAATAACCTTGAGCAACTAGCCTTGCCTTATTCCTTACAATAACTCCTTGATCATCCAACTTGTTTTTGAGCACCCACATTGTTCAAATAATTGAGGGATCCTTAGGCCTTGGCACTAGTTCCCAAACTTGATTCCTCTCAAATTGATGTAGTTCCTCTTGCATAGCAATGATCCAGTGTGGATCTTGTTCTGCATCTTGAATGGATTGAGGTTTAACTTGAGATAGAAAGCAAGTATACATCAGGTTCTGTTTGACATGATTTCTGGTTGGCACACCAGCTGAGATGTCTCCAATGACTTGGGAGATTGGGTGATCTCTTGTTGTTTCTAAATCAACAGGGGGTGTTGATTGTTCACCAACCTGTGTTGTTGTTTCCTCTTGTGGAACAACAACTGGCTCTTCAAGATGGTTTTCATAAAGATGTTGAGCACCAAGATGTTGAGTATCCTCCTCATCTTCACTGATTTCTTCTCTCTGCTGGATAGGTGGATGTGTTGAATCCTTTTCTACAATATGTAACCTGTCCAAATTTTATGAAAGAGAGTGTACCTGCAATGTTTCAATGGTAGAAGTAGACTTCTCCTTATAAAACATATTAGTCTCATCAAAAGATACATGAACAGATTCTTCAATTTTAAGAGTAGATTTGTTATACACCCTATAAGCTTTACTGATCATGGAGTATCCCAGAAACACTCCTTCATCAGCTTTAGCTTGGAATTTTGCTTAATATTTCTTGTCATTATTGTGAATATAACAAATGCAACCAAAAATTTTGAAATAGTCTACTTTAGGTTTCTTCCCTTTGAGCAATTCATAGGGAGTCTTGCCCTTCAGTTTATGTATTAGACTCCTGTTCAACATATAGTTGGAGGTGTTCACTGCCTCAGCCAAAAATTATAGAGGTAGGTAAGCATCTGTCAATAATGTAGTAGCAGATTCCATTAGGGTTCTATTCTTCCTTTCAGCTACCCCATTTTGTTAAGGAGTTCTAGGAGCTGAGAAAGTATGTCTGATCCCTTCACTTTGACAGAACTCTTGCATAAGAAGAGAATCAAACTCTATCCCATGATCACTTCTGATCAGGGCAATGTGAGTATTGAACTCAATCTGTATACATTTGAGAAACTCTGTCAAACACTTAAAGTTATCAGACTTCTTCCTCAGAAAGAATACCCAAGTGAATCTAGAGAAGTCATCTACAATAACTAAGGTGTAAGATTTCCCTCCTATGCTTTGTAATGTAATGGGTCAAAAAAGATCCATGTGTAACAGATACAAAATCCTAGGTGAATCACTTTTATTAAGTAACATAAAACTGTTTTTAGTTTGCTTGCCTATTTGACAAGCCCTGTAGAGTCCTTCCTTCTTATAGGGGCCAGAAGGTACTCCTATAACAAGGTTTTCCTTGGAAAACCTAGCAATGGTTCTAAGGTTTAAGTGTCCTAGTCTCTTATGCCATAAATCATTTTGTTTGTAGACTGAATTAAATAAGCAGATATCTATGTTAGTTGAAAGGAAATCTACAAGATAAATGTTACCTTTCATTTTACCTATTAACACTATTGTGTTATCCTCTGACTTGATCATGCATAAGGATTTGTTGAATATCACATGACATCCTTCATCACAGAGTTGACTGATGCTGATTAGGTTGTGCTTCAGTCCTTCCACATAAGCCACCTTCTTGAATATGACTGAGCCAATCTGAACAGCACCATATCCTTTTGTTTGGCCAAAGTTTGAATCACTAAAAATCACTTTGGGTCCAAGTTTAGTTCTGAAGGATGTTAGGTTCTCCTTGTTCCCTGTCATGTGCTTTGAGCACCCACTTTCCAGATACCATTATTGGTCCATTACTGGATAGGTCTTCACCTACACATAAACAACTTATATGTTTTTGACCCAGTTTACCTTGGGTCTAAGTTGATAACCTTTAAACTCAGAAATAAAATACATCCCTGGCTGACTCTTATATCCTTCAGGATGGTATCTCCTAGGAGGCACTATCCATTCAGTATAAGGGTTGAAGCTTTGGGATGAGGGACTTCTAGGATTGATTTTAGATTTACCTCTGAAAGAATGTTCAAAGCTCTGAGCTTTGTTCGATGATCTTTGAGCTGAGTTCGACGATCTTGGGTCAGATCGTCGAGCTCCGTTCGAAGATCGACTATACTATAGTTCAGAGTTCAGAAGTCGTCGATCTGAGTTCGACGATCTAGCCTGAGATCGCCGAGCTCTGTTCGACGATCGTCGACCTCTGTTCGACGTTTTCTGTTGAACTTTGTTTTCCTTTGGTAAATAAGAATTCTTCCTAGCTACCTCTACAATACCCATTCCTTTATCAGAAATAAATTTAATTGGGGTTATTAATACTATAGGTTGGCTGGATGAAGCACCCAAGCCCAGTCTACTATTGAATCTTGATTTCACTGTGCTTGTAATGTCCATCAGTCTGATGCTTCTCCCATTAAGGGATTCTTCATACTTCTTTGCCTGGGATAGCTCACTTTTTAGTGAAGCTATCTCCTCCCTACAGCATTCTAACTCCTTAGAGAGTTTGAGGTTGTCTGATTTTTAGGTGCTATGTTCAGACAATTTATTTCTGAGAGAGATAATCTCCTTCTCAGACTTTAACAGGTCTAAACATAGTGCCTTAAATTCAGATCTAAATTCCTCTGAATCAAAGTCAAAGGAGTCTATTACCTGGTCTTCTTCAGTTTGAGTTTCAGATTCAGACTCTGACTCTTGTTATGCATTCGAATTTTGTTGGGAGGAATTGATAGCCATCATGTAGAATTCCTTTTCTTTAGCATCATTTTCATCATCACTTGAGCTTGATGAAGCTTTTGATTCTTCTTCAGTATCACTCCAGCTTTCAGCTACAAACTCCTTCCTTGTATATTTATTTTTGTTGGAGGAGGATTTGTTGCTATTGTTTCCCCTGAAGTCCTTGTCTTTTCGCCTATCTTTCCTGTCCTTCTTGTCCTTATTCTGATTTTATGGACAGTCAGGCACAATATGGTCTGGTTTCCTGCATCCAAAACAGATTATTTCTTTATTATTTTACTTGTCATACCTTGGCTTCTCATGCCCTCTGGATGACCACTTTCTGAAATCTTTCCTGGCCATCTTGTAGAATCCTTTGGCCAGCAAGCTCATCAATTCTTCATTTCCTGTGACCTTGTCTTCAGGCTTCTCTTATATGGCTTTGAAAGCTATGGTCTTCTCCTTTCTGATGACTGGAGAAGCAGTCTTTTTTCTTCTTACCAATTCTTAATGAGCAGCTTATAAGATTTGAGCTTGCCCAAAAGAGGCTCTGTGGTTATTTCACTTAGAATTCTGGCATCTTTAATTGGACAGATTCTTGAATCCCAAGTGTTGGGGAAGCATATAAGGATTTTGTCATTTAGTTCAGTAAGTGTGATCTCCTTATCCAATGTCTTCAACTCACTGACTATTAGACTGAGCCTGTTGTACATATCTACAACTGACTCAGCTTCTCCTTTCTTGAAATTATCATATTGGGATATGAGATGGGATCTCCTGTCCTTCCTTTCATCAGCAGATCCAGATACAATTTAAGAGAGCTTATCACATATGTCTTTAGCTGAGCAGCATTTAGCTACCTTTTGGAATATCTCATCAGACATAGTCTGAGCAAGAATATTCATAGCCTTCGCATCTGCAACTTTCCACTTCTTTATTTCTGCATCTGTTCCTGAGGGAGGTGGAACAACACTTGTGCTTGTAGTCTCTGGAGGTCTTGGACAAACTGTCAAAACAGAATTAAAAATGTCCTCATCAATAGAATTCATGTACAATCTAATCCTTGCCTTCTAAAGTGCAAACTTGGAAAGGTTTCACACTGGAGGTATGGTGATAGCATAGTCTTTGTTTTGTGCCATGGTTTTTGAAAGGAATAAATATAATACAGAAAGTAATACCCCTCTATAGAAGATTTATCTTATCAAGGATCTTTTGGTTCAAGTGTTAGACCGTTCAACCAATCTGTTGAAGATTCAGTTGTTGAGTAACCAACCTGGCTCTGATACCAATTGAAAGTGAGGGTAAGATCTATCTTCACTCTAGAGGAAGGGGGGGGGGGTGAATAGAGTATTATAAAATAATTTACAATTTAAAACTGTAAAGCAGTAGAAGACTTAATTTATGTATATGTGTAATGTGCTTGCAGTGAAATAAAAACTAAAGCAAGAAATAAGAAATCACACAGCATACTGCAAAGTCAAACACACAGCAACAAGATGACACAAGGATCTATATTGGTTCTTCAAAAACCTTGGTACATCAACTCTTCTACCACCCTAGGTAGGAATCCACTGCAGGAATAGTTGATCTGGTGTCCTGGACACCAATGAGCTTTTGATAAGGTGCTCTAAAACCAGATCTAGATTTTTTTATAAGGTGTCTTGCCACCACTGAGTTTTGACAAGGTCTCAGAAACCAGTTTCATAACTTTTGAAGGGAGTTTTGATAAACCCTTTTACAAAGGGAAAGGAAAAAGAAAGTAGTTTGAAGATGTTATTCTTTGTCAATAATCTGAGAGAAGACTAGTGGAAGATGTTGCTAAAGCTCCCCCTGAGATCTGTAAGGGTTCAGGAAGGTGAGCTTTGCTAGGGTGATAGGTCTTCAGTTGCTTTAGATCTCCAGCAAAAGATGATTTCAGCAGATGTTGAAATGTGTGATGTCTGGAGTCCTTGATGTTGAAGCTTTTGAACACTTGAGGATTTGGAGGAGTACAACATCAGATGATCTCCTCCACAGAAAAGTTCCTTGTGTTCTTGAGGATTTTGACTCAGTGAATCTGTATATTCCAGAAGATGAGTTCTTGATCAGAGTATATTTTGATCTCTCTTCTGTAACTTTTTTTTATCAATTTAATAATCCTATATATCTCTTGTCTATCTTATTGTATTGATTTGTTATCTCTCATTCAAAAACATATTCTGTAGGAGTATATCAGATTCTGACTTAGATAGTCATTACTAAGTCATAAATTACTTCTATAATTGACAACTGTCTCTTGGGAAAGTCCTAAGTAGCATTCCTTTTACCCTTCCTTGAAACTTGCTCCAGATTACTTGAAATGGCTACAAAATCCTTTGAAATAAATACTGGAAATAAATCTGAATGAATTCTATAACTGTTCTAGAATTTGAATTCTGAAAGCGTCGACCTCTCAGAAAAATCGTCGACCTGAGCTTAGAGATTAGATTTATACTAGAGACAGAAAACGTCGACCGGAGCTCTACGATCGTCGACCTGAGATCAATGACTTGGAAAACAACTAGAGACAAAGCGTTGATCTTAGCTAGAAGATCGTCGACCTGAGTTCGACGCCTTATGGAACTGAGCTCAGAGAATGTCGACCTGAGTTCGACGAGAATTGTCTTTGTCTCATCACTGAATCCTGATCTTTGAATGGTCTTGGGGGCAGCTTCAAACCTAATTTCTAACCCTTATACTCATTCTAATTTGACCTTTTCAACTATACAACTATGTCCAACCAATTTCCTAAAAATATAGTGATCCTTGCCCAAATTAGTAATAGGGTGTTCCAGCAAATATGCCACGCAATTGCGTGGCGATGTTTAAGAAATACCTTCAATAAATAAGAGGTCTCTGAATCGTTTAAATGCGAAGAAATGATTACCGGGAGTGTATCATTTTTCCCCAAAAATGCGTATTTGAGGGATTCGGGTAATGGTTTGAGATCTAGGGTGAGCGGTTCTTCTAGCGAGGTTTTAGTGCTAATGTATTTTAAACCAATTGGTTCAAAAGGCATATCCGTAGACGCATCCTCATCGCAATAAAAATTTTCGAGTTAAAAAATATTTTCGTTTAAAAACTCGGACTCAAAAACTGGAAAAGAACAATCTCCATAAAAAGAATCTAAAGAGTGGCAGAAATCGTCGCTCGGCGACGAGTCTTCCATTGAGGGGTTAATAGAAAAAGTAACTTGGTTGTCTCCTACCCGAAAGAGAAGATGACCGTTACTTACATCGATTAGCGCACGTGAGGTTGCGAGGAAAGGGCGACCAAGTATTATTGGTACCTCGGCGTCCTACTCGTTGTCTAAGATGACGAAGTCCACCGGGAATGTGAACTTGTCTACTCGGACAAGTACATCCTCAACTACCCCGATGGGGAACCTAACCGAGCAATCCGCTTGTTGGATGCACATATTGGTAGGAGCGGGAGTACCCAAACCTAATCGCATGAAGAGCGAGAACAACATCAAATTAATGCTCGCGCCTAAGTCTTCCAAGGCGTATTTTACTAATACATCGGCAAACAGGCACGGGATGGAAAACTGTCCCGGGTCGTTTTTTTTAGGGCAACTTACTAGTAAGAGCCGCCAAGCAGATAACGTTAAGAGAAATATGCAAAATATATTCAAGTTTTCATTTGTTAGAAAGAAGCTCTTTTAAAAATTTTGCATATTTAGGCATTTGCGAGATGGCCTCGCAAAAAGGAACATTAATATGAATTTATTAATGTAATAAAATAAATTTTTCATATTGCGCGTTCACTCGCTCGTTATCTAACTTATGCGTGTAGGGCAGCGCCTTGTTTAAAATAGTTGTGTCGTTTAAAATTGGTAAGGGTTGCGTAATCGAACATGAGGGAATAGGGGTTGAAGGTGAAATATGTACCTTAGGATCGATCCATTTTGGATCGACCACCTCCTTACCGCTACGGAGGGTTATAGTGTTGGAATTCTCCCTTGGATTGGGCTCCGTATTCCCAGGTAGTCCCCCAGAGCGCATTCTGACATAAGTCGCGCCAGCTGTCCAACCTGTATTTCTAAATTTTTAAGTGATCCGGTGATGTTTCGGATATTGGACTCGTTGGACGCGACATATCGATTAAAATTTACCTCCACTGGGGACGGCTTCATAGGAGGGGGAGGAGGAAACATGGGCGCAAAATAAGGAGGGGGAGCGCGCTGCGCATTGTTCGGCGTTCTCCCTGAAAAATTCGGGTGGTTCCTCAAACCCGGATTATAGGTATTACTATAAGGGTTATTTTGGGGAAAGGAGGGATGAACCGAATTTCCCATGTAGTCCACGAACTCATTGACTACACAGACGTTGGAGGGGGGAAGAAAACAAGGCGGAGTGGAGGAGGCAACAGACATCTCCGCCACTTGCTTAGTTAGCCTTTCGACTTGAAGGGCTAGCTGAGCAGTGGCATACACTTCATAAAGGACCGCCTGCTCATGGCGCGCCCGAGGGACGTTCCATTGGTAGGCGTTCATAGCCATTTCTTCGAACAGAGCCTTGGTGGCCTCGGGGGTCTTATTATTCAGAGTGCCCCCGGCAGTCGCGTCAATAATTTGACGCGTCTGACAGTTCAATCTATTTTAAAAAATATGTACCTATAACCATGTTGGCAATTCATGGTGCGGGCACCGGCGGAGAAATTCCTTAAAACGCTCCCAAGTCTCATAAAGAGATTCGGAGTCGTTTTGCACAAAGGAGGATTTGCCCGCCCGCAATCTAGCAGTTTTTGCGTGCGAAATATATTTAGTAAGGAATTTCTCTGCCAACTCCGCCCAGGTCGTGATGGATCCCCACGGGAGGGAGCCTAACCACTCCTTGGCCTTGGACTTAAGGGAGAAGGGAAAGAGGCGTAAACGAATGGCGTCATCAGTGATGCCTTTTATCTTGAAAGTATCGCAGATTTCTAAAAAATTAGACAAGTGGGTATTTGGGTCTTCATCCGGGAGTCCGTCGAACTGCACGGCATTTTTGATCATTTGTATAACACTTAACTTAATTTCAAAATTATTGTTCGCCACAGCAGGTCGAACAATACTTGACCCAGTGTCATCCAAGTTGGGTCGAGCGTAGTAAGACATCGTACACTCGGCCGTTTGGGAATTATTTGGGTCGGCCATAGAAGAGAAAGAAGGTTCTCCGGTGGATTCTGCCAGGTCTAAAAAGAGAATTCGACGTTGAGATCGAATACGCGCAAGAGAGTGGTCGATCTCAGGGTCGAATTAAGGATTTTCAGAACTCGAAGGTTGTCCACGGGTCATACACCCTAAAAAATTGAAGGAGGAAGGATTTTTTTAAATTTTTTTTTTATTTGAAAATAAAGTAAAATTAATAGAGTCCCGGATTCGATATAACAATCGTGGTCCCCGACAACAATGCCAAACACTTGATGGCCGCAGAATAGAGACTGACTGTGGGTGGTTCGAAATGGTCTGATTCCGCGAGACGAGTTAGAAGATCGAGTTTTCTAACGAGAGGAGGCAAGTGAACCTATCGCGTAGTACTCGCTATTCGGGAGAATACCGAGGTTGTATTGTTCTCGGGGGCGCATTGATTATATTAACTCTTCCAGGAAGACTATTATCTTACTATCAGTAAGGCGAGATTTTTAGTTAATTAAGTCGGAAAGAAAATAGAGCAGAATTTTACTTAGATTAATTCGATGGCAGGTTAACGCTCGGCATCGAATCAGATTAAGACTAAAATAATTCTTAACAATTATTGAACTTGGTTTTTTAATTAATAAAAGGCACTTGGCCGTGGAGGTTCCAAAGACATGAGCTCACCTGGGTCTAAGGATATTGCTCACCTGGATGCTAAGGCTATTCGACCGAATGTTAGTTTGACGAAGGATTCCCCTTAACGCCCGCATTACGCTAAGAACCCCGCTATTGGGTGGGGAACCCAATCTGGTAGAACTACGCTTGTCCTCTCTCGAGGGTATATACACAATTATATTTATCCAAGGGGGATCGGTCCATACGCATGGCCTCCCGGCTAGCTAGCGTATGGATAACGGAAATAGAGCCCACACATCGATTATGTGGTCCTACGCGTGTTTACCCCGGGGTAAACCTTAAGTCCTTAAATTAAAATTAAAATAAAGTTCTTTAATTATTTCAAATTGTTTTATATGTCCCAATGCTCTTCGATGTCGAAGGCTAATAGAGATTAGCCACTCATCGGTATGGGGACGACTTTATGGTTTTTAGTGAAACGTGAGTTTGAATTTAAGTACTAAACAGTTATAAGAGAAAACATAGAAAAACAAGGAGTTTAGATAAATTGAAAAAAGGCTAATTGATGCAGGCACTCACGCACACTTCAAAACCATAAAGAAATTAAGTAAAGCAAGTCCTATTCAAATGAGTAGGCGGGAAATAAATACAAGTACAAGTCCTACTCAAAACTGAGTAGGCGGTAAATAAAAGTAATGCGCCATTTAACTCTTAACGAGTAGGCAGAAATAAATGCATAAATAAAAGGAAACTAAGTTAAAAAAAAAAGGGAAATTACAAGTCCCACTCAAATGAGTGGGCGGAAAATTTAAGCAGAGCGTTGTTTAACTCTAAACGTGTAGGCGGAAATAAATGCGCACACGAACACACTCTACATAATTGAGAAAGCGATAAACAAAGCATGAAAAGTTATCACCTACACTCACACGCTCTACATAAATGAATAAAGCAATAAAATTGCGAGTCCCGGCTCAAATGAGTGGGCGGGAGAATGAAAGCAATAAAAAAATCCTCATACACTAACACACACATAGAAATAACACAAAATGAAAGTTACCTAAAAATTAAAACTACGACTTTTCTACCATTAAAACTTGCCAAAAACAAATAAAAAATGAAATAAAAATTAAAGAAGCAAAGGTTTTTTGAAAAAAAAGTTGAAATCAATGTTGTTGAAAAATTAAAACGTTTACATTTTCATCCTTAGGATTTCATAAAAGTGATGAAAAAGTGAAAATAAAAATTAAAGGTACAAAAAAGGTTTTACAATCCTAAAACAAAGCTAAGTAAAAAAAAATAATACACTTTAAAACCTCTTTTACAATTTCATAGGAGTGAAAATTAATATAAGCCTTTAAAAAGTTTTCAATACAACTTTGATTTTCTAAAAAGAAGACTTAAACTACATTTTGGCATTATAACAACTCATTTTTAGATAAAAACCTATAATAAAACCTATCATGACAACTAACTAAGAGCATAAAAAAACAAATTACTCTCATACACACACATAGTTTTTCATAAAGATGAATAAAGATGAACATAAGGATAAAAAGAAGAAGAAAAAATCGCCACCCAATTGCATTTTCATTCCAAGTAGTGAGAAAAAAGAAAGAACATAATTTTTATTTCAATAATTAAAGCTATTACAAACTATTACAAAGCTAAATAGAAAGCTAAAACAAACATAAGAAGGGGGGGGAGAAAGTTCTCCTTACATTGGATTGGAAACACCAAAGGCATCCCACAAGAAGACACACTAAAATTGGCTCAAAAAAGTGAACCCTTAGACCTCACAGAAATTTTTTATTTATAGATAAAAAGTTCGGGTTTTACATGCCCTAGTCACGGGCGTAACAGGGGGCGTGTCACTGCTGCCATGTTTGACTTGGTGACTTAAGCGAGCTGGCGCCATTCTGGAAGGTTCGGGAAGGGCCACGTGTCCATCACGGGCATGACAGGTGTCAGACACGGGCGTGACGGGGGGCGTGACTTGGACAACTGACAGTTCTGATGTCGGTAGCGTTGAGTATGAAAAAGCTTTGAGTGTCGACATCGACACAGGTGTAACGGGCTAGGAAACGGGCGTGACAATATGGCGTTGAGTGTTGAACAGTAAAATCATTGACTGTCGGCTGGCCGAAGGCGTTGAGAGCCTGACAAGGGCGTGTCAGGTCAAATTTTGACATTTTTCTGAATTTTTCTAGAAAACAAAAATAACTAAGTTAGAAATAAAATTTACAAAATATGCACAATTTATTGAACAAAACAAACAAAAAAAGGAAAAAATAAAGTAAAATATCATAATAATAATAATACTATAAAAGTAGGTATAATTACAACTTATCACACATGCTGCTCATGCTCCTCAGCACTGCGAGAGTAGATCAACACATCATCGATGAATACCACAACGAACTTGTTTAGAAAATCCTTGAATACCCGGTTCATCATATCCATGAAAGGTGATGGTGCGTTGGTAAAACCAAATGGCATCACTAGAAACTCGAAGTATCCTTGCCTCGATCTAAACGCAGTCCGTGGAATATCGGCCTCACTGATCCTGAGCTGATGATAGCTAGAATGAAGATCGATCTTGGAAAACACCATGCTACCACGCAACTGATCAAATAATTCAACGATCCCCGGTAGAGGGTACCTGTTCTTAATGGTGACTTTGTTCAATTCCCTATAATCGAAGCACAACCTCATCGACCCATCCTTCTTCTTCACAAATAGAAGAGGAGCATCCCAAGGCGACGAACTCTGCCTGATAAAGCCTTTTGCCAACAACTTGTCCAACTGGACTCGCAACTCCTCCAACTCACAAGGGGCCATCCGGTATGATGCCTTAGCAATAGGATGCATACTCGGTTCCAAATCGATCACAAACTCAACATCCCGACCTGGAGGAAGACCAGGAAGGTCATCAGGAAAAACATCAGCGAAACCACGAATAATAGGAATCTCCACCAAGCGCGGTACACTAACAACAGTCCCAACCACCAAGACTAAACAAGCAAAACAATCAGAATGAAACAGCTTCTGAGCACATACCGCAGAAATGAAAGGAGACTCCTGACACGGATCAGCATACACACTTCCACACTGACCATTGTCCTTGATGAAGTCCAAGCACTTCCCTTTGCATTGAATAACCGCATCATACTTAGACAACAAGTCTATGCCAAGAATAACATCGAGGTCCTCTAGATCAATCATCTTCAAGTCTGTCTTTGTAAGAAAGTCCCCCAACAAAACAGGGCAATCAAGAATGCCCACATCTGATAACACAGATTCACCAGAATGGAACTTGACACGGAAGGTATCACAAACTTGATCTAGAATCAACCGATATCGCTCCACAAAGGCTCTAGCCTCAAACGAGTGGGTAGTACCGGAGTAGAACAAAACACGCGCCCAGCGGTTCTTCACCTTAAATTTCCCTATAGGAGTATATATGCAACTAAGGAACTACAAAAAAAACTATAACCATTCTAGTAAATAAAACTTTCAGGATAGGAAAAATAACTAACCTGAGATGACATGAGTCGAAGTTTGAGCCTCCACGGAAGAGATTACGTTCAGCTTTCCTTTTCCCTTGTCCACGCGCTGAGGCGGAGGTAAGGCCTGAAGTGGAACTGCTTGAAGAATAGGCTGGACCTTAGGACACCTTGTCTTGATATTTCCCTTCTGTCCACACTAATAGCAGACATTATCCTTGTACCAGCACTAGACATCATCAAGCCCGGGTCGCTTGCAAACTGAACAAGAAACATGCTTTCTAGGAGAACCTAGGATAGCATGAACTTGATCCTTCTTTTGAGCTCCCTCCTTCTTAAAACACCTCTCAACAGGGTGGCCAGACTGGCCACAAAAGCTACAAACTATCTTGCTCTTATTTCCCGAAGCAGCATCGGGTACCTAGGGGTTCTTCTCTTCAACAAACTTCCTCTTGTCCTTCCTCATTTGCTGGCCTCTGTTCATTGTGGTCTCAATTGCCCCCACTTTCAGAGCAGCCTCCACTACTCTCGTATATCTCTCTGATCCATATGCACTGGTCAACTGCTGAACCTCATTCCTCAAGCCATCCATGAACTGCTTGACTCGATCAGCTTCAATACTCACCAACCCAAGAGCAAACCGGCTCAACTTGCTGAACTCTACCTCGTACTCACCGACCGTGAGTTGCGTCTGTTTCAGGTGGAAGAAGTCGTTCATTAGTCGATCACGCTCAAACGAAGGCAAGAACTTCCTCAACAGCATCTCCTTGAATAATCCCCAAGAGCAACCGGCTACCAAGCTCCCCTTTTCTCTAAGCCACTAACTCTTAGCCAAACCCTTAAGCTGATAGGCGGCTATCATCACTCTCTAATCATCTGCAATACCGGAGTACGAGAACATCTCTTCCATAGAGATCAGCTAATCATCTATGACCATGAAATCTTCCTTCCCATCATATGTAGGAGGGCTAAGTCTCTGAAATTGTGAGATAAAGCCCATCTCTGCTGGCACCAGCACTAAAGGTCTCAGGGGAGCAGGAGGGGGAGGAACAGCTAACCCCCCTGTAGGATCTTGCACTCCCTGAGTCTGTCGTACCACATATGCCACCAGAGACTTGATCTGGGCTTGCATCTCCACCAACTGCCTGGTCAAGGAATCATTGCTCAGTCACAGGCTCTCGATCACAGCATCACTCTGCACTCCAAATGACTCACCCTGAAATAGGGGAGTCGACCTCATCGAAGGACGTCTTGCCATCTTATAATCATAACAACATTTGTCAGATCCTAGTACAACAGCTAGAACTAACTACAAGTACAAACAATACATACATAAATATGAACTTAAAACTGTTAAACTTGCTCTGGGAGTTTATTTTTACAAGAATTGATGTTATGTAGAACAAAGGATGGTTTACCACCACCTTTCTAACTCTTGTGCCTAGACCGGGAATGCACGAACTTATATTATTTTTGACTCAAAACTTATGTGTGTACATATGTCATCCTGCCAGTCTTTAGCTTGGCAAGTTGTGCTTATGCAATATTATGCTATGTATGTTTGTGTTATGCATTCTAAAAAGGCCTTAAGGCATGTTATGAGCGGCGTACACATGAAAATGTTATGCATTCCATACTACATAACATTCTCATGCAATGAAAAGAAAACGAGCTAGTCACAGCCATGTAGTGAGGTTATGCATCCCATACTACATAACCCTCACATGTTGCCCTTATGGTGGATCCATATACGAACACATATTATGCATCCCATACTACATAATATGACCTGTATACTTCATATTATGTTATGAGTGTAGTGTTTGTGTTTTTGCCAAGATGTACTGATAACGCATCAGTGTGTGAATGACATGATATTAAACCTCCAACTCTACAAGGAAGGTTGCCCGACCATGTGCCAAGCAACCTCCCTTTGATACCAACTATCACAACCCGCATTTTCTACGAATTTAAGTAGTATCAGAGTATGAGAAAACACGCTTCGTGATGTCACGCCGAGACGGGGATAACTATCGATGCTCAAGAGAACACCATCTAACTAGACTATGAAAATTCATAAGTTTATTGATTAGAAAATCAGTTATATTTTAAAGGCCGTATCCCCCGGCTCAGTGGATCATCTAGTCCACAGTTAAAAAAACTATACTTATATGCAACGGAAAATACTTTATTCACATTTGACATCCTAAAAGAGTGCATAAGTGTCCCCAGAGGATAACTTATACTATGCAAGACCCAACATTTAATTTATACTATACATAAGAAGACGATCTTTTTACGTTGTTTGAAAAGTAGTATATGAGTTTTATTAACATGTTGATCATGAGATATACTTATAATAGTATTTTTAGGTTGAAAAGTAACTAGCAACCTAGCATAAATCATCCCAAGAGCAAGTAGTCTAACTCTAGAAAAGGTAGCAACAAAAAGATAACATATCTAGTATTAAGGTAAAACTACTAGTGGGCGCCAACAAACTGACACGAACCCACTGGCAAGTATATATGTCTATAAGAAAGAAACATAAAACTACCTCACAATACCAAGGAACTTATCTCTATAGTACAAGAGACCACAAGCAACATCAGATCAAAACTAGCCGCTTAATAGGCTACTATCTAGAACCTGAGGCATTCAAAGAAGAAAAGAATACCTGAGTAAGCAAAAACAAATAAGCTGTACGAAAGTGCTAATTTAAATGATAAGTAAAAAGAGTAAATAGGACAGTAACAATCAAACACCATCCACGGTGAGACAAAAAAAAATGCACTAACTGCGAGGAAATAGCAATAACCCTGCTAAAATTTTATAAAGGCTACTATGTGCCCAAAAACGTTGCAATTTACTAAGGAAGAAGAATATAACATCCTAAATTATGAGAGATGGCAGTAGCAAAAACAACGCCAATCCGGGTTTGAGGAAAACTCAGTCCCCCAACAACCATTTCCAAGAAACAATGCTCAAGGATCTACATGTGAAAGCACTAGGGACCTCCCACCCCCTTACCCAGCTCGAACCTGGAACAAGATAATAAGGGTGGCCACGGCTAAATTACACAACACCACCCCAATTAAGAGCTTCAAACCACCACTACAAACCACAACCCACGATTCGGCCTTTGGAAAAATATAGCCGACAAGGATCCTCGAAATCAAGGAATTCACTCGGGAGAGAAAATAAAGATAAGGGGAAAAGGTTGAGATGGCTCACCATGGCATTGAGTTAGCAACCATCACTCAACGTCAGACAGGATCTGACGTTGAGTGAGCCTCACTCCCTAAACGCGAGACAGAATCTGGCGTTGAGTGAGCATTACTCTCTCAATGCCAGACACACTCTAGCGTTGAGTGAGCATCACTGTCAATGCCAGACAAAATCTGGTGTTGAGTGAGCATCACTCTCTTAACGCCAGACAGAATCTGGCGTTGAGTGAGCATCACTCTCTCAACGCCAGACACACTCTGGCGTCAAGTGAGCATCATTGTCAATGCAAGATAGAATCTGGCGTTGAGTGAGCATCAATCTCTCAACTCCAGACAGAATCTGGCATTGAGTAAGCATCACTCTCTATATTCCAGACCCACTCTGGCATTGAGTGAGCATCACTGTCAATGCAAGACAGAATCTGACGTTGAGTGAGCATAACTCTCTCAATGTCAAGCAGAATCTGGCATTGAGTGAGCATCACTCTCTCAATTCCAGACACACTCTGGCGTTGATTGAGCATCACTGTCAATGCCAGACAGAATCTTGCATTGAGTGAGAATCACTCTCTCAACACCAGACAGAATCTGGCATTGAGTGAGCATCACTCTCTCAACGCCAGCCACATAGTTATTACTCACCGAAGGCTGGCATTGAGTGGACTTTGTCCACTCAATGCTAAAATAGCCAGATGTCAAAAAGGATTGGCTACGGCATTGAGTGAGTCCACCTCACTCAATGCCTAAACAGCCGTGACGTTGAGTGAGGTCGACCCACTCAACGCCAAAATACTTAGCCGCATGGAAAAAATAAACAACAAGGCAATGGCGTTGATTGTGTGCACCACACTCAATACACATCCCAAACATACCAGGCGTTTAGTGTGTGCACCACACACAACGCCAAGCCCAAATAGACCAGGCATTGAGTATGTGCACCACACTCAATGCTAAGCCCAAACAGACCAGGCGTTGAGTGTGTGCACCACACTCAACGCCAAGCCCAAACAAAACTTTTGCAAAAAATTAAATCTAATCCTACCTAACCTACCCGGCTACGGCAACCATACAGGAATGCCAAATCCAACACTCATCTTAGATACTCTCAGCACCCGAACTGGGCAAACCTTAACAACAAGGAAGGATTAAGAAATAGGCTATTAGAATGAAAATTCTTAACATGAGAAATTTATGTAGGCTTAAGCAAGTATCGTCCATAATTAAAAAGAAAGCTGGACATTTAGCAAAAGTTAATCTGGAATGTATACTTGACAGTAAAAAGGCAAGGATGAAGAAATTCTACTTGGCAATGGCAAAGAGCGCCACTTGCCTCGATTTCTAGCAAAGCATGGTCGTCCCCTTCCCTCACTCTCGGATCTAGCCGCAAAACACTAAGCCGAGAACTCTAGAGATTTTGGGAGGAAGAAGGGTCAATCCGAGAATTTCAAACCTCTAAAACGATTACGAAAACTAGAAAACTTACCGTAGGAACGTAGATCTAAGCGAGAGCAATCCAGATCCGCTTTTGAAATAAAATTCCGTCCACAAACGCTCCCAAAATCGTCGTCTGAAGGGTACCAGGTCCGGCGGTTTTCCTCCATTTCGCACGAACAAACGCTGTGGGTTTTCCGGAAGATGAATAGCGGTTTTTCTTAATTCGTCCAATTCCATCCTATATATAGTATCTGATTACTACACTTAATAACTAACTAAGTAATTAATTAATTAATAAATAATAATTAAAAACATAACTGCCATGCACGCTGCCACCCTTCTAAAGTATTAAATAATAAAATACTTAATAAATAGGATTATTTTACATAAAATACAAAACGACGCGAAAACCGTACAACCTCTGAATTCGACGAAATTCACACCGTAGCTAAATATCCATGCCACGAACATAACGGCGAAGTCGAAATCAATTTTCAACGAACATATCTTGGGTTATCTCCACCCAAAGCAAAAACACAAGCATCCCCCGAGAGGCCTCACCGGGTCACCCAAAACGACCCAGCTTGTTAGGGAATCTTGCCAATAGGCTACAAAATAGGACACTCAATCCTAAGGAGCTAAGACCACACTCCACGGATGGCACAATCCAAGAAAACGCGTCAACGTAACGCCAAACGAGAATTAAATAATCGCAGAAAAATCGGGGGCGTTACAACATCTGATACTTCGTCACTTTTATCCCAACAGAAAGTGTCGAGACAAAACTCCATATGTTTCTACACAAATGGAACATGTGTCGACACAATTCTTAATGATGTCGACACAGCTCATAGAATGTCGATATAGCTCTTCTTTATCTTCACGATATAGCTTCTGTAGAATGTGTCTACACAATCTGCTTCCAGTCTCGATATAGTTGGTGTCGAGAGAATTCTTGAGTATAGCGACACAAGTCCTCTGTGTCGATACAATTGTTGTAGACTAAATTTTTGTGTGTCGACATAAGTCCTGTATGTAGACACAATCTCGCTCCTGGTGTCGACACATTTCCTTCACAAGTTTCGACACTTGTACTTAGAATATTTTTTCTGCATTTCTTTAACCTGCATATTGAAACTCAACATCCCTTCAAATACATTATGATGTATATTATTGAGTTAAGTGAGGTTTCCCCAAAATAGGTACACAGTTTCTGATGTACCCAACAATCTCCACCTCTTTGGAGAAGTCATAACCCTTAGTCAATGATATACACGACTTAGAATAAAACATGGATGATGATGTCAAAAGTCATTACAAAGACAAAATTAAACATAAGAAGAAATAGCATGTAACAATATTATCACAAAATATGTTAAAATATAGTAATCATGCTTCATATAAACATAAGTATTCAATGTCAAATTATGGCTGAAACATGGAATTCATTTTTATATATATTCAGTAATTCAAAATAACAAGGATTTAGGACAAAAATTATTACATAGTCCTTAACCTAGTCAATTTAACCCAAGGATTGATCAGGTTTCTTAATGACAATTCCTTTGCTAGACTGAATCCTAGCTTGTACTTTAGCTCCTGTGTCATCAGGCAGCTTCTTTAATTTAAGATCCTTCTTCTTGAGCCCTTCATCCTTGATCTTTTTCCTTTCAAGGTAATGAAAAGGCTTTGGGAAATACTTGCTAGGGTCCAAAGAGTTTGCAGGTATCTTTCAAGCTTTGAGGTCTCTTCTGAACTGGTATATAGCATCTTGCCGCTCCAGATATTTTCTCCATTCCTGTTCAGAATACCACTTTCCTCTATCATGTATATTCTCATTAACAGCATTCTAAGAAGTCAGAATAATATTCCTGGAGGTTGGACACCATTGTTCAAAATCAGGCTTTAATTCTTCTTGTTCTATAAACCTCTTCTTAGATAGCTGAGCTTCTCTCTAAGCATCCCTTGCTCTTTGTGCTTCTTTTTCTCTTTGTAATGCAGCTGCAGACGTTTCTACATTTTCAAAAATAACATTATGTGGCTCCATTGGAGGACTATACATTTTTTATACTGCATGCTGGATTTCTTCAAAGTCTAGAGGTGGATATATGACTTGGGCTAGTTCCTGCTGAACCCCTTTAATGTAAGCAGGTTGAATTCAAGATTCAGCAATGTTGTCATCATCACAAAGGGGTGGATAACCAAGAGTTGCTCTGATGCTATTGGTTATCCATTTAGCTTGATTTGAGCTTGCTTTGACTAATACTCTCTCCCACTTTATGACTTCTCTTTCCGCATGGTTTCTCAGATCATCCTTGTGAAATCTTACCTGATCAACAAGATAATTTGTTCCTTCTCTATAATTGGTCTTGATCTTCTGCATTTGATCAGAGATTGCCTTTTGAGATGCCTGGATAGCGGTTTTGACAGCCGCTAAATTCTCTTTGATTTGTTTGTAAAAATTATACTTTACTGTAACCATTTGTTCCTTGATTGTAGTTGCTTTACTCTCTAGATCTGTTAGAATAGTATTGTGGGAGTCTTTTAGATTTTGATTCATTCTTATTTGATTTTCTAGGACATAACTTTGTTTTACTGGAATGTACTCTATTTTAGTCTTGGCCTCCTATTGTTTCTTGGCCAAGTACACTACAGTATTACATCCCTTTTGGAAGCATTCTGTCATTTCCTTCTTGTTCAAGTTTACTTAAAATCTAATGGATTTAATATCCCGGGCCAAGTAGAATTGCAGATCTTTGTTGTTCTCATCAACATATTTTTCAAGAGCAATTCTCTGCTCATCAACCTTCAATTTCAGTTGCACTAAAAGTGAACTGAAGTCTACTACGGGAGCTGGTTTTTTTGGGGCAGTCTTCAAGGCTTTCTTATAGCCTGAGCTCCTCTTCTTGAGCTCCACAAGTTTCCTTTTAAATGCCCTAGAGGCTTTTTCTTCTTCAAAGGAATCAGATGAACTAGCTATTCCACTGTTTCTTTTCGTCTAGAGTCAAGGATTGGAATCTCCCCCTCAATTCTTGGTCCTTGTAATTCAGGAAATTGTTCTTCCAGTATTACCACTTATTGCATCTGAACTGGAGTAATAACTTTCTCAATCTCAACTGGTGGCTCCCCCTGGAATTCAAAGTTTTCTTCCTTGGGTATTTCATTCTCAGGAACTTTGTGTTGCTCATGTTGATCAATGACATTCATGAGCACATCTTGTGCTTCATTCTCAGTGCCTTTGGCAGCTTGATTGATATCCTGTACTACCTCTATTATAAGGAGATTGGTTGTTTCACTACCCAGTTCAGCTATTTGGACATTTGTATTTTGATCATTATCTCCCCCTGGAGTTGATAACACTTGTTGATCTGGAACTTGAATAGTCTCCCCCTGGAACTGATCTACAGAGATGTTGCTTTCAAGAACGTTCTCCCCTATTACTTATCATCAGTGTCACGTTCTAGAGGAGGTGATTTCCTTAACCTTTCTGGTCCTTCTTCATCTGAGCTTAATACAACTGCCTCCTCTGAATCACTGGATGATTCAACTATCTTGGCTTGAGATTTCTTCTTCTGAACCGTCTTCATGTGTTTTTTAAGTGTAAAGACATCCTATGACAACACTCTGTCCCACCTGGACAGTATTCTTTAGACCATTCTCCTCATATGATTTATCTTAGTGCCATGCTTCTGGGTCAGAGTTTCTTGAATACAAGTAGCCAGATAGAGGCTAAGTATTCTACCCAGATTGGGCTTCTTAATCCCTTCCTTAATTTTCTCAAACATAACTGCAGCCAAGTTAGTCGTTACTTTGAATATAATTATGGTCATGAGACTGAACATGTAGGCTGAGATCCTATCATGTCCTCCAGGTTTACAAAATATTACCTTTCCCAGAATTTTCTGAAAGAATTTCCCTTGGGAGTTCATTCCCCTCCATATCATTGCTGCTCCAATCCTAGTGGATGGAGATAAGCCACACCAGTTTAGTGCACTAGCTGTCATCGATTAATCTAGTCCATCTTCTTGTTTGATTTTGGGAAGATGTAGGATATTACTCAGACATTTGATTGTGACCTTGACCTTCCGTCCTTGAACAATGGATTTGATTTTGGTGTCAGTTGAATCCAGAGAAGCATACAAGTAGAACCACTCATAACCCTTGTTGATGATCTCTTCCATATTTGGCGCCATTGTTGTTTGTTCAGGATTGCACAGTCGACAGGATTTTGCTCTCTCTTATTTATATGATTCTAAAAAAGGTAGACCAAAAAACGTGCCTAAACTTAGAATCTTATTTGTTAACACTTAGTGGTTTGTGTCGACACAGACTACTTAGGTCGCGATGGAGAATCTAAAGTCTTGGCATCGCTGTGTCGACATAGACTTTTTGTGTCGACACAAAGTTTTATAACTATGTTGACACAGAGTTTTCTTTTGTCGACACAACTAGTTGATAGTGTCGACACACGCCTTGTTGTGTCGACACAGATTTTATAACTTCGCCAAAATTTACAGATTTTCAAGAAACCTAGAAATTCTATATACCTTTTGATTTCTTGATCTATCAAATTTTTCCTGGTTCAACATACCTTATTCATTTTTAAAGCAATTGAATCTATTTTCATCCAGAGGTTTGGTGAAGATGTCAGCAATTTGATTATCAGTGTTGACAAATTTTAAACTTATGTCTTCTTTTTCTACATGATCTCTAATGAAATGAAACCTTATTTTTATGTGCTTAGTTCTGCTATGTGAAATAGGATTTCTAAGAATCGATATGACACTAATAGAATCACAATATAATGGAGTTCTACTTACCTTGATGTCATAGTCTTCAAGTTGATGTTGTATCCATAACATCTGAGCACAACAACTACCTGCAGCTATATATTCTGACTCAGTAGTGGATATAGCCACACTTGTCTGCTTTTTGCTATTCCATAACACCAATCTTCAACCTAGGAACTGACATGTGTTTGTGGTACTTTTCCTATCTTCTTTGCAGCCAGCAAAGTTTTCATCTGAATAACCTGTTTGCAAAAAATCTCTATTCTTAGGGTACCAAAGGCCAAGATTTGGTGTGCCCTTAAGATATCTCAAAATTCTTTTGACAGCAGAATAATGAAATTCTTTTGGGGAAGCTTGATACCTAGCACAGACACATGTAGCATACATGATGTCTGGTGTACTAGAATTTAAGTAAAGAAGGGAGCCAATTATCCGTCTATACAAAGACTCATCTATAGGTTTTCATGCCTCATCTTTGCCTATAGGCATACATGAACCCATTGGAGTTCTCATGGTGGAGGCTGACTTCATGCCATATTTCTTAATTAACTCTTTGGTGAAATTAGACTGGGATATGGACAAGTCATCATCAGTCTTTCTTACTTGGAGTCCCAAGAATAATTTCATCTCACCCATGCTGCTCATCTCAAACTTCTGTTGCATAAGTTTTGTAAACTTTCTACAAAGGTTGTTTTCAGTTGATCCAAAGATAATGTCATCAACGTATATCTGGACTAGGATGATCTTGCCTTTAGATTCCCTTAGGAATAGAGTTTTATCTATTTTCACATTTGAGAATTAGTTCTCAATGAAGAAAGTAGACAGAGTTTCATACAAAGCCCTAGGGGCTTGTTTCAATCCATATAGTGCTTTCTTAAGCCTATAAACATAGTTAGAATAAAGAGGATCTACAAAACCTGAAGGTTGTTCAACATAAACTTCCTCTTTGATGTCACCATTTAGAAATTCTGACTTTACATCCATCAGGAATACCTTGAACCCTTGACAAGCTGCATAGGCAAGGAATAGCCTTATTGCTTCCATCCTTGCCACTGGGGCAAATGTCTGTTTAAAGTTTATTCCTTCTTCCTGCCTGTAGCCTTTTGCTACCAGTCTGGCTTTGTTCTTGACTATAATACCATTTTCATCTAACTTGTTCATGTAGATCCACTTAGTCCCTATGACATTGTGATTATTTAGTTTAGGAACAAACTTCCTGACTTTACATCTTTTGAATTGATTCAGCTCTTCCTGCATGACATGAACCCAATTTGGGTCTTGTATGGCCTCTTCAAATTTCTTGGGATAGGAAGCTTGTACATAAAACTGTGTTCATGCTCTTGCTTCTGGTCAGAACACCATGTATTGCATCACCAATGATTTGGTGTGTTGGATGATCCCTTAGATGTCAAATTACAGGAGACAATCTGTCCAAATCTTGATTTTCTTCATTCTCCCCACCAAGCTGTACTTCATTGTCTTCATCATCAGCTTGTGGCTCTTGTACTCCCCCTGGACAACATCCATCATTTTCCTCATCCTATCTTGCAGGTTGGTCTTCACTGATGGTTAGCTTGTCCATCTTTTCCTTCAAACCTGTAGAGCTAGAAGAAGTGCTAGACAACTCACAGTCGATTAGCTTAGATTCATCAAAGACTATATGGACAGTTTCTTCTACCGCTTGAGTAGTCTAGTTGTAGATCATATATGCCTTACTATTATTGTTTTACCGAACAAATATCCCTTCTTGGGACTTGCCAATAAACTTAGTTAAATAAAACCCTCCATTGTTAAGTACATAACACTTGCTACTAAAGATCCTAAAGTAGGATAAGTTTTGTTTTTTGCCCTTCAGAATCTCATAGGGAGTCTTCTTGTGGCTTTTGTTGATGGAATCTCTATTGAGAACATGACAAGCAGTGTTTACTACCTCAGCCAAGAAATATTCTGGGATAGATGTGTCACTTAGTAGTGTTCTACCAGCCTCAATAAGGGTTCTTATTTTCCTTTCTACAATTCCATTTTGCTGGGGAGTTCTTGGTGATGAGAATTCTTGATGAATCCCAAGTTTTTCACAGAACTTTGTCATGCATTAAGACTGAAACTTAGTCCCATGGTCACTTCTAATCTTTACCACAGAACTGTTGAGTTCATTCTGTATTTGCTTAACAAATGTTTGGAAGATAGTTGGGGTTTCAGATTTCTTACTCAGAAAGAATACCCAGGAAAAATCTGTAAAAGTAATCAGCAATTACAAAGGTATAGACTTTCCTACCTATACTATGAACTGGCATAGGACCAAATAGATCCATATGCAGGAGGTATAAACACCTCACTGAATCTTTTGTATCAATACTTTGGAAGGAGGTCTTGGTCTATTTTCCCTTTTGACAAGCTGAACATACACCCTCCTTGATGCACTTGACCTAAGGACCATTCCTCACTAACTCTTTACTAAAGAGTTGACCTATAGTCTTGTAGTTAAGGTGAGCTAGCCTCTTGTGCCATTTGATACAATGAGAAGATTTCTCATCTGCAACTAGGAAAATAGGAGAATCTTTATTCTCACATACAAAATTTAGACAATAAACATTTCCTTTTCTATAGCCTGTCAAGATAGCCTCTTGGTCACTTGACCTTCTAATATGATACCCATTCTTAATAAAAGAAGTGTCATAACCAAGATCACTTAGTTGACTTATGATTATTAGGTTATGTTTTAAACCCTTCACAGAAGCAACTTGAGTGATAGTGATTGAGCTATTAGAAATTTTACCAAAACCTTTGATTACTCCCTTTTCAGATCCACCAAAGATAACTTTGGGTCCGTCTAATATGGGATTAAAGTCCTTTAGCATACTTCTATTTTCAGTCATGTGCTTCGAACATCCACTGTCCAAGTACCATATCGGGGTATGGTCACTTGGACTCACCTACATCAAATAAAATTACCTAACCTTAGAGCCCCAATAGTTATTGGGTCCTAGGTTTAGGTTAGATTGAAATTTGACATGCTTTCCTATAGTCTTTCTGATAGGTAAGCTAGAATTTTTCTGGACACTAGTATTGTGCCAACAATCAATGGCATAGTGTCCCACTTTACCATAACACCAGCACTCATATCTATTGTATCTTCTTTTAAGTACAGGCTTTACAATATTGCTGTCAACAGTCCTCAATTTTGTGGGAACAACGATCTTTTTATTAAGTCCAGGGGCTGGTGTATCAAACACTGATGATTCCGGAAGAACATGGTGTGTTTGCTCATGGGTTGCCCTATCGGCATTTACACCCTTGTCGTCCTGATCACCATGCTTACAGTGATCATGTGTGATGTCATGGTCATACCTATTAGTAGGTTGCATCACTTTCCTGAAAGGAATAGTGGGTTAGGAAGCTAGTGGCTGATCTGGGGCTTTGGCTTTCCTTTTGGAATTAGCTGCCCTTTTTCTTCCCTTGAAGCTTAATCCTTCCTTACCATTTTTGGCAATGAAGTTATCAAATAAGGGTAAGACTAACTTTGTCTTTGAGAATTGTGCCACAAGATCCCTCTCTCGTTGAAGTCTGACTAAAAGACTCTTGATGTGACCATTTTTGAAGGTAATTGTTACCATCTGAATGATAGTGATTTTTTTCAGTTGGATTACTTCCTTCAATTTCAGATCTAGCACTTTTGTTCATTCTGAAGCAGCTAACATGAAAGAGGTAATAACCTTAGCCTGCTTTTTTGCAAGGATTCTGCTTTTCTTAAAAGCTTGCAAAAGATCACCATACTTATCAATTAGTTGATCCACATCCCCTTTAGATTCAGAATCATCCTCAACTCTTGATGCTTATGCTTCTGATTCTAGTCTAGTATAATAATCGGAAACTGAAGATAGATTGTATACCTTACTAGGACTAGGGGTATCCTGGCACTGATCTTCCTTAGACAGAGCCGTCAGCCCTCTACAATGATGTTCTTCAATCCTATTTATAGAGTCCAGCATTTTCAAGAATTAAGTCTCTATAGAATCCTCTTCAGTTGTGAACAGTCCAATATAGGCTTCAGCTTCAGCCTCTTCTCCAGATTCTGATGATGAGGAGTCAGTCCAACTCTTTCGCTTCTTGGCAAAAAAGGATCTCTCCTTGCCCTTATTTTGATGTTTCTTCTTGTCATTAGATTCTTTTCTTTTATCAGGGCATTCAGCTATGACATGTACAGGCCTGTTGCAATAATAACAAATAATCATAGAAGAAGTTAGTTTGCTTGGTTTAGTGTCGTACCTATCTTTCTTAGAAGATTTCTTCTTCTGGTAGTCGTCATCCTTGGAATGAGAGGAGGATTGCTTTGTTCTCCACTATTTTTTTCTAATGAATCTTTGGAATTGTCTTATGAAGGCAGCAAAGTCTTCATCAGAATTTGGGCTGTCTGATGTGTTATTGTGAAAATAATCTAAGTTAACTTCAGCAGCTTTCCTAGGAGGAGAAGGAGACTTCCTCCTGTCCTTCTTTGTGGCTTCAACCTTGAAGGCCATAGATTTCTCTTTGTAATCATGCCTATTGCTTTTCTCCTCCTCCTTTCTGGCCATAAGCTGCATCTCATACGATAGAAATTTTCCAAATAGGGTTAGAGGAGATGTATCTGCAAGTTTTGCCACTTCCCTGATGGCACATATCTTTGTATCACAGTCCATGGTTAGTGATCTGAGAAACTTATCATTGAGCTCATATGTGCTGAATACTGTTCCATAGGTCATCCACTCATTAAGCATTCTGAATAAATTCTTATAGAACTCAGTTATGCTATCTGTTTTGGTTTGTCTAAAACTTTCATATTCTGAATTTACCATAGACTTTCTATCCTCTCTTACTTCTTTTGTCCCCTCCATATAGATAATCAAAGTGTCCCACATCTCCTTGGAGGTTTTGCAATTAACCAAGTTTTGGAAAGTTGAGTAATCTATAGCACTAACTATTATGTTTTGTGCTCTCTTGTCCGTAGTGGCTAAGATGATCACATCCTTAGTCATTTCAGAGTAACTTATTGGACTCTTGAGGTTGGTACCAAGAACTAAAATGTTCATAGTAATGAATGGCCCTTCTTCAACTGTGATGTAGATTCTTGGGTCAGATGCTTCCATGAACAATCTGACACTCTCTTTCCATATGCCAAACATTTCCTTTCTACATATGGGAATCTTCATGGATCCAAGTTCCTTGTGATTTCCCCCTGAACCTATTTTTACTAACTGATAACTATCTTGAAGATCAACTCAGACTATTGAGTCTATTCTTGAGGAACCTCCCTCTGATACCAGTTGAAAGAATTGGTTTCAAGATACCCTAAACACCTAAAAGGGGGGATGAATAGGTTCAATTCCAATTTTTATTAGGAAAATCAAATATATCACAGTTAGACAAACTATGCTACAACTATCACAACACTGATCAAAACCAACACAGCCAATACAGAATACACATAGATTTATAGTGGTTTCCCAAGAGATGGGTACATCCACTTTCCCCCTTCGCATATCTAGCAGTATATTGATTCAGCCTAACTCCCAACTTTCTTCTCAGATCCTCATATCTTACAACTCAGAACCCAAAATGGTTCCTACAGCTCAGACATCAGCAAGTCCTACAACTCAGATTCTTTCAGAGAATTCTACCTCAAGGCTAGTCCATAATCCTACACTCAGGCCAGCAAGCCCTACCTCAGCCCTTATAACCAGGCCTACAACTCAGATCACAAAGATCCTACCTCATATCTATAAAAGATCTTACAGAATTGATTGAGAGAATGATTATTTCTTCACCGAAAAAGAGAAATGGATGAAGACTTCTTGATCAGATCTGGAATAAACTGACTACTTGAAATCCAACCTGTCTTAGCTTCTTCAAAGTTTCTTGAATCTGAACAAAGTAAGGTTGATCTTCTTGAAAAGTTTGATTCAATCCACAATCCAGCTCTTCTCTTCTTTCAGATGTGATTCTGAATTCTTTTTGCAGACTTGTTTAGGATCTGCCTTCTCTTTAACAATTACTTGTTGATTTCAGGATGAAAAAGCTACCCAGCCCCTCTCTTTTTTCTGATAGAACAGGTCTTTATATAGATCCCATCCGAGTTACCTGCTGATCCGGTTCATAACTGCCTTCTGACAGCTCTGACAAATGTGACAACTTTCTATGTTAGGACAGCTGTCAAGTTTTCATTCTTGACATCTGATACATCGTCACTTTTATCTCAGCAGAAAGTGTCGATACAAAACTTCATATGTGTCTACACAAATGGAACACGTGTTGACATAATTCTTGATGATATCGACACAGCTCAGAGAATGTAGACACAGCTCTTCTTTATATTCACGACACAGCTTCTGTAGAATGCGTTAACACAAGTCCTGCGTGTCGACACAATCTGCTTCTAGTCTCGACATAGTTGGTGTCAACAGAATTCTTGAGTGTGTCGACACAAGTCCTGTGTGTCGACACAATTGCTGTAGATTGAATTTTTGTGTGTTGACACAAGTCCTGTGTGTCGACACAATCTGGATCCTTGGGTCGACACATTTCCTTCACAAGTGTCGATAATTGTACTTAGAATATTTTTTCGGCATTTCTTTAACTTGCACATTGAAACTCAACATCCCATCAAATACACAATGATGTATATGATTGAGTTAAGTTAGACTTCTCCAAATCAGATACACAGTTTCCAATATACCCAACAGATGCATGGGGGTGCTTTTGGGTAGAAAATCATTGATATAAAGGGAATTAGCCCAACTGTGTGTATGCAAAAGATTTTTCTTGATGATAGTTTCAAGGCGGCCGCGCAACCTCTGCATCACCTCAATCCAATATCACAAGAGATTGCCAAAAACTAGGTAATCAAGCTGCTTGATGCTATTATTATATATCTGATAAGTGATAACAAATGAGTGAGCCCTGTCCAGCTAGTCTCGAAGAAAGAAGGAATCACTATTATTGAAAATGATAATAACGAGCATTTACCAACTCTTATTATCATCGGTTGGAGGGTGTGTATTAATTATAGGAAGCTTAACGATGCGACCCGCAAGGATCACTTCCCCCCTCCATTTATCAACAGATGCTTGATAATTTGATAGGACAAAATTATTACTGCTTTTTAGAAAGTTATTCGAGGTATAACAAAATTCTCATCGATCTGGAAGACAAAGAGAAGACAACTTTCACATGCCCATCTAGGACCTTTGCTTCTAAAAGAATGCTCTGTAGACTTTGCAATGCCCCGACTATCTTTCAACGTTGTATACTATCCATCTTACATGCTATGGTGAGTGTGTTATTTGAGGTGTTCTTTGAATATTTCACTATCTTTGGTGGCTATTAGGACTCCTACTTAAAGAATCACTTATTGGTGCTTAAGCGTTACGAGGACACTAACTTAGTGTTGAATTCGGAAAAATGCCATTAAATGGTATTAGTGGGGATCGTTATGGGGCATAAACTATCTAATAATTTTATTGAGGTTAATCAAGCTATGTGGATATTATAAAAAACCTTCCCCCTCAAAATTCTGTGAAGGAAATTCGCAGTTTCCATGGACACGTTTGATTTTATCGGCATTTCATTAATGATTTCTCCTCCATCACAATGCTAATATGCAATCTCCTACGAAAAGATGAAAAATTTAACTTCAATGATGAATGCTTACCTTAATTTAATGTGTTGATGGAATGTTTGATGAAAGGTAGTTCACGCAAATTGTTGAGACAGCTTCAACCTATTGCATCAACAATTTGCGTGATGACAGTTTTGCAATAGGTAGTTCACGCAAATTGTTGATGCTCTTGGGGGTTCATCACAAGGTAGCATTGGAGTACCACATGTTAACGTACAAACAAGTGGAGGTTTTCAATCGAGAGTTGAAGTATATTCTTTAGAAGTCAATTCATGCAAATAAAAAGGATTGGGCAAGGAAAGTTTACGAGACATTTTGGGCATACATGAACGCTTACAAAACCCCTTATTGGGATGTCTCACTTTTAGTTGGTATTCAGAATATCATGTCATCTACCAGTTGAATTAGAATACATAACCTTATGGGCAACAAAATTTCTTAACATGGATCTCACTACTACTACAACTAAGCGACTGTTGCAACTCAATGACCTGGATGACTTTAGATTATTGGCCTTTGAAAATGCCTGTGTTGATGCAGGAAATGCGCCTCTGGATTCTGCGAAAAGAAAATGAGACGGAGGAAATTGACCAGAAGTCGTTTACTGGCAGTTAGAATTAGCGTAAGGTTTAGGGGGGAGAGAGAGTGAGGACACTAGCAGCAGTAACACTAGAGTTCGCGCGCCACAGCTAAATACCACTCCGACGATGAGCTTTCCTTTGATTATGAAGAAAAATGGGTTACATCCGTTAAAGCAGAGAACCCAAGAAAACTAGTATCCACTATAAGGAGAGTTCGAGTTCGCTGCCACATGAGGCTAGCTTTTGGATTCGAGCTTACTCCCCTAGGCAATACTGTCACGCCTATTTATAAGCTTGCGGGCATGCCAAAACGTGCAGGGCTAAGAATACCGACTGCCTAAGGATATGATAAACGGGTAGCGGTGACCAGATACATGGGAGCAAGAAGAAAATGTGGAGACCTAACCGAATGGCTAGGCAGTCAGACCTGCACCTGATTGGCTTCTCCTTAGCGGATGCTGTGTCCTGGAGAACCTACGAGAAGAGGGATAGGCAGCTAGAATTAGTCCTACCGCCAGGACTTGAGAGAAATCCAGGAGAGCGGTCAAATCAGGTTAATATGATTCCTCCAAATTTTTAAATTCTGAAGAATTTTGAAAATGTTGAAGTTATTCGCTTGACCGCGAGCACAGTAAATACACCAAAAGCTATAAATATCACTAAAGCAGAAGCCATTTTCACAAAACAGCTTTCGAGGTTGGACGCTTCTCCCCAACTGTGGTTGAAATTTTACTATCAAAAATTTATGCAAGGAAATGCATCTTGGTTAGGATGGGCCGCAAGGGCCTTGCCATGACGAATTCACCGCGTGACGAGCCAACTAGCAGCGAAGTCAGCGAGAAGTCACAAAAAATGAAAATGGCCACAGTATTGTCGCTTAAACTACGACGATTAAGCGAAGAACTACTTGAAAAGTTAGAGAAGTCTGAGGCAGGAACATCTACGAGCAATCCTCCAGAGAATCTAGCAGAGCGAATACTGGAGTAGCCTACCGAGAAGGCGTTGGACAAACCTGAGGAAGGGCTGCCCGAGGGGACCCAGCTAGTAGAACTCTACTTGAAACCATTCAGTCAACAATGACACAGCCAGCGACCACACCGGATGTCGACATCACATCCACTCTATTTAGAAGGCTATCAATAAGGCAGAATCTGCCAGTGGATCCGATCGAAAAGCTGGAGAAGAAGTTGCGACCATCGACAAGGTGAAGAAGGCATCTAAGAGGGCTACTAAGAAGTTAAAAAAGAAAATGGATGCTTTGATGGCTGCAATCTTGGCAAAGAAGTGGAAACTCAGGCTAACTTTGATTGCGGAGGATAGGGTAGAGGAAACCCTCCAGAAGAAGAAAAGAGAGAAGAAGAGATCTTCGGTCCTCGAGGTGGCGACTAAACAGACCAAAGTATCTGCGTGGTCTGACACTGTAACCGTGCTGGTGATGATATTAAAAAATTCCTCGAGGCAGAGGATGGGTTAGTGGTTAACATCGTCCTTCCTTCTAACTGCGATTTCTTTCAGGATATGGAAGAGATAGTTAACCGCCAGAAAGTGTTCGGGGGTAATTCTGACCTAGGGATCTTGTCGGTGAAGCAAGGAGAAGCTTTAGCACTTTCTTAGGGAGACGAGATGGTGTAGACTACAAGAAATTGTGAAAGTGCAGGATAAGATCAATCCTAACTCTAGAGGGGGGTGAATAGAGTTATTTAAAATAATTTTGCAAATAAAACTTGTGTGCAGAGAAAATTTGTATTTACTTAGTGTATGGTGCTATAGCAAATAATCAGAGTAAAAGGAAATTCACAGCACAAAGCAAAACACAAAAAGACAAGCAATCCAGACGACACAAGGAGCTATAGTGGTTCCCCAAATCTGGGTACATCCACTCTTCTATCACCCTTGATAGGAATCCACTTCAAGATGAGTTGATCAGGTGTCTTGAGCACCAGAGAGTTTTTGATCAGGTTCTCACAAGACAAAGGAGCTGATTTTGACCAGGTTTCAACAAAACTAAAAGTAACTTTTGAAGGGAGTTAAAACCCTGTACAGAAAGAAAAAGAAAAAGAATGATGTTGTCTTCTCTATCAACAAGCAGAGAGAAGCAAAAGTGGATCTGCAGTTGTTGTCAAAGCTCCCCCTGAGATCAAGAAGAGGTTCAGGAAGGAGAGCTCTGCACAAGGGTGACAGGTCTTCAAAAGATCTGATCTGCTCCAGCAAGTGATGATCCAAGAAGGTTGGATGGTTGTGTCTGAAGCAATCAGAATTCCTATGAGTGAGTCTTTCAAAACAATTTCTCAGAGAGAAAAGAGATCTGAAGTCTTGTATTGTTGTTCTCTTTTTGTTCTGTATATTCTCTGTGTCTTTTTTGTAGAATTGAAAGAAAATGAATTATATACTTGAGTCTTCTTCTTTCTTTACTTTGATAGCCGTTGGAAGTCAGCATTAATTGCTTTCCTTAAATGTCCATGTCTCCAAGGAAATGACAGGCAGACATTCCTTAGAAAATTCCTTGAGCCATGCACCAGATATGCTGTAACGGCCAATAAATCTTCAGCATTAATTTTCTGACAGAGGGATTTTGAATTCTTATCCAAAACTGACGGCGGTCTGAAAAGCGTCGAGCTCACAATAAAACGTCGATCTGAGCACGACACACGTCGGCCAGAGAGTGTTTTCTACGTCGAGCTGAGGTCGACTCTGCGTCAAGCTGAGGTCGACTCTGCGTCGAGCTGAGGTCGACTCAGCGTCGAGCTAAGGTCGACTCATCGTCGAGCTGAGATCGACTCTACGTCGAGCAGAGGTCGACTCTACGTCGAGCTGAAGATTATTCTACCTAGCCTATGTGACCTTTATAACAACAAGGAGGTCACAAACCAAAATCCCTATAGAAGTATAGTCATCCTGGTCCAAATAGTAATAGGGTGTTCCAACAATCTCCCCTATTTGGACTAGGATTACTATTTACATGAATTTAGGGATTCAAAGAAAGATAAAGCAGATACAATATATTACAATACAACCAGACATGACAGAATAAAAAGCAGCATATATAACATTATATAGCAGCACAAATGTTCAAATATCCTGAATCCAGCATATATAGAAAGAATTAAAGCATCTTACTTTACTTTCCCTTTGAGGCTTTGTCTTGATCACTCTTCTTGAAGATGATTTCTCTGTTTGGATTTGAAGCTTGCTTTTTAGATCTGTAGTCATCAGCTGCACCTAAAGATTTTTGATCTCTTGCACTGGGTGGTACAGCTGCAGGATGAAGTTGCATGTATCTGTCTGAATCAAAGAATTTCTTAGACTTATATTTCTCCAATTCCTCTTTTCTTTGGTCTGACATAGTACTGATATGAGAGGTGTCCAGACCTTTTTCTCTACCTTTATTAATCTCATTTAAAGCAGCCATTTCTGTCATTCTGGCTTTCCAGTAGGCTGGAGTTTTGGTAGGATCTTCAAAGGGTACAGCTGGTTCAAATCTGTTAGAGGAGAGTTCTTGAGAGGTAGTTGGGGTGAGGTCAGCTCTAGGTCTATAGGGATAGGGGCCAGAGGTTGGATCAATGGCTCCTCCCCTTTGATAAGGTTGAGAACCTGATCTTCCTCTAGACTGCCTGCCCCTATAGTTTCCTCTTTGCTGACCTCCCCTTTGCTGACTGTCTCCTTGATATCTTCTTGCTTGATATGTTTATCCATGTAGGGCTGAAGGGGCTGGATTGGAAGAAAAACTGGCACCTGCACCTGCATCTGGAGGAGGTGGAGGTGGAGGCTGATGGACAGGTTTGGATGGTCCTTCATTAAATTTTCTTTTCTTCTTCATTGCTTTTCTCTGATTTTGGGAGTACTGCATCCATGGTTCTGTGATTTCACAATTGTATTTGATATAGTAGGGAATGTCATGATCTGTAGCTCTGGCAATTGGAACTCTTTTCAAAGCTTTTGATCTAGCTTTCCTCTTCCTTGCAATTGTTGCAGAGGAGTCATCAGAATCTGTAGCAAACTCATCTTCAGAACTTTGAGATTCTTCATATGGATCTATGTACTTCCTTTTAGAGATAGGAAAATTGATGGAATCTGGAGCTGCTGAGGAGGAAACTGAAGGAAGAACTGCTGTCAGAGGGGAGGAGGAGACTACCACTGCAGAAGAGAGCACAGCCTCAGGAGCTATACAGACTAACGATGCTGGTTCCTGAAGGGCTTGGGAGATATGAGTCTCAATTGCATCAGGTGTTTCAATTTCTTCACCTGAGGTTTCAACAGCTGCTAAAATTTCAATTTCATTATTAGCAGGAGCCACTGCTACCACTGCTACAGCAGGGATCTTCAGAAAAGGGACAATAGCCCTGGTCAGATCTTCTTGAATCTGGGCTGGAGGGGAGAAGCTCTGAACAGAAGCTGGAGGAGGAGCTTCAGATATCATCTGAACTTCTGCAACTGATACTGTCTCTGAACATGTCTGAACAACCTGAACTGAAGAGGGAGGCAGATCTTCTTTTGCTGATATCTCCCCCTGCCTAGAATCAGTGGTAGCTGACTCTAGGCCCCCAGAAGAAGGGCATGCTAACTGAGAGGAGAGGGAGGATACAGAGGCAGAAAGAGTGCTCAGGGAAAGAATGAGAGGAGCCAGCTTGGCATCCAGGAGGGAGGAGAGCCTAGGAGACAGAAGGTCAAAAATTTGATTGGCTAGGGCGAGGAGAGCTACTTGCTCAAGGGGAACTTGAGTAGAGGTAGATGGAGTAGCAGAAACTGTAAAAGAGGAAGATGTTGAGTGAGGTGCAGACAGAGGAGGTGTAACTGGCTCATGGATGGAGGAAAAAAGTAGCTCTGAAAAAGTAGATGTATGGGGGAATTCATGAGGAGAGGAGGTAGAGGCATCCATGAAGGAGTCTTCATGCATGTCAAAAGAAAAGAGATCCTCATGAGGGGAGGAATCCAAGCTTATGGGAAGGAAAGTAGTGTGAGGTGGAAGGGAGGAGGCAATGGTAGAGATGGAGGAAGGTAGAGGTTGAGAGGATGAGAGAACTGTGGTTGAGGGGATGAAAGAGGATGGGAGGGTGAGAGAGTCAGATGGCACAGACCCTGCTTCTGGACCAGTGGACTGAGGGGAAGTGACCTCTATAGTCCTGGTGTCTGCAGTGGATTTCATTGCTGCTGCTGCCCTGGGATTCACAATTCTTCGGTCCCACTTGCCAATTAGGGCACATGTGAGCCTCTTGGAAGCATTGATGTGCTTCTTGGAGGACACAAGCAGTTGAGGGCAGCAATGGTTGAGAATCAACCCAAGAACTCTTCCAAAGTGGACAGAGTTTTTATCCAATTTTTTCTTAATCAAATCAAACACAATCAATCCCCAGTTGGGATGTTTCTTATCTATAAGTGCAGCCATAAGGCAGAACTGATGCCTAGTGATTGCATCATGTGCAGTCCTCTTTGCACAGATCACTTTTCCTGTAATGTCTGCTAATAACCTATATTCAACAGCTAGGTTAACTTTGAGGAGTTTAGAGGGGTTACCAGCAGCATGCCCCATCCTGTCTAGCATCAAGGTATACTCTTCCACAGATAGTTCTATGCCATCATCTCCAGCAGCAAAGTTGAAAACTTCTGTAATGACTTGAGGTGAGATGGCTACCTCATTTCCTGAAACTTTCCCAATCAATGTATTGTTATCTGAAATAACTGCTGTAAGACTCCACTCTTTGATTTCTGACTCTGGGAGAGGGATCCTGGTTGACATAAAGTTAACCAGTTGCTGCTCCTTGAAGAGGTCCAGTATATCCAAAAAATATTGTGGAGATCCATCAAAAGAGTTGAAGTCGATATCGAATCCAGAATCGAACTTCATAGCCGCCAGAGCTCCTGCTGTGATCGCCATTTTCCTGCAAAAAGAATACCTTCCAAGATCAAGAGTAAGGAATTTGGAGGGAGAAAGCTTGAGCAGAAAGATATGAAAGCGCATCTGCGAACGACGATGAGGAAATGATTTTATACTTAGGGTTCGACGCAGAAAAGGAAAGATCGTCGAGCTCAGTTCGACGCTCTCAGGCTCTAGGAGAACTGAAACGACTCAACAGCGTGCAGCTTAGGTCGACGTTCGACGCTTTGGCTGAAGCTATGCGTCGAGCTCAGGTCGACGTTGAACGAAGACGTCGACCGGGGAGAGAGAAACTCAAGAAGCCAGGGAGCTGTGAACTTAGTTCGACGCTGGAAGCTGAGTTCGACGTTCGACGCTTTTGAGGGCGACGGACCGTCGATCTCCGTTCGACGCCGCGTCGAGCTTAGTTCAGAGCTCAGAACAACCACTCAGACAGGAAATTTTAAAATGAAATTTTCCTATTCCTGTTAATTATGGGTTTCAAAATCTTGGAGTTTTAATTTATGCTGTCTCCATCTAGCATTCCCAACTGATTGAGGAAAAAGAGGTGCTTCTTTTCATCCAAGGGCTTGGTGAAGATATCTCCTCTCTGTAGTTCAGTGGAAATGTATTCTAGTGCAATTTTCTTCTTTTCTACATTATCTCTTAAGAAGTGATGTCTGATCTCTATGTGCTTGGTCCTACTATGGAGAACTGGATTTTGAGCAATAGATATTGCACTGGTATTATCACAAAAGATTTTAGACATCTCTAAGTTGTACCCATAGTCTAGGAGCTGGTTTTGAATCCACAAAATCTGTGAGCAACAACTACCTGCAGCCATGTATTCAGCTTCAGCAGTTGATGTGGACACAGAGGTTTGTTTCTTACAAAACCAGGAGACAAGTCTATCACCAAGGAATTGACAAGTTCCACTGGTGCTTTTCCAGTCTACTCTACATCCAGCATAATCAGAATCTGAAAATCCAGTTAGATCAAATCCTGAGTCATGTGGATACCAGAGACCTAGATTAGGACAACTTTTTACATACCTAAGAATCCTCTTAACAAATGTGAGGTGGGACTCTCTAGGGCTTACTTGGAATCTAGCTCAAATGCATGTGGCAAACATTATATCTGGTCTAGTAGCTGTTAGATAAAGTAATGAGCCAATGATTGCTCTATAGCTTATCTGATCAACTAGTTTTCCAGATTCATCAGCATCTAAAATAGCATTTGTAGGCATAGGTGTTTTCATAGAGGATGCTTCAGACATTCCAAATTTCTTAACCAATTCTCTAGCATACTTGGTTTGAGAAATGAAAATGCCATCCACATGTTGTTTAACTTGCAATCCTAGAAAGAAAGCAAGCTCACCCATGCTACTCATTTCAAACTTTGAGTGCATAAGTTGTGAGAACTTTTTGCATAAGTTTGAATCAGTAGACCCAAATATGATGTCGTCTACATAAACTTGTACTAGTAGGGTATGGGACCTATGGGTTCTAACAAAAAGAGTTTGGTCTACACTACCCCTTTTAAAATCATTTTCCAACAAAAAACAAGCTAAGGTCTCATACCATGCTCTAGGAGCTTGCTTGAGACCATATAAAGCTTTATGCAGTTTAAAAACATGATCAGGAAAGGTTGGAGAGATAAAACCTGGAGGTTGCTTTACATAAACTTCTTCCTTGATGTCTCCATTGAGAAAAGCACTCTTGACATCCATCTGATATACCTTGAATCTCTTGTGAGCTGCATATGCAAGGAAGATTCTTATGGCCTCCAACCTTGCAACTGGTGCAAAGGTTTGGTCATAATCAATTCCTTCTTCTTGGCAATATCCTTGTGCAACAAGTCTTGCCTTGTTTCTCACAATTATTCCTTGATCATCTAACTTGTTTCTGAATAACCATTTGGTTCCAACAATTTGCTGGTTCCTTGGTCTTGGTACTAATTCCCAAACTTTATTCCTTTCAAATTGATTCAACTCTTCCTGCATTGCAATGATCCAGTTTGGATCTTGCTCTGCATCTTGTATGGTTTGAGGCTCAATTTGAGAGAGGAAGCAGGTGTGCATAATATTTTGATTAACTTGATTCCTTGTTTGCACACCCACTGAGATATCTCCAATTACTTGTGAGATTGGGTGATCTCTTGTTGTTGCAAGATCAACAAGGGGTGTTGATGATGCACCAACCTGTGTTGTTGTTTCCTCTTGTGGAACAACAACTGGTTCTTCAATTTGTTGGCCTTTTGAACTTTCCAGAACCTGAAATTCCCCTTCATTGTCACTGAGTTCAGTGTCTTGCTGACTTGGTGAAGGTAATGACCCTTTGTCTGTGATGGTAAGCTGCTTCAGATTTTCTGAAATTGAATGTTCCTGTAAATTGCTTATGGTAGAAGTCTCCTTCTCCTTATAAGACATGTTAGTTTCATCAAATGTAACATGCATGGATTCTTCAATTTTATTTGAGCACTTGTTAAAAACCCTATAAGCCTTGCTAGTCATGGAGTATCCCAGAAACACTCCTTCATCAGCTTTGGCTTCAAATTTAGCTAGGTATTTCTTGTCATTATTGTGAATGAAGCAAATGCAACCAAAAATTTTGAAATAATTCACTTTAGGTTTCTTCCCTTTGAGTAACTCATAGGGAGTCTTACCCTTTAGTTTATGTATCAGGCTTCTATTCAAACATAGTTGGAGGTGTTCACTGCCTCTGCCCAAAAGGTTAGAGGGAGGTGAGCATCTGTCAACAATGTTGTGGCAGATTCAATAAGGGTTCTGTTTTTCCTTTCAACTACCCCATTTTGTTGAGGAGTTCTTGGAGCTGAGAAGGTGTGCCTGATACCTTCCTTCTGACAGAACTCTAGCATGAGAAGAGAATCAAACTCTGTCCCATGATCACTTCTGATCAGGGCAATGTGAGTATTGAACTCAATCTGTATGCCTTTGAGAAAATCTGTCAAAATCTTGAAGTTATCAGACTTCTTCCTCAGAAAGAACACCCAAGTGAATCTTGAGAAGTCATCTACAACCACTAAAGTATAAGATTTCCCTCCTAGGCTTTGTACATTAATTGGTCCAAAAAGGTCCATGTGCAATAAGTACAAGATTCTAGGTGAGTCACTCTTATTAAGTGACTTGAAACTGTTTTTAGTTTGCTTGCCTAACTGACAGGCCTTGCAAAGTCCTTCCTTCTTGTAGGGACCAGAAGGTAGTCCTCTAACAAGGTTGTCTTGGGATAACTTAGCAATGGTTCTAAGGTTCACATGTCCTAGTCTTTTATGCCAAAGTTCATTGGGTTTGCTAAGGGAATTAAATAAGCAAATATCTACTTTAGATGAATTGAAATCAACTAGATATATGTTATCTTGTCTATTACCAATTAAGACAATGTTGTTATTTAATGTAATATTGCATGCTGAGTTGGTAAACCAAACCTTATAACCAGCATCACATAGCTGGCTGATGCTGATTAAGTTGTGCTTTAGTCCTTCCACATAGGCCACTTTCTTAAATGTGATTGACCCTATCTTGACTTGGCCATAGCCTTTTGTTTGTCCAAAATTTGAATCTCCAAAGATTACTTTGGGTCCATGTTTGGCTTTGAAGGACATAAGGTTTTCCTTGTTGCCAGTCATGTGCTTTGAGCACCCACTATCCAAGTACCACTGCTGGTTCTCAATTGGATAGGTCTTTATCTGCACATACAACAAATCAATTGTTTTTGACCCAGTTTACCTTGGGCCTTTCTTGATATCCTTTAAATTCTGAAATAAAAGACATCTCAGGTTGACTCTTATAGCCTACAGGATGATATCTCCTAGGAGGTATTATCCATTCAGCATAAGGGTTAAAGTGATGAGATGTAGAGCTGGAATTGAATTTTGAATTAACCCCTGAGAAATGACTTTTGCTCTGAGCTTGGCTCGACGCACGTCGAGCTTCGGTCGACGGACTCTGGTGAGTGCGTCGAGCTCCGTTCGACGGCGAAGGCTTGCTTTGTTCAGAGGGTAGAAGGCGTCGACCTGAGTTCGACGTTTTCTTGCGATTACGTCGAGCTCTGGTCGACGTCCGTCGAGCTTCGTTCGACGCTTCTTGTCCAGTTTCCTGGGTTAAGTCAGCATTCTTCCTAGCCACTATCAAGACTCCTTTACCTTTCTCAATGGTAAATTTGATTGGAGTTGTCAGCACTATGGGTTGGCTGGATGAAGCACCCAAGCCCAGTGAACCATTCAATCTTGAGTTCACTGTACTTGTGATGTCCATCAATTTGATACTTCTCCCATTAAGGGTTTCTTCAAATTGTTTGGCCTTAGATAGCTCACTTTTCAGTGAAGCTATCTCCTCCCCACACTGCTTCAACTCTTCTAAGAGTCTAAGATTATCTGAGTTAATGGATTTGCATTCAATTAATTGTTCATTTAGAGTTTTAATCAGCTTTTGAGACTCAATCAAGTCAATGCACATAGATTTAAACTCAGATTTGAAATCATCAGAAGTAAAGTCAAATGAATCTATTACCTGATCCTCAGTAAGTTCCTGATCAGATGGGTAGTCAGCATCAGGCTCTGAATCAGTGTTCTTTTGAGATGCACTGATGGCCATCATGCAGAATCCCTTTTCTTCTGCATCATCCTCATCATCACTAGAACTGGATGATGAATCAGACTCATCAGAGTCACTCCAGGATTCAGCCACAAATCCTTTTCTGGTGTGCTTGCTGTTGCTGGAGGAAGGCTTGTCATGGTATTTCCTTGACTCCTTATCCTTCCTTTTATCCTTTCTTTCCTTCTTGTCCCTTCTGTCCTTGTCTTGATTTTCTGGACAGTTTGGGAAGATGTGTCCTGGTTTCCTGTAGCCAAAGCAGATAATATCTTTATTATTAGATCTGTCATACCTTGGCTTGTCTTTGTCTTTGGATGACCATCTTCTGAAGTTCCTTTTATTTAGCTTATTGAACCTTTTGACCAGTAGGCTCATAAGCTCTTCATTTCCCAACACCTTTTCTTTAGGTTCTTCTTCCTGTGCTTTGAAGGCAATAGTTTTCTCAGCCTTCTCTGTTGGTGTGGATGTCTTCTGCTCTTCTTCTCTCTTCTTAATAAATTGCTCATAACTCTTGAGCTTTCCTAGAAGGGCTTCTGTGGATAACTCACAGACATTTCTTCCATCTTTAATTGACCAGATTCTTGAGTCCCAAGAGCTAGGGAAACAAGTCAGTATCTTGTCATTTATCTCAGTGAGAGATATGTCCTTCTCTAGTGATCTAAGCTCACTGATGATTAGGCTCAGTCTGTTGTACATGTCAGCAACTGACTAAGACTCTGCCTTTTTGAAGTTCTCATACTGGGTGATGAGGTAGGATCTCCTATCCTTTCTTTCATCTGCAGAACCTGATACAATTTCTGAAAGTTTTTCCCAGATCTCTTTAGCAGTATTGCAATCAGCTACTTTCTGGAAAATGTCATCTGACATGGTTTGAGCCAAGATGTTCATGGCTTTAGCATCTGCTGCCTTCCACTTCTTTATGTCAGCATCAGTTCCTGAAGGAGGAGGAACAACTGATGTACTTGTTCCTGTGGGAGGTCTTGGACAATCTGTTAACACAGAATTAAAAATGTCTTCATCAAAAGAGTTCATGTAAAGTCTAATCCTTGCCTTCCATAGTGCAAACTTAGAGAGATTGCACATAGGAGGTCTGGTGCTAGTAAAGTCCTTGTTTTGTGCCATGAGTTTCAAAGATAAGTAAAACTAAAGAAACTAACCCTTTGAGGGAAATGATCTTATCAGGGATCTTTTGATCCAGGTGTTAGCCTGTATGAATGATCAACCTCCCTCTGATACCAATTGAAAGTGCAGGATAAGATCAATCCTAACTCTAGAGGGGGGGTGAATAGAGTTATTTAAAATAATTTTGCAAATAAAACTTGTGTGCAGAGAAAATTTGTATTTACTTAGTGTATGGTGCTATAGCAAATAATCAGAGTAAAAGGAAATTCACAGCACAAAGCAAAACACAAAAAGACAAGCAATGCAGACGACACAAGGAGCTATAGTGGTTCCCCAAATCTGGGTACATCCACTCTTCTATCACCCTTGATAGGAATCCACTTCAAGATGAGTTGATCAGGTGTCTTGAGCACCAGAGAGTTTTTGATCAGGTTCTCACAAACCAAAGGAGCTGATTTTGACCAGGTTTCAGCAAAACCAAAAGTAACTTTTGAAGGGAGTTAAAACCCTGTACAGAAAGAAAAAGAAAAAGAATGATGTTGTCTTCTCTATCAACAAGCAGAGAGAAGCAAAAGTGGATCTGCAGTTGTTGTCAAAGCTCCCCCTGAGATCAAGAAGAGGTTCAGGAAGGAGAGCTCTGCACAAGGGTGACAGGTCTTCAAAAGATCTGATCTGCTCCAGCAAGTGATGATCCAAGAAGGTTGGATGGTTGTGTCTGAAGCAATCAGAATTCCTATGAGTGAGTCTTTCAAAACAATTTCACAGAGAGAAAAGAGATCTGAAGTCTTATATTGTTGTTCTCTTTTTGTTCTGTATATTCTCTGTGTCTTTTTTATAGAATTGAAAGAAAATGAAGTATATACTTGAGTCTTCTTCTTCCTTTACTTTGATAGCCGTTGGAAGTCAGCATTAATTGCTTTCCTTAAATGTCCATGTCTCCAAGGAAATGACAGGCAGACATTCCTTAGAAAATTCCTTGAGCCATGCACCAGATATGCTGTAACGGCCAATAAATCTTCAGCATTAATTGTCTGACAGAGGGATTTTGAATTCCTATCCAAAACTGACGGCGGTCTGAAAAGCGTCGAGCTCACAATAAAACGTCGATCTGAGCACGACACACGTCGGCCAGAGAGTGTTTTCTGTAAGTAGAACTGGGTTCGACGGAACGTCGAGCGGAGGTCGACTCTACGTCGAGCTGAGGTCGACTCTGCGTCAAGCTGAGGTCGACTCTGCGTCGAGCTGAGGTCGACTCAGCGTCGAGCTGAGGTCGACTCATCGTCGAGCTGAGATCGACTCTGCGTCGAGCAGAGGTCGACTCTATGTCGAGCTGAAGATTATTCTACCTAGCCTATGTGACCTTTATAACAACAAGGAGGTCACAAACCAAAATCCCTATAGAAGTATAGTCATCCTGGTCCAAATAGTAATAGGGTGTTCCAACAAATTGCACTTATAGTAAGGACCTAAATCGTTACAATAAGTACTAAAAATCATTACAATATGTACTAAATATCGTTACAAAAACTCTTTGGTAACGAAAAAAACTTTAGATTTTTTTCCTCACAATAAATTAGTTACGATAAATTTTATTTCGTTACGAATGTTTTTTCCTCACAAAAAATCAGTTACGATAAATACTATTTCGTTATAAATGTTTTATTTTTTCCTCACTAAAAATAAATTTACTTTGTTACAATTAATTATAAGAAACATTATTTCATTACCATAGATTAAACAATAGTAACGAAAAATTCGTTACAATTGTTCTCTATTCTTCTCACTACATCAAAAAGAGGAAATAAAAGGTGCATTGAAAGATTGTGAACCCATCAAAGTGCATTTAGTGGATGAATCATACACACGCGGTTCAAAAAGTAGAGCTCTAATAAGTACAATAATATAACTTCATTTTTTGACAATTAAATAAACCAAATAAGCCAAAAAATGTAAGAGTTCCCAATTTTATACATCAAGGAAGGAAATTCTTTAATTACAATATGTAACATTTGAATACTTTCATTACACAATTATTGAAGCAAATAAATTGGAGAACAAACATTACTCTATGTTTCACTACGCTATTATCTAGGTTGACAATGCTTCACTCCATGCTTCCTGACGCTATTCTCACTGAAGAAAATGTTGCTTAAATGGTGGCCTGATTGGAAATGACAGCTGTTGTTATTGCATTAAATATGAATTTTTGTATCTATATAGATATTCTTTTCTTCTTGGAGAGTAATGATAACTAGTTGCTTCTCATACTTGGGATATGTGTCGGGACAAAAAGGCTTTCAAAAAGTGGAGTTCTCTTTGCAATGCACTCATAGCTGCTTCTTATACTTTTCATATGTCTTGAACATTAAAATGTGGAATTCATACTTTGCAATGCTTCACTGTATGTGCTGGGGACTAATGGGGGAGCCTACTGCCTTGGAGTTCTCTTTGCACGAACAATGCCCTCGAGGGGAGGATTGGTTATCCACCTACAGTAGAACAAAGATGCAGTAAATACAAACTGTGGATATACAATAATTGGATTATGAGAAATATATACGAATTTTTAATGCAGATGGATATATGAATGATAAAAGGAAGCACCTCTGGTTTCAGGAAGTTGATACCAGCCTGGACTTCTATACATGATTCCTGTAATAATTAATTAACATAGCATTTCACGCATGAAATTACTAGCCATAGAAGCAATAATCTTTACTTCAAACATAAAATTTATGACATGATAGTCGTCTTATTCTACAGTCAGATTTTTCAATTCAAGAAAAAAGAAATCAAGAGAAATAACATCTTATATCAGTTAGTTGGAGACAGTGTTTAAAATGAATATGCAATTCTAAGAAAAAGGTATGTATTTAAATAGAGAACTGTATAAGATGATATATAGGAAGAAAAAAAATGATTGGAGAAGGATGACTACAAAACAGGAAAATTCTGTACATAATTAACCAGATGGATAACCTTAAAATAGTGTGTACTCTATTCAAATCATTCTGTGAAGTAGGAAGTCAGACCAAACTGCATATATTTTCCAACAAGAGTAGATGAGAAAATGCTACAATCAATGAAAACAACTTTAAAGATGAATATAACAGTGCAAGTGTGTAACTTAAGATAGATCTCATCTCCATGGCTCTTTCCAGAGCCCTTGCTGAGTCTATCTTGGAGGGAATGACTAAGGGCACCTACATAACCCAGAAGAAAAAGATAAGCAAATGAGAAATGAACAACTGCAATGTTACTACTGATGTTAATGCAAACTTTGATATTACAAATCTATGAAAACATCTGAAGAGGGTCAAGAAAACTCACTCGTAGAAACCTGCTGTGATTTTCTATCAATCTGTAGGATTATGGATTTATTGTAGAGAGAGTTTTCCATCTGTAGATCAATATTGATGGGCTCCCTAGTAGCTCCATTTTCTCTAGTTGGCTGGGCAAGTAATCGCGCTAGTGAAGAAAAAAACTAAGTAAACAAATTAGTTGAGTAGAAAACTATACCGGATGCAACTTACGTGGATCGGATGCCCGACGAAATCATAACTGCAGACTTCCTAGCAACCTAGACAGATAATAATACAAAAATCAACTAAGCGCAAAAATAGTGGAAACACCAACAAAGCGATAAGCCCAATGAAGATAACAAAACATGCGTTCTTTTTGGCGAATCGATCTGCCATGACCCAGATTAATGAACTTACAACATCTCGTCGACATCCTCGTCGGTAAGGAGAGCAGAGGCCTGTGTCATTAATTTTAATAGCTGGATCCACTCCTCCATGACATAGTAAAAAAAGTTATTGATGCTTAGACTGAGCATAGTATAAAATTTAGAGTACTAAGATGATTGTGTGGAAAACTAAGAAAGAAATAAGGAATGATTATAATAGAAGAACGGTTGAAGAAATATATTGATGCTAAGATGATTAAAAATAATCTTGATGGTTTGAACATATAAAACTTCAGGGTTTAAAATGTAATGATGAGTAGATAAATTAGGGTCAAGGGAATTTGAAGAGGTAGACCTGAGGCAACAGTTCAGAATGATTTGCAAAGAATATGTTAAGACCTCATGCAACACGTGACAAAGAACTAATGGAAATTTAGGATTCCTAAAGCCCCGCCAATAATTAGGATATGGTTTATAATGCAAGAAAGCCGATCACTTTATTCTACATGAAATGGTACCTGGACAATAATATTCAGCCCGCATATTTGAGTCAAGCGAAACTTACCACATTAATCAGATTGTTGTCAGCAAGTTAGAGAACTTACCACATTAATCAAGGAGATGATATTCCATAAAGCATATACACGTGCAAGCCTTGCAGATCTTCTAGGTCCATGACTAAATAGAGTATTTATACCAGCAGGAAATGGTGCATGAATACCCAAGGGAAGAATGAACAACACTAAGAAAACATCCACTAGCGAGAATGAACACAACTGATGCAAAGTAAGCAGCACTAAGCTAAAATCTCTAGGAGAAGTATTGAAATGACCAACCCAACATGATCCTGCAGTGTAAATTAAACATTAACAAATGTATCTCGATCAATTAACAAAATTTTAACAGAAAGTTATGATGAAAAAAATTTAGGAATCTAAGAGAACACACTACCTGGTGGCCTACGAGCTTGGTGTTATGCATCACAAATGATAATGGATAGAAAATATCTTTCTTATCATCAAGGGTATGCACATTACAGCGATCTATTATACAACCATTTATTCTTTGGTGCATTAAAACAGCTTCTCTTTTTAAAGGGACTGCTTCTGCTTTGCTACCCCTCTGTAAGTTGTAAAATACAAGGCGAGCATTAGACCATTTGCACTGATTCTGCTACAAATTAGAAAAAAGAACATTATATTTCAAATATTCATTATAATAAACCATATGTAGTATACCATGGAGATTCTATTATTTTATTAGCTCTGATAGCAAATTTAGCCCCTCCCATTCTGGTTTTGCGTTCAATCAAATAAACCACAAGACCAAGATGGTAATAACCAAATGATGTAGGCTGAAACCATGCAAGATCTACCAAAACTCTATGCCTACTAAGAGAAGGATTAAAAATAGTTCTTAACCAAGAAAGAAAAGGCAACAACAACATCCAAAGGCGACCATGCTGAACTAATCTCAGTTAGGCATTCAATCCCGCAACCAGCCTATACAATATAGTTGGTGGCAAAGCCTGCCAGTAGAACACGCTCATTAGCTCATCAAATAAATTTATGGGAGTCCATGCACAAAAAATGCAGAATGCAAAAAGGAACACTTACCTTCATCTAATCTGTATGAATATAATAGAGAAGACCAGAGACCACATCCTCATTACGGTATCTGAAAAGATCAATTCTTTGGAATAAACCATAAAATAGTTGTGAATGTGTACAAAAGCCCACCATAAGGCCCAAAGAACAACATAACAGCAATTTCAGATATATCAAAGTTATATTAAGCAGATGTAATAATGTATAAAGGCACATTGTATGTTTTAGTAGGCTTTAGTAGTTGGTCACCAAACATGCAAGTCAGATATATAAAAGTTATACCAAGCAGAAGTAATGATATAGTAACAAAACACTATACCCAAATAAAAATAGTCAAATAATAGTCTAAACAAAGTAGAAGTAATAAAATAGTAACAAAGCACTATACCAAAATACTAACAGTCATAAACCATTCGACAACAAAAAAGTGCACCAAAAAGTGAATGGTGTGTGCATTAATTAGTCAAGGAATTGCCCCAAATTGTTCTAGAATAGAAGACAGCATCGCTTTCAGCTCAATTTGCCCCTCTATTAATCCTGCATCTCTACATTGTGAGTTTGAATCAAAGATTCTTGTTTATCTATAAGCTCTATTTGTGATGTAATACGAGTCGTTGCATTGCGCAATTCATCTTCCGTTACATTCAACTTCTCTTTCAACTAAGTGGACTCTATCAATGTCTTATTCATTTTTTTAACACATAACACCGTAGCCTAATCCTTTGTCATAACCAGACTTATTTTCAAGTGAAGTCTTAATAATTTCTCTGTCAGAGCTTATGGGATCACTATCAGAATCTGTTGATATTGTCCCCAGCCTTTCAATTTCACACTGTAAAATATAGTGTTATAATAGAAACGTATGTTATCAATCAATTTTGTGAAAGTTTTAAATATATTTTTACGTACGTATGCTGCTTCTGCTTTCTCACTGACAAACACCCAATTCTTCTTATGGGTCTTGGCAACTTTTATTAACCTGTATATCAATAATATATTTGAGAATATGTCATAGTAATCAAAAACTCACATGTAATCATTGCATTACAATTTCAAGCGGTCTTGAATGGTAGGATTTGGAACCCGACATATGAGTAAACGACATGTGCGATCTATTAACAGCATTTATCTTGGACCTTTTCTACAAGTAAACGAAAGTATTGAATGGTACTAATTGAATGTGTGATTAATAACATATATATTGAACATACTTTATTTAAGAATTTACAATTACCTTAAAAGTCTCACTCTCGAAGAGATCGCAAACCTGACACCAATTCTCGATTGAGATCCACTCAGATGGGCTACTAGCTCATGGATTCTTTTCTGTCCCAATATAACCTCTATACATTGCAGATAATCTTCCTCTCCTGTATGCGTAGCTACGTTGAAACATCTACTCCATGAACTCTTGCACACTTTTATATGTTTTCCAATTCTTTATCTCAAACCATTTCTACAACAGATTAAATTATTTGGTTATCCCAAACAAATTCACATATATGGTATATGAAAATTTACTTACACCTAATACAGCATATAAAGTAAGTTTCATCTCTTCCCCCATTTCACTCCATGGGGTAAAAAAATCCAAACCCCCACTGTGTCTCACAATAACACCTACACCATTTGCAAGGTGCTTTGCAAAGCGACGTTGCTTCTTAAAACCTTCAGGGAACTCAATCTCAAGTAGTTTCTTATCCTAATAAAACAAATAAAAGTTTGAAAACATATAGTAAGTTTATGTAAGTTTTAATATACCTAAATAAAGCATACATTTTCTAGTATTGCTTTCTCAATCGATCTTCCGGTGGTCACCCCACGACCACTTCTTATAGAGGAGCTTCCCACTGCATAATTAAAAATCCTTAATAAATATATGATTCAAGTAAATGATATAAATTTGTGAAATAAAATAATGTATACTTACAAGTAGTATCAAAATCCTGTATTGGACTTTCATAATTTCCTTCATCAATGGAGGTATAAAAATCAAGAGCTTGTGATCTACTTTATGATTGTTGCAGATTAGGTGAAGGTGTATTTGGTGCAGGTGACAATTCAACAACCTCAATATTTGATGGTATTTCATTAACAAACAGTTGTTTGATGCTCCTTGTCGTAGGGCGCCGTAGAATAACATTTTTTGGAGGCATATTACTGCAAAGTAAATAAGATGCAAACATTAAACACCACATTAAATTATTTATAGAAATCATAAAAAAGGAAGAATTGCATTATTGTTTCTTACTAGTGAAATAGAAAAAACTTAACGTACCATTTGCATTAGCTTTACATGTTATCATCACTGTCATCAAAATATTGCACTAGTGTTTCATCATCCTCATCTATTAACTCATCTCCATCAATAATATTATTAAGTTCTTCCTCTTCGTGGATTCTAGTTAGAACTTCTATATTTTTAATATAAGGTTCTATATCATCTCTTCCTAGGAATTGCAAGTTCTGATCTTCGGTAGAATATATTAATTCAGTTTCTGAGGACTCATATTGTTGAACTATGTAATCATTCATATACTCAACTTCTAGGTCATTGTGTTACTCTATATCCCAAAGGTGTCTATAATATACAAGTTGTGAAATTTTCCAAGGATCACCGAGTTTTGTGTCGTCGACATAGAACACTTCTTGCACTTGGTTTGGAAGAACGAATAGATGATCCTAAAACCAACGAGAAGTTATGTCGATGCTCAAAAAATATTTATCTTTATGCATAGTCTTTTTCCCACTAATGTAAAACTACTCACACCAAATTAATACTACTTTATACCCATGAAGATAGGTCAATTCAACGACCCAACTTAATACTCTGTAAAACTCTACCAACATATTTTAATGTTCCCCCTCAATAAGTAAACCACTATTTTTTGTTGTTCGACAATCATCTTGATCTTGTATATGAAATCGTACTTCATTAACAATACAACCAGAGAAAAATTTTGTTAAGTATGATTTTAGACCATTTGCAAATGCCCATAATTCTTCAGAGACTTTGCCGAAGTTTGTGTGATGCACTCTATATATCTATACAAATTACAATATGAAGTTAATTAGATAGGTGATAATATAAATTAACAGTCCTCAAGGGTATCTTCATATTTGGAATTTATATGAGCTTGAAACCAATAATGAAACTGCTCTTGATGAGTTTTGTTAATGTTTCTTTGATTTAACATTTTAAGCTCCTCCATGTGCTTACTATTAAAATAAAAAAGTACATTAAAATTAGTTACAATGTAAGGAAATTGAGCTCTTTCATGTATCGAACCTTTGAAAATCATCTACTTCTCTATAATTGTTTAATATGAATTAATTAGCTCCATCTAGATCCTTTTTAGAAGGTGCATTGCAACAGCGAAGAGGTCCGAAGGGTCTCATTTTTTCTGCAAAAAAAACAATTAACACTCTTGTTGATGCTCAACATAATATTAATTTCTATTTTCTTTATTGAACTTTGTTTCTATTTCAATTAGGTACATTGAGACAAATGTCAAAGACTCTTTTACAATATATCCTTCCACTATAGAACTCTCTGAACGAGCTTTATTACATACGTATCCTTTAAGAGTTTTAAAAAGCATAAAGGGAAAACTCAATGATAATATAAAAAAAATTCTTCATTTATGCTATATAAGATAATAAAGTATAAATGCATAAAAAACAAGTACCTTTCAATCGGGTACATCCAACATGTGAGAACTGGGCCAGCAATCTTTGCCTTTTTCGGAAGGTGAATAGCCAATTGAATCATTACCTCAAAAAATGCTGGAGGGAATATTCTCTCTAATTTACACAAAATAATTGGGATATTACTCTCCAACCTCTTGATATCCTCTACCTTTGTGTCTTTGAGCATAAAATTTTTAAAAAATCTCTTAGCTCATATAGTGCCTCAACGACATCTGGGAGTAGAAACCCACGAATGCCAATAGGAATTAACCGTTGAAGTAGAACATGGCGATCTTGAGATTTAATTCCTTAAATCTTTCCATCCTTTACACATCTTGAAATATTTGATGCATAGCCATCCAGAAACTTGACATTTTTTAAAAAAATTCAAAACATTTTTTCTCATCAAAAGATAGATTTACATGCTTGAGGTTTTATTATAGTGCATCCATTTCTAATCAAGTGTAACTCCTTCCTAATGTTAAGGTCTCACAAATCTTCTCGCGCTTTTTCTGTATCTTTTTTTCCATCAATGTGCCCAACACACTATCACAAATATTTTTTCAACATGCATTACATCAATGTTGTGTCGTATCAAAAGCTTATGCCAGTAAGGTAGTTCAAAAAAGATGCTTCTCTTTACCCCATTTCCTTCTTCACTGTTGCGCTTCCTCTTTTGCTTTCTTGGGTGTTTTCCAAATTTATAAAAGTTATGTTCGAGTTTGGTTAAATCTTAAAGCAATTGTACGCCACTCCACTCCCTTCGTTTTGAACGTGTTTCCGACTTTCCATTGAACAATTTACTCTAATGATAAGGGTTATCTTTATGTAGATAATGACGATGTCCCTTGTAGCATATCCTACTTCAAATTATTTTAGAATTCATATCATATAAACAATTTTGGATGCCCTGTATGTAACACCCCTATCTGTTACATAGCATATAGCAGTATATCTGGTCGGGGCCCGATGCCATATACCACGGACAAACCAGTGAGTTACTAAATGAAACCATCCTTCCAATCACAACGTACTACATAGAGCATCTAGCGGAGGCAATTTATAAAGTTGCAAAGGCAAGAACCCAGCCACAAGCATGAATGTCCACTAACAAAACCCAGTAGGAATGAACTACTAAATACACAAAAGTACTGGCCTTATGGCCTTACAACAGTTCACCAAATTTAAATAGTATTTTACAAACATCAGCTTGCAGGCCGATCACACATTATTTAAATAAGTAAACAAACAAGGCCTTTGAGGGACGGCTCAATAACATGGGCTTTAGCCCGCTATTTGCCGCTCGGCTCCGCAGCACCTGCAAGCACAATTCACCGCAATGGTGGAAAACAAGAATAACAGTCAGCTAAAGCCGACAAAATTATAACGATTCTGCCATCAAACTCGGGGCAGCAAAGCTCCTTCCCTGCACTTGTTAGCGTAACAAGCAATATAGTGAATAAACACGTCGTCACAGGTGCAGGCTCATACGGCCACACACCTCGTGCTCTCAGGGAACTAACTCGATGAACTCGTTCAAAACCACGGTCTCACCACCATCCCTTGGACGGCAAATTTTGTAAGTATTTAGCCTTTCTGACCTAAGACTAAGGCTCGCACGACTATGCTAATGGCCAGACGCTTTTTCAGGTATTTGTCACCAAACCACATAGCCCGGGTCTATTTCCACTTGCCTATTGCTCACTCCGCCTAGTAACTTTAAGACGTACGCGCGGGCCAATCTTCTCCTGGATCCCAAAATCGATCATACAAGCACAAAACCCAGTTATGTTCAAGATTGGCTCCCAGGCCACCAAGATGGCAGAAATGCGCACCCTGATTTCCGGGTGCTCCTTGGTGTTAATCCCTAATTATCCCTGCTGCAATCTACCACGTAGAAACCCGAAAACAACCATAGGCACGGAATCTTCTCCAGCTAATCATGCATAGCAAATCATCACCGATCCAGACCAACATGTCTGGGTAGGCTTCACACACCATGCCTATGTCCGTACTACAATTCCGGACTTGAAACACGGGGGGCTTTACATATGTACCCCAAGGAAAACCGCAAACTCGCCGCACACTCGTGTGAGAGGGTTTTCCTATGCAAAAGAAGAAGAGCTTCACATGATCAAGATGAGAATCGTTACCCTAACATTCCTCTTAAGCGCCATGGAAATCTACACGGATGAAATGCATCGCGATGATCTCGCCTCCGAAGAACTGGACTCGGTTTGCAATTTGGCGCTCCGAATCTCCTCCGGTAATCGGATCTTCTCTCCTTCTTCCTCCTTGCTCTCCCTTCTCTCTAGAACTTAGAAAGAGAAAGTCCAATGAAAAGTTAGGGTTTAAACCCCAAATCCCAGCCTTAACCCTAGGATGGAAAGGCCTGAGCCGTTAGATCCCAAAATAAGGAAACGAACGGCCATGATTCGCCCTGAAATAAAACTTCCTGGGCCGAACACGGCTTGCGACCCGCCCGTGTCCAAGGCCATGTAAGTCATTCGACGCCGAAACCGTCGCGTACCGAAAAGAACACGGGCACTTGAAGTGTCAGGCTTGACACGCCCGTATCATCAAGTACACTCCCGTGTAGCTGGGGGTGTTCCTCCATCGACACAGGTCCAGCACCAACCCAAGGAGAACACGGGTATTCGACATGCCCGTGTCAAATTTGATACACCCGTGTCGGACACAAACACGCCTGGGCTCAGGTCGTGTCTCCCCCCCCCCCCCAACACAACTCGGCTAACAACCTGAGTAGGATACGGCCCGGGACACGCCCGTGTCCAGGCCATATTCGTTGTTTGACACTTGTCGACTGCAATTTTGTCGACCACACGACCATCGCCAAACCCGAGCATGACACGCCCCTGGGATACGCCCGTGTCCTAGACCGTATCACCTCTACCAAATCCCAGACTTGGCTCAAAATGCCACACGTCCATCTTTTGAGTTTCGGGGCATTACAGCTCTCTCCCTCTTAAAAGAATTTTGTCCACGAAATTACCAAAAGGAAAAGATACACAAAACCAAAAGCGGTACCTTAGTTTAATAACTCGTGGTACTCCTCCAGTATTGTCTGCTCTCGCTCCTAAGAGAGCTCCTCCTGACCGCAATTGTCCCGACAGACCTTGACCATCCTGATCTCCTTCTTACGAAGTCGCTTGACTTCAGAGTCTTTAATACGAATGGGTTTGACCCTTCTCGTTAACCCTTCGTCCACCGGTACATGATCATTCATGATCATCTGCGAAGCCTCTTGCACAGCCTTCCGCAATGCTGATATGTGGAATACATTATGTTGACCACTCAACTCCACCGATAGCTTTAGACGATAAGCCGCTTCACCAATCCGCTCCAGAACCTCAAATGGTCATAGGTATCTTGGGCTCAGCTTCTTCAAGCATCGTACCCGTGAAACACCCTTGAACGACTTTACCTTAAAATACACCCAATCTAAAAGAAAAAGGGGGATGATAAACTCTGAATAACTCTATGGGGGGTGAATAGAGTTATAAAAAATATTTTTACAGAAAAGATAAAAGCAGATAACTTAAGAAAATTTAACCACAGCACAAGCTCACAAGAACACAAAAAGCACAACTAGACAACACAAGAATTTTATAGTGGTTCCCCAACTGGGTACATCCACTCTTCTACCACCCTTGGTAGGAATCCACTACAGGTTTTGATCAAGTGACTGCCACCAATAAGCTTTTGATCAGGTGCCCAAAACCAACCCTCAAGTATTTTGGAAGGAGACTTATGAACAAGAATAATTTTGAAGGGAATTAAAACCCTATATAAAGATGGGTATGAGAGAGTGATTTTCTCTTCTCTTTCTCAAGGTACAACTGAGAAGACTTTTGTTGATTCAAAGATGTTGTCAAAGCTCCCCCTTAAATGTAGAAGGGTTAAGGCTGGGAGACTTGATCTCGGAGCTTTAGACAGATGAAGCTTGAATGTCTTAGCAATGGTCCTGGAAGAGAAGAACAAGATGATTCTTGATTTGTAAAAGTTGTTCTTCTTGCTTCTTCTTCAGAGCACTGACAGAATGAGAAAACTGATGATGACTTGCTCCAGAATATTTCTAGGATGTTAGTAGGAATAATTTTCTTTCTTTCCCTGAGTGTCTCTCTGTAAATCAATCTTGGTAAAAGAAAACTTAATCTGTACAGTCTTCTTCTCTAAGAGATGATAAGAATAATTCCATGACTTGAATTTCAAAAACATTCCTTTTATTATTCTATAGGAATCGAGGAGAGGAAACAGCTACAATAACTACAATAAATGATTTCCTCAACTGTCTTTGGCATATAAGTAAAAATAATAACTCTGTGAAAACCGTATTTTATCCTGCACTGGAAACGACTATAAGCCTTGAAAATATAAGCATTTACTACCAGAGATTTGATTCCTTAAAGAGCCTTGAAAAAAAGTATGAAATCTTCAAGATAGTTGAGCAATAAGATAGTCGAACACAGAGAAATACTCGCTGAGCTGAGATAAAAGTTCATCGAACTTAGATAAGAGATCGTCGAGCTGGGAATGGAAATCATCTTTCTGATTTTTAAGATCGTCAGGCCAAGCTCAGAGATCTTAGCTCTGCAAACTTCGATCGAAGATCGACGATCTTCGAGCTGAGTTCGATGAAAGTCGAACTGATATCAGATCCAATGATTTCTTCTGAGTCTTGGTCTGTAAATGAAGTCCAAAGCTGGTCTATATGAGATATGCTCTACTGATACTAACTTAGACATAGACTTTGACCCTGGCTATACAAGTGGGTCAAACCACCTAGGAGTGAACCTTGCCCAAATCAAACATTGGGTTCCAACAATCTCCCCCTATTTGGGTGAGGTCACTACACATAAAAGAAATAGCAAAAATAATACAGTGCTATAGGTATTTGATATGATATTAAATTAAAAATCACCAGATATAGTATAGCATGTAGTTCACATATAATCCAGAAAGAGCAAGAATAAACAATAAAGAATTCAGAGAACTTAGGGTTTATCAAAAGGAGGAGTAGAAGAGGGTTTAGAAAATATGATCTTCCTGGAAGGATCTTCTGCTTCATTCTTTGACATCTTCATATCTTGATCTTCTAGAGACTTCTAAGAAACTGCTCTAGGCACAACATCCTCAGGATGAAGACTCATATACTCTGATGGATTAAATACTTTCTTGCTAACCTGCAATTTGTCAAGCTCTTTCTCTCTATAAGATGACATTGTAGTGAATTGAGAGGGATCCTGACCTTCTTTTTTGGCTTTATTCATTTGAGATAGCCCAATTATTTCATTCAACCTTGCCATTCTGAAGTTGGGGTCAAGCTCAGGATCAAGAGGAGGAGAGGGAGGTCTCTCTGAACTAGCTTCCTGAACTGACTTCTGAGATGGAATTCTGAACTGAGTAGATTGAGCCTGGAAATTTGTAGCCACTGGGTTTTACTGCTTCTAACTTGAGTACAAAGATCTGGGAGGAGGAACTTCACTAAGTTTTCCTTTAGGATTTGCAGACGAACTAAGACATTGATAATAAGAATTTTTATCTTAAGATCTAGCTGTAGGAGGAGGATTTGAGGATCTGTCCTGCCTCTGATAGGTCTGGGTAATAGGAGTAGACCTTTGAACTGCTAAACTAGAGGCTCCTACTGCTAGAGGGTGAGGAGGAGGAGGACCTCTCCTGGACCTTTGAGGAGGTGGAGGAGAATACCTTCTACTTTTCTTCCTAGCCTTCTGCTAATTTTTAGATAGCCACATCCAATGAGGCATACCTGGATAAGGTGTAATCTTCTGGAGAATGTAATAGGGAGTGTCATTCTGAGGATTTGGCTTTGAGACTGCTTTAGATTGAGCTTTCCTTTTCTTGGACATTATCCTTTTGCTATCAGAATCATAATTTTCTACTTCATCATCATCAGATGATCCTTGGAGATTATCATAAAGAGCATCAATCTCTCTAATTACATGCTTTAGAGTTTCTTTTTTTGTTGGAGGAGGAATAACTTCAGCAAGGGCTACTTCAGTTTCCATAGTAATATCTTGAGAAAGAATGTCATCAAGACTGGGAATGGGGCTTGTCATCTATAACATAGGATGTCCAAGGAGATCTTGATATCTGGACATCAGACGGTTCTGCTGGAGGAGCTACAAAGCTTGCCTTTAGTTGTCAAACAACTACAGGACTTAGAGAGGGAGTGCATCACACAATAGCCAAAGAGGATGGCTTCCAGATTGGAAGACAATCTATAAATAGTGTGCAGAAAGAACTAAACACCTCAAGGATATCCATTATGGGATTTATGCAACAATCACCATTAGTTATAACTTCGGGAAGAACTTTTTCTTCTAAAACTGTATCAATATCAATAACTTCTGTGTCTAGAGCCATTTGATCATCTAAAGAGGCATCCTCCTACATATTTGCTGAGACTGTTGCTGCTAGAGAAAACAGAGGAGCTTCTTCATGGAATATCTCGCCCTTTCTGGCTGCAGAGGCATTTGTAGCCAGGCCCCTAGAAGAAGGGACAGAGGAAATTACAGCAACTCTTTGGGTAAGAGTGATGATGGAGGCAGTTAGAGGAGCTATATCCTGTGCTATAAGAAGCTCTACGGATGGAGAGATGAATTTCAAAAGATCGTTGGCTATATCTGAGAAGTTTAGGTAAAGGGGTTCAGGCTCAGAGGCTGTGCAAGGAGTTTGATGTCCATAGTTTGAGCAAACATAAAAAGAAGAGGGGAAATCTATGTGAGTGTACTCAGGAAAAGTTGAGCATAAAGGGACAGCAGAGGGAAAAGATGTTGATGGAGCATTATCTCGGATGGGGTCAGATGGAATCTAAGATGACAAGGATGGAGAGATGATGGGGGAAGAAATGTGTTGAGAAGAGACATGAGGATCTTCAGGATGATCTTCATGAGGAGATGCTTGATTATCTGTATGAGGAGATACAGAAAGATCTGGAGGAGGAGTTACAGGATTATCTGTAGAGGTCTGGGTGTGGATTCGTGAAGAAGGAGGTGAAGGTGACGTAATTGGAGAGGATTGGGTTTGGGGGGGGAACTGAGGAGGGGACAAAGGAAGGAATATCTCCTGGGGTTGGGGAAGTAGCTGCATCAGATCTTGTATCCTCAGAAGTCCTAGAGGCATTGGAAGGCCTAGATATTATCCTCTCCCACTTTGCAAACAAGTAGGAGTCCAACCTGTTATTGGCATTGATGAATTGGGTCTGTGAGACCATCAATTCTGGAGCTTTTGCCTGGAGAAATATGGCCAAAATTCACCCAAAGCAAACCACTTTCTTAGAGCATTTCCTCCTAATCAATTCAAAGAATATATCAACCCAGTTGACTTATTTACCATTAACTAGAGCAGACATAATGTCAAACTACTATTTGTTAATGTTATCATGGGCAGAGTGCTTTCACAACAGCACTTTCCCGACAATATTACCAAAAAACTTATATTAAACAGCTAAGTTCTTCTTTAACAGCTTTGCTGGCACTTCATCAGGTGGCCCATCCTTCCCAGCATAGTTCTATACTCCGAACTGTCTTGATCCAAACTATCATCTCAATTCACCAAGTCAATCAATTAAGATATAATGACTGGAGTAAGAATAACCTGATCTCCCGAAATAGTTCCAATCATGGTCTATTCATCTTGACATGTAGAAGAGTATACCCATTCCTTAATTTCAGCGGTTGGTAACTTGATTCTTGTTGGCATAAACTTCCTCAGACCATGAACTTCACAGAGCTGCAGTATCTCCTTGAATATCAGATCGCAATGGCTGAAGGAGTCGAAATCGATGTCGAACCCTGCATAAAATTTCATTGCTGACAGGATAGCCGCCGGAATCGCCATTAGAAACCTGCAAGAGAAAACACAAGATAAAGTGCAGGAGGGGAAATTGGAGAGCGCGGGATAGAGCACGATGATAAACCCTTAATATAGGTGTTTTCGAATGTGAAGAGTCGGACTCTGTCCTACGATAAATAAAGAAAAACTTTTATCTCAGGTCGACAATAGATTTTTAATTAAATATTATCGTCGGTCTCAGATTGAAGAGAGAAAATAGATCGTCGATCTTAGGTCGATGATTTATTTTCTAAAGTAAAGGCGTCGCTCTCTAGTCGACGATTTTTACTTCACAAAGCTTTCGTCGATCTCAGGTCTATGATGTTGCTCAAGATCAGTTCGAAGATCATCGATCTTCGTTCGACGATTTAGGAACAAATCCAAAACCTAAGATAAAAAAAATTAAATTAATCCTTCACATTGATCATTCCACTCTGATTTAGGAAGAACAGTTCTTCTTTTCATCCAGGGGTTTGGTGAAAATGTCTGCTCTTTGAAAATCTGTGGAGATAAAGTCAAGATTAATTTTCTTTTTATCTACATTTTCTCTAATGAAATGATGTCTTATATCCATATGTTTTGTTCTAGAATGATGCACTGGATTATGTGCTATAGATATAACACTTGTACTATCACAAAAAATGGTTGAATTATTTAGATTGAAACCATAATCTAAGAGTTGGTTTTGTATCCACAAAATTTATGAACAACAACTGCCAGCAACCATATATTCAGCTTCAGCAGTTGATGTTGATACAGAGGTTAACTTCTTGAAAAACAAGGTCACAAGTCTATCACCCAGAAACTGGCATGTTCCTGTAGTGCTCTTTTTGTCCACTCAACATCCAGCATAGTCAGCATCAGAAAATCCAGTCAACTCAAATGATAACTCTATTGGATACCAGAGTCCTAGATTAGGACAACCCTTTATATATCTTAAAATCATTTTTATGAAAATAAGATGAGATTCTTTAGGGTTCACCTGGAACCTAGCACATAAACATGTAGCAAACATGATGTCTGGTCTGCTTGTTGTTAGATATAGTAGGGATCTAACAATGGCCCTATACGTGGTCTGATCAACAGGTTATCCATGTTCATCAGAGTCTAATACATCATTGGCAGCCATGGGAGTCTTCATAGGGGAGGCATCAGCCATCCCAAACTTTTTAATAAGCTCATTAGCATATTTAGATTGGGAAATGAAGATTCCATCAGGAGATTGTTTCACTTGGAGACCATGGAAATAAGATAGCTCTCCCATATTACTCATCTCAAATTTGGAATGCATTAGATCAGAAAACATTTGCATAATTTGGGATCAGTAGAACCAAATATAATGTCATCCACAAATATTTGTACTACTAAAATTTTATCTAGATGCAATTTTGTAAAAAGAGTTCTAACTACCATGTCTCTTAAAAAATCATGCTCTAAGAGAAAGCTGGCTAAGGTCTCATACCAAGCTCTTGGAGCTTGCTTTAAACCATAGAGAGCCTTATGCAATTTGAAAACAAAAGATGGTTGAGTTGAAGAAACAAAACCTGGAGGTTGTTTAACATAGACCTCTTCTTTAAGTTCTCCATTTAAGAATTCACACTTGACATCCATTTGGTAGACTTTGAACTTCTTGAATGCAGCATAAGCCAAAAATATCCTTATAACTTCTAGCCTGGCAACAGGAGCAAATGCTTGATCATAGTCAATGCCTTCCCCTTGCCTATATCCTTGAGCAACAAGCCTAACCTTGTTCCTCACAATCACACCTTGGGCATCAAGCTTATTCCTGAAAACCCACTTAGTTCCAATTAATGGAGAGCCTTTAGTCCTTGGAACCAAGTCCCAAACTCTACATCTTTCAAATTTATTTAGTTCCTCTTGTATTGTAATGATCCAATAGGAATCTTTCTCAGCATCAGTTATGGATTGAGGCTCAATTTCCGAGAGGAAACAGGCATGCATCACATCATGGTTGAGTTGATGCCTTATTTGTAAACCTGCTATTATTTCTCCAATCACTTAGGATCTGGGGTGATCCCTTAGTGTGGTAAGATTAGTGGGTGGAGTTGGTTTAGAAATAGTAATTAGAATTAATTCCTCTTGTGGAATTATGTTTGCTGTTGTATAAAGTTCAGCTGCTTCCATAGTTTATTCTTCACTGTCTTCCTTAGCTTGTGGAAAAGGATGTGATACAACCTTTGGAGTCCTATAGAGTAAGGTTTAAGTCATCCAATTTCTCACACAAGTGAGGTACCTGCAAAGAGTTATTGGTAGAAATCTCTTTCTCCTTATAAAACATGTTAGCTTTATCAAATGAAACATGCATAGATTCTTCAAATTTTAATGTAGATTTATTAAACACCCTATAAGCTTTGGTGACTTGGGAATATCCTAGAAAGATTCCCACTGCAGCCTTTACTTCAAATTTTCTAGTGTATTTCTTGTCATTATTGTGAATATAACATATGCAACCAAATATTTTAAAATATGTGATTATTAGTTTCTTCCCTTTGAGTAATTCATACGGAGTCTTATGCTTATGTTTATGTATCAAACTTCTATTCAGGACATAGTTTGTTGTGCTCACTACCTCTGCCCAATAGGATAGAGACACATAAGCATCTGCAAGTAATGTATCTGGAGCTTCAATGAGTGTTCTATTTTTCCTTTCAACTACCCCATTTTGTTGAGGAGTTCTAGGAGCTGAGAAACAGTTCCCGCTACCTTCCTTCTCACAGAACTCATGCATAAGAAGAGAGTCAAACTCAGTGACATGATCACTTATGATCAATGCAACTTGAGTAGAGTACTTAATATGTATGGTCTTGAGAAAATCTGTAAGAACCTTAAAGTATCTTACTTACATCTCAGAAAGAATACCCAGGTGAATCTAGAGAAGTCATCCACAACTACTATAGTATAAGATTTCCCTCCCAGGCTTTGTATTACAATAGGACCTAGGTGAATCACTCTTATTAATTGAATTAAAGCTAGATTTAGTTTGCTTGGCTAATTGACAAGCCCTACATAGGCCTTCCTTCTTGTATTTACATAGCCTAGCAATGTTTTTCAGATTAACATATCCTAGTCTCTAATGCCATAAAATACTTTAATTACTAACTATATTAAGCAGGCATATGTCAGAAGATGCAGATTGAAAATTTACTAAGTAAATGTTTCCTTGTCTATTCCCAATTAAAACAGGTTTTTTTCTTTAGAAGAAATTATATAAGAGTTAGAGTTAAAAGTTACCTAATAACCTTCATCACAAAGTTGACTTATTGAGATGAGGTTATGCTTCAAGCCACTTACATAAGCAACCATCTTGAAAGTGACTACTCCAATCTTGACTTTACCATAGCCTTTGGTCTGGCAATAGTTTGAATCACCAAAGATAACCTTTGGTCCCAGCTTGGACTTGTAATCACTTAAGTTATCCTTACTGCCTGTTATATGCTTGGAGCAACCACGGTCCAGTTACCATTGTTGATTAGATGCTGGACAACTCTTTACCTGCAAGGATGAAAGTTAGTTGTTCTTGACCCAGGTAACCTTGGGTGCTTGTTAATTTACATAACTGTAACTAGAAATATAAGAACATTCAGGTTGATTTTTGTAACCTTTGGGATGAAATCTTCTTGGTGGTATTATCCATTTATTAAAAGGATTAAAGTTGCTATTAGAATTTAAGTTTCTATTGTTAGGATTTAGGATCGACGATTTCTTGTTGGATCGTCAAACTGAGCTCGACGATGTTGGATGAGATCTTCGATCTCTGCTCGAAGAATGAAGATATTCATTCTTGGGGCCCCAAAATCGTCGATCTCTGGTCGACGAACCATAATGGTATCATCGATCGTAGATTGAAGATTGATTATTACTGAAATTTGCGTTCAGAGATCATCGTTCTTAGGTCGATGATCTGTTCATATATCATCGATCTGAGTTCGATGATAACTGCTGAACATTGTTACTTTTATTATTCTTCTAGTTTTTAAATTTGTCTTAGTTTCAATTTGTTTCAGGACTTCATTAACCTTGTTGACTTGTTCAGTGTTTTTCTTTCCTTTATCAGAAACAAAATTTATAGGTTTAGAAAGGTGATTCTTTTGAATTAGGATTGGTTCACTGGATGAAGCTCCTAATCCTAGTTTGCAGTTATTAGTTCTTACATTTAATCTGCTAGTTATATCTAGAAATTATAAACTTCTGCCATTCAATGATTCTTCTAATATCTTAGCTTTGCTATGTTCAGATTTCAAAAAGATAATTTGTTCATTTGTAGAATTTAGTTCATTTTATAGATTAGAATTTTCAGAAATGATTTTATCTTGATCATTTAATTTTTCTCTAAGAAGTTTTATTTCCTTCTCAGAGCTTATCAAATCTAAGCATAAATTTTTGAATTCAATTTTAAATTCATCAGATTCAAAATCATATGAAGCTAATACCTGATCTTCAGCTGACAGGCTTTCTTCATCATCAGATTCATCTGTATCTGATCTGCTACTACTAGCATCAATTTCCATGAGGCAAACTTCCTTTGTCTTGGCCTCTTCTTCTTCTTCACTGGAGCATGAAGATGTGGATTCATCTTCATTGTCACTCCATGTTTCAGCCACAAATCCTTTGTCCTTCTTTTTGTGCTTGTTGGAAGAGGGCTTGCCGTAATGCTTGCTTCTAGATTCCTTCTCTCTTCTTCTTTCCTTTTTTTTATTTTCAGGACATTTAGACATGAAGTGCCCTCGTTTCCTGCATCCAAAACACACTACTTCTTTAGTGGGGGTTTTGTCATACGTGGGCTTGCTGTCATTTCTGGATGACTTCCTCCTGAATTCCTTCCTTGCCATTTTAAAGAATCTCTTAGCAAAGAGACTTATTAGCTCCTCATTGGCTATTTGAGCTTCAGTCTCTTCGACAGCCATGAATGCAATAGATTGTTATTTCATTGTAGGAGGAGGAGTCCTTTGTTCTACAGCTTCTCTGGACTTGATTAACTGCTCATAAGATTTGAGCTTTCTCAGGAGAGATTCAGTTGAAATCTCATTCAAGCTTCTGGCCAATTTGATTGGCCAGATCCTAGTGTCCCATGAGCTTGGGAAGCAAATTAGGGTCTTATCATTTACCTCTGTGAGAGAGAGGTCTTTATCCAATGTATTCAGCTCACTGATGATGGAGCTTAGTCGGTAGTACATGTCACCAACAGATTCAGCTTCATCTTTCTTGAAATTTTCATATTGTGAGATGAGAGTTGATCTTCTATCTTTTCTCTCATCTACTGAGCCAGCAACCATCTGGTTGAGTGAATCCCAGATTTTTTTTGCAGAGGTGCACTCAGCCACCTTCTGAAAGATGTCATCTGACATAGTCTGAGCCAATATGTTCATGGCGTTGGCATCAACAATCTTGGCTTTCTTCTGAGCATCATTGTAATCTGGAGGTGGAACAACATTTAAGCTTGTAGATGCTATTTAGGTAGTTGTCACTGGAGCTGGTGGACCTGTCAAAATAGAGTTGAAGATATCTTCATCAATAGAGTTCATGTACAACTTGATTCTTGCCTTCCAAATAGTGAACTTTCATAAGTTACATACTGGAGGTATGGTGCTAGTGTATTCCTTGTTTTGTCCCATGGTATCAGAAAATTAACAACACAAAAAAATAATTATTCAGAGATTATCTAGAGGTCTTGGTTGGCTCAGGTGTTAGCCTGTATAAAGATAGCCAACCTCCCTCTGATACCAATTGAATGAAAAAGTGGGGTGATAAACTCTGAATAACTCTATGGGGGGGAATAGAGTTATAAAAAGTCTTTTTACAGAAAAGATAAAAGTAGATTAACTAAGCTAATCTAACCACAGCACAAGCACAAAAGAACACAGAAAGCACAACCAGACAACACAAGAATTTTATAGTGGTTCCCCAACTAGGTTCATCTACGCTTCTACCACCCTTGGTAGGAATCCACTAAAGGTTTTGATCAGGTGACTGCCACTAATGAGCTTTTGATATGGTGCCCAAAAACCAACCCTCAAGTCTTTTGGAAGGAGACTTGTGAAACAGAGTAATTTTGAAGGGAATTAAAACCCTATACAAAGGTAGGGATCAGAGAGTGATTTTGTCTTCTCTTTCTCAAGGTACAACTGAGAAGCCTTTTTTGGATTCAAAGATATTGTCAAAGCTCCCCCTGAAATGTAAAAGGGTTCAGGCTGGGAAGCTTTGCAAAGGTCTAGTAGGTCTTCAACTGAGACTTGATCCAGGAGCTTTAGACACATGATGCTTGAATGACTTAACAATGGTCCGGGAAGAGAAGAACAAGAAGATTCTTGATTTGTAAAAGTTGTTCTTCTTGCTTCTTCTTCAGAGCACTGATAGAATGAGAAAACTGATGACGATCTGCTCCAAAATGTTTCTAGGATGTTAGCAGGAACAATTATCTATCTTTCTCTGAGTGTCTCTCTGTAAATCTATCTTGGCAAAAGAAAACTTTATCTATACAGCCTTCTTCTATGAGAGATGATAAGAATAATTCCATGACTTTAATTTTAAAAACCTTCCTTTTATTATTCTGCAGGAACTGAGGAGAGGAAATGACTACAATATCTGCAATAAATGATTTCCTCAACTGTCTTTGGCATATAAGTCAAAATAATAACTCTGTGAAAACTTGTTGTTAATACTGCACTGAAAACAACTATAAGCCTTGAAAATATCAGCATTTACTACAAGAGATTTGATTCCTTAAATAGCTTTGACATAATAAGAATGAAATCTTCAAGATAGTTGAGCAATAAGATAGTCAAACAAAGAGAAATACTCGCAGAGCTGAGATAAAAGATCATCGAACTGAGATAAGAGATCGTCGAGCTGAGACTTGAAATCGCCGTTCTAAGTTTTGAGATTGTCGGGCTCAGGTAAGAGATCTTAGCTCTGCGATCGTCGATCGGGGATCAAAAATCTTTGAGCTGAGTACGACGAAAGTCGAAATGATATCAGATCAAATGATTTCTTCTGAGTCATGGTCTGGAAATGAAGTCCAAAGCTGGTCTATATGTGATCTACTCTACTAAGACTAACTTAGACCTAGACTTTGACCCTGGATATATAAGTGGGTCAAACCACCTAGGAGTGAACCTAGCCAAAATCAAACATGGGGTTTCAACACAATCGCCAACCGCGAACTCCACATTCTGATGCTTGGCATTGTAGTATTTAGCTTGCCTATCCTGAGCGATCAGCAAATGCTCTCAAATGGTTTGTACCAATAAAGTAGCGCTTTCGACCTCTTGCTTTTTGTACAATCTTGCCTCACCCGTTTCTAACCACGACAATGGCGTGCGACATTTTCTACCATATAGGGCCTCGAAGGGTGCCACTTATATGCTCGCTTGGTATCAATTATTGTACTTAAACTCTACCAAATACAGATGGTCTTCCCACTGCTTTCTGAAGACCAGGATGCACATGCAAAGCTTTTCCTCCATCGTCCTGTTGCCCCTCTCGGTCTGCCCATCCGTCTGCGGATGAAAGGTTGTGCTGAACTTCAACTTAGTTCCCAGCATTTACTGCACCAACCTCCAATCATTGGACATAAAATGCCCATATCTATAACTCATGATGCTGCGGGGAAAACCGTGCAGTCTAGGAATGTTGTCCACGTAAAGCGTCGCCAGTTTCTCTACTAAATCATACTTCCTATGCGGAATGAAGTGCGACACTTTTGTCAACCGATCTACGATCAACCTTATGGCATCGTTTCCCTTCTGCGACCTTGGCAAACCATGCACAAAGTCCATCGAAATTTCATCGAACTTCTACTCCGGAATAGGCAAAGATTTCAAGAAACCCATTGCTTTTGGCACTCTTCCTTCACTAAGGCGCAAATCTGACACTTTTCCACATACAGAGCCACATCCTTCTTGAGTCCTAGCCACCAGAAAACTTCTTCAGATATCGACACATCTTCGTGCTCCCTGGTTGAATTGAGTACTTGGTATGATGAGCCTCGTACATCAACTCCACCCATAAATTACCCACATTTGGGATGCACAAACGACTGTCCTTCCTTAGCAATCAATATTCAACTGTAAATTTGGAATTTTACCAATCCAAAACTGCATCCATGATTTCCTTCATGCTGTTATCCAAATCCATAGCCTGCCGAATCCAATTAGCCAGATCATACTAAACTTCAGTCCAGTTCAATAACGTTTCAGCGCTAGTCTGCTTATAAAAAACAAGAGATATCTAACTCCTCCAGCTCCTGAATCAAACTCTCATCATGAACCGACAACAAGGTTGCTTGGGCGGGAGCCCTGCGACTCATTGCATCCGCAACTGCATTGTCTTTCCCGGGCACATAATGAATTTGAGATGTATAGTCCCCCAGGAACTCCATCAATCTCCGTTGCCTCTTGTTAAAATACTTTTGATCCAACAGGTATTTCAGGATCTTGTGGCCGTTATAAATATCGACCTTTACGCCGTAAAAATAGTGCCTCCACAGCTTTAGCGCAAAAATCACGGCCGCCAACTCCAAGTCGTAGACCTGACAATTCTTCTCATTCACTTTCAGCTGACGCGAGCCATACACAATAACACTTCCATGATGCAGCAGTACCCAACCCAAACCATTGCCGAAGCATCGATTTAGATCTCAAAGCCTTCGGTCCCACTCGACGAACTTAACACTAGCGTCTTGGTCAACCGATCCTTCAACTCTTCAAAAGCTTGTGCGCACACGCGCGTCCAAACAAACTTCTAATCTTTCCTGGTCAATGTCGTGAGTGGAAATGCTATCCGCGAGATGTTCTCTATGAAGTGCCTGTAATAGCCGGAAAGCCCCAGAAAACTCCAGACATCCGCTATAGTAGACAACATAGGACACTCCCGTATCGCAACTATCTTTGTCGGATCAACTGCAATCTATTCACCACTGATTATGTTACCAAAGAACGCTACTGAGGACAACCAGAACTCGCATTTGGAGAACTTTGCGTATAGTTCATTCCTCCTCAGCGTCTCCAAAATTAAGTGTAGATTCTTGAAGAGATCTTCTTCGCTCTACGAGTATACCAATATGTAGTCAATAAAGACGATCACAAAATGGTCTAAGTACTCCCTAAACATCCTGTTCATCAGATCCGTGAACACTGATGGCGCATTAGTCAGCCCGAACAGCATGACCGTAAACTCCTAATGCCCATACCTTTTGATGATAGCTGTCTTTTGGATATGACTCTCCCTTATCCTCAGTTGAAAGTAACCAGACTTTAGATCCAATTTTGAGTACACCGATGACCCGACTAACTGATCAAAAACATAATCAATCCTTGGGATCGGGTACTTGTTCTTTTTCGTTAGATTGTTCATCTCTATATAGTCGATACAGAGTTCCAAACTTCCATCCTTCTTCTTAACGAAAAGGACCGGTGTGCTCCAAGGCGACGAACTTGGACGCACATAGCCCTGCTCCAAAAACTCCTCTAGTTGAACCTTTAGCTCCGCCATCTCCTTAGGCGCCAACCTATAAGGAGAGCATGGCACAGGTTTGGCACCTGGCACCGACTCAATTGTGAAATCGATCTCCCGCTGAGGTACGGCTCCAGGAAGATTGTCCGAGAACACGTCAGGGTAGTCACATACTATTGGGATACTACCCAAAGTGGGCATAGGATTTACAGTCTCCACTAATGTGAAGAATAGCTCTGCACCAGCATGGACTTCCTTGACAACCTAAAGAGCAGAAATTAAAGTCTTGCTCAAACCTTTCAGTCCCGCAAATGTTGTCTTCGGCCCAGCACCCAGCTTGACTTCTTTACGGTTGCAATCTTTGTATGCCTTTTGCTTTGAAAGCCAGTCCATACCGAAAATGAAGTCGAACTCTACTAGCAGCAGTAACGACGCTAGAAAGTCAAACACTTGACTTCCAATACGAATCTTTACGGTAAAAACTCTGTTCGCATGCATAGAACATCCATTCGGCAGCAAAACATCCAATTTTTCCTTCGCCATCGAAGAAGGGACTCCGATGCGCGATATGAAACCTTCGGACAAAAAGGAGTGCGAAGCTCCAGTATCGAATAGTGCCCTTGCCGGACTATCACAAATAAGAACAAAGCCTATACAAACAGTAATAAGCTAACAAACACTAGGTAATAGTATTTAAAGCTAACTTGCTAAAAATTTAAACTGTACCTGTCACCACATCCGCTTCTTTGATGGCCTCCTGCTGGCCCAGAATGTAGACTCTTGGTTGAGTCGGAGCATAATGGGATGCGGTTGACTCCACCGCCTTACCCTTTTCCTCGTAAGTTGCTCCCTACTTCATCTTGGACTTTGGACGTCCGCTGCAACATTTACGGGCAAAGTTCCCTGTCTTCCCACAAGTAAAACAAGCGCCCGGGGTTCTGATGGTAGTTACCCCCAAGGCATCTGAAGAAGGGGCTGGACCCGACGTCCTAGCCTTCTTATTCCACCTTCGAAAACCAGACTTTGTAGGCGGCACCTTGAACTCTGACTTCCTATCGGTGGAGTCCTTCTTCACCAGAACATTCTTCATGTCTTTCTCCAAAGACCGGGCCATGTTGACCAAGGTCAAGAAACCCTACGTCATCAGCCCAGAAAGTAGTAGTCTCAAATCATCTCTCAAAACTTCGTAGAATCGGTTTGTCTTTCGCTACTCATTGGCGAAGGTAGCGCTTGCATACTGACCTAAGCGAGTAAACTCGTGGAGATATTCATCCACGCAACTCTCACCTTGTACCAGCTTCTGGAACTCATTTTCCATATCAATCCTCTGAGCTGAGGGGGGTATCGAGCCAAGAACAGTCTCAAAAATTCCTCTATCGAGACGTCAGTAAGTTGTCTACCCCTCAAATGGTGTAGCTCCAAGCCTTCCCACAATAATCTTGCATCACCATTCAACAAGAAGGTGGAAATTGTGTCTTCTGCCACTCTTCCGTCTCAGTAGCTATCAACACTCTCTTAAATCTGGAGAGCCAATCCTCTGCTTGGGTTGGGGTTCCCGTCCCCGAAAACATTGAAGAAATGAAGCCCATAACGTGCTTGAGCTATTTCTCCATTGCTCTCCTAGGTAACACTAGCTCCACTACAACCTGCTCCACTCTCCCGGGCTCTGCCTCTTGGAGCAGTACCTGCTCCATAGTAGGGGCAGGCTGCTGCACCTATCTCGCAGGTTCATATTAATCATCGCAAACACTGCCTCATCTACCAATCGTATGGTCTCAGCCGAAGGAGGTGTTGTCGGCGCATCATTTGGTGCGCTACTTGCTTTAGAAACTGGATGTTCTGACGGCGCTACACCACTCCTGGTCACCTATAGGTGTACAAAACATTGATAAGCGACCAAACAACATTGCAAAAAGCAATTATAGGAACACGTAGGTTCCTCAAACATGTGTATTTTCATTCCTAAGTGGATATTCATGGGTTCTTTTCATATTATAACGATGACACACACACATGTGCTCACCACCCCTTAAAGTGAATTCACCCACGAATTCATTTAAGTCTGACTGAAACCGGTAGTCTGATACCAAATTATAATACCCCTATCCATCACATAGCATATAGCAGTAGGTCCGGTCGGGGCATGACGCCATATACCACGGACAGACCAGTGAGTTAATAGATGAAACCATCCTTCCAATCACAATGTCCTACACAGAGCATCTAGCAGAAGCAATTTATTAAGTTGCAAAGGCAAGAACCTAGCCATAAGCACGAATGTCCATTAATAAAACCAAGTAGGAATAAACTACTAAATACACAAAAGTACTGCCCTTATGGCCTTACAACAGTTCCCCAAATTTAAATAGTGTTTTACAAACATCGGCTCGCAAGACAGCCACATATGATTTAAATAAGTAAACAAACAATTCCTTCAAGGGCTGGCTCAGTAACTTTGGCTTTGGCCCGCTATTTGCCGCTCGGCTCCGCAGCACTTGCAAGCACAATTCACCGTAATGGTGGCAAACAAGAATAACGGTCAGCTAATGCCGACAAAATTATTACGATTTCACCCCCAAACTCGGGGAAGCAAAGCTCCTTCCCTGCACTTGTTAGCGTAACAAGTAATATAGTTAATAAACACATCATCAAAGGTGCAGGCTCACACGGCCACACACCTCGTGCTCTCAGGGCACGCACTCGATGAACCCGGTCAAAACCGCTGTCTCACCACCATCCCTTGGACGGCAAATCTCGTGATCATTTAGCCTTTCTGACCTAAGCCTAAGGCTCGCATGACTACGCCAATGGACACCCCTTTTTCAGGTATCTGTCACCAAACCACATAGCCCGGGTCCATTTCCACTTGCCTGTTGCTCACTCTGCCTAGTCACTTTAAGACGTCCGGACGGGCCAAGCTTCTCCCGGATCCCAAAATCGATCATACAAGCACATAACCCAGTTATATTCAAGGTTGGCTCCCAGGCCACCAAGATGGCAGAAATGCATTTTCGCCCAGTTTTCCTGGTGTGCCTTGGGGTTAATCTCCAAGGATCCCTGCTGCAATCTTGCACGCAAAAACCAGAAAATAACAAAAGGCATGGAGTCTTCTCCGTTTAATCATGCATAACAAATCATCACCGATCCAGTCCAACATATTCGGGTTGGCTTCACACACCATGCCTATGTCCATACAACGATTTCGAACTCTAAACAAGGGGGACTTTACATATCTACCCCAAGGAACACTGCACACTCGTGTGAGAGGGTTTTCCTATGCCAAAGAATAAGAGATTCACATGCTCAAGATGAGAACATTCCTCTTCGGCGTAATATAAATCTACATGGATGAAAAGCACCGCGATGATCTCGCCTTCGTAGATCTTGACTTGGTTTGCGATTATTCGCTCCGAATCTCCTCCGGCAACTGGATCTTCCCTCCTTCCTCCTTACTCTCCCTTCTCTCTAGAACTTAGAAGGAGAAATGGCAATGAAAAGTGAGGGTTTTAACCCCCAATCCCGGCCTTAACCCTAGGATGGAAAGGCTTGAGCCGTAAGATACCAAAATAAAGAAACGAATGGCCACGATTCTCCCTGAAAATAAACCTCCTAGTCTGAACACGTCTTACGACACGCCCGTATCCAAGGCCGTGTAACTCATTCGCTGCCAAAACCGTCGCGTCCCGAAAAGAACACGGGCACTCGACACGCCCGTGTCTGTCTTGACACGCCTGTGTCATCTAGTACATGCCCGTATACTTGGGCATGTTCCTCCATCGACACAGGTCTAGCACCAACCCGAGGAGAGCACGGGTATTCGATACGCCCGTGTCGAATTTGAAACGCCCGTGTGGGACCCGAACAAGCCTGGGCTCAGGCCGTGTCTCTCCCCCAACACAACTCGGCTAACAACCCGAGTAGGACACGACCTGGGACACGCCCGTGTCACAGGCCGTTTTCGCTGATCGACACTTATCGACTGCAATTTTGTCAACCAGACGACCATTGCCGAACCCGAGCACGACACGCCCCTGGGTCATGCGTGTGTCCCGAGACGTATCACCTCTTCCAAATCCCAAACTTGGCTCAGAACGCCACCCGTACCTTTTTTGAGTTTCGGGGCATTACACTGTAACCATTTGTGGTCCACCCAAATAAATTACTAAGAGCTAGAAAATCATTAATTGTCCACATAAGTGTAGCATGTATTTTAAAAGTCTATTTGGTGTATGTTTCATAAGTCTCAACACCATTGCATAATTCTTTTAATTCTTCTATCAATGGTCTAAGATAAACATCAATATCTTTTCCAGGCGCAGGTGGGCCAGGAATTAATAATGACATCTTAAGAAATTCATCTTTCATACCTTTGTATAACGGCATATTATATGGAAAAAGCACAGCTGGCCACATACTATAAGAAGTACTAATATTTCCAAATGGATTGAACCCATCAGTTGCCAATCCAAGCCTAACATTACGTGGATCTGCGAAAAAACTGGGATAGTGTGAATCAAAACTCTTCCATGCAAGTGAATCTACAGTATGACTCAGAGTACCTTCTATCTCTATATGCTTATCGATATGCCACCTCATGTAAGCTACTTTTTTAGAAGACATATAAAGTCTTTATAGCCTTGGTGTTAAGGGCAAATGCCACAAAACCTTTTGAGCAATTAATTTTCTTTTTCCTTCATTATATTTCCAACGCGGTTCTTCACACATAGGACACACATCTTTCTTCTAATTCTCTTTACAAAATAATGCACAATCATGTCTACATGTGTCTATCTTCTTATAGCCCAAACCTAAACCATAAAGAAGTTTCCTAGCCCAATAAATAGATTTTGGAATAAGATTACCTTCTGGCATCACGTCCTTTAGCAATTCAAGAAGCATGTTAACTAACTTATCTGACATCTTCTTAATTACTTTGATATGTAGCAGTTTAACAATGAATGCTAACAAAGAGTACTTTCTACAACCTAGGTATAGTTAATGTATGGCATTACATAATAAACTTGAAAAAGTTCCAATACTATCATCGTTAGAATTTTCAGGAAGTTCTGCATCTCCAATCTCATATATCAAATCAACTAAATCATCGATGGCTTCAATATCCGTTGGGTACATTGGAAAATGTGTACCTGATTTGGATAAGCCTTACTTAGCTCAATGATATACATCAAGGTGTATTTGATGTTATTTTGAGTTTAGATGTGCAGGTTTAGAATGTGCTAGAATGCATGAAAAAAGATTCTAAGTCCATATGTCGACACCTGAGGAAGCTGTGTCGACACTTCAGTAAGATTATGTCGACACTTGGAAATGGCTGTGTCGATACCTCAGTGAATTTGTGTCGACACCAGGAGGCAGTGTCAACACACAAAAATAGTCAGTCGACATCAACTGTATCGACATTGGGAGGCTGTGTCGACACACAAAGGCAGAGTCGACAACAACTGTGTCGACACCTGGAGGCAGTGTCGACACACGCTATGTTCTGAGTCTACATCAACTGTGTCGACACACAGGACTTGTTTCGACACACAGCTGAGTCTATACCAAGTTGACTGCTTATTAATGGTGAAGTGTTTGTGTCGACCCAAATAATCAGTGTCGACACATTCTCAAGATGCAGTGTCAAGAAGCTGTGTCGACATCAAGGCAGCTATGTCGACATCACCAAAGGCTGTGTCGACACTTAAGTCACTTGTGTCGACACATATTGACCGATGGTCTCGACACTTTATGACAGTCAGTCTCGACGCTTTGCTGACAGAGTCAAAGGCTCAAGAACTTTTTGAAGACTTGATAGCTATGAGTTACAACAGGTTTTCTGAAGCTGTCAGACTTGTCAGAAGTTAGTTATAAACCGGATCAGCCGGTTACCATGGATGAAGTCTATAAATAGATGGATTCAAAAGAAAGAAAAAAAGAAGTATTGTCACAACTTACACAATTAGAGATTGATCTCTGATCAAGAAAGTACAAGTAACAAAGAAGAAGATCTTCATGAGAAGATCTAAGAAGACGTTCTTAAGTAGTTTACTATTCAGATTCTGTCAAAGTTGAATTCAATCAAGAATTCAGAAGTATCTTCAAGAGGTTTGGATAGAGAGAGATCCAGCTATTTGAAGACAAGAAGGAGACATTCACAGGTCTCTCAAGAAGCAGATAGTGAACTAATCTGTCAAGAAGATTCAGATCTATTTCTAATGCCTAAGAAGGAAGCTGCTAGTCAGTTATATTCTAAGGAAATCAACCCAACTAAGTAAAGATTCAAGAAGCTTTGAAGAAAGCTAAGATCAAGTTGATTTCAGCCATCAGCCTCTTCAAGAAGCTTATCAAGAAAGTTCTCATCCCTTCTCCCTCAACAGGGGTAAGAGATTACAAAATTCCTTATCAAATTCTGTAGGATCTATTCATAGATCTGAGTTGTAAGCCTATTTTATAAAGGCTGAGGTAAAGCTGTTTATGCCTGAGTTGTAGGAGAAGGTATTCTCTGAGTTGTAGGCCTTGTGGCAAGGCTGAGGTAAGGCTGTTTATGCCTGAGTTGTAGGAAATTGTATTCTCTGAGTTGTAGGCCTTGTTGCAAGGCTGAGGTAGGGCTGTTTATGACTGAGTTGTAGGAGAAAGTATTCTCTAAGTTGTAGGCCTTGTGGCAAGGCTGAGGTAGGGCTTGTTAGCCTGAGTTGTAGGAATGTAGAGACATTTTGAGTTGTAGGAATCCTTCTGGATTCTTAGCTAAAGGAAGAAGTTAGGCCGACTCTAGCATACTGCTAGATAGGTGAAGGGGGAAAGTGGATGTACCCAGACCTTGGGGAACCACTATAAATCTGTGATGTGTGTATGATTGTGATTCTTGTGCTGTGTTAGCTATAGAAATATCTGATTTATTCAAAGAACTGTAGTTATATTCTGCCTTAAATTAAATCAAGGAAAAGTACCTATTCACCCCCCCCCCCTCTAGGTGTTTAGGTAGTCTTGAAAGTAAAACTATCAAGTGGTATCAGAGGGAGGTTTCTCAAAGAAGGACTTAACAGTCTGAGTTAGATCCCTAAGGAAGAATCAAGAATCAAGATAATGGGTTCTGGAGAGAATCACAAGGAATTAGGGTCAATGAAATTACCCATCTGTAGGAAAGAGATTTTTGGAATCTGGAAAGAAATGGTTAGGTTGTTTATTGAAGCCTCTGACCCAAGAAAATATATATCACAGTAAAAGAAGGTCCATATATCCCAATGAATGTGTCTGTTCTAGATGCAAAACAAAGAACTCCTAAAGATTTTTCTTAAATGACCAAGGATGAGAGTATATTGGCAACTATGGATAAAAGAGCTCAGAATATCATAGTGAGTGCCATAGATGATTCTACTTTCCAAAATTTGATTCACTGCAAAACCTCAAATGAAATGTTGGACACTTTGATTGTCTACATGGAGGGTTCTGAAAAAGTTAGACAAGACAGAAAGTCTAGGCTCAATCAAGAATATGAGAGTTTCAGACAAGGGAAGTCTGATAGCATATCTGAATGCTACAAGAAATTCTACAGGATAGTGAATGAACTGATGTCCTATGGAAGGGTCTTCAGTACTTATGAGCTGAATGACAAATTCCTAAGATCCTTGACAAAGGATTGGGATACCAAGATTTGTGTCATTAGAGAAGTGGCCAAACTAGCAGACATTTCTCCTCCAACCTTATTTGGAAAGTTGTTATCATATGAAATGTAACTAATGGCAAGGAAGGAGGAAGAAAGAAATACCAAAGGAGAGCAGAGAGAAAAGTCAGTGGCCTTCAAGGTTGAAGCCACTAGAAAGAGCAGGAGGATGTCTCCATCACCTCCTAAGGAAGTTGCTGAAGTTATCTCAGAGAATTAAGACAATCAGAACTCAGATAGCAGTGATTCAGATGCAGATTTTGCTGCCTTTACAAGGCATTTTCAGAGGTTCTTGAAGAAGAAGCAGTGGAAGTCAAGGCCCTCCACATCACAGCCAGTTGATGACTACTATCAAAAGAGAAAATCATCAAGAAAGGAAAGGAGCAGGTCTAAGCCCAGCAAAGCTACAACATCAAAAATTATTTGCTATTGCTGCAATAGGCCTGGGCATGTGGTGGCTGAGTGTCCAGAAAAGAGGAAGGAGTCAGCAGACAAAAAGAAGACTCAATAAAAGGGCAAGAAGGAGAAATCCTTTGTTGCTAAGAAGGAGAAGAGTCTTAAAGATCAATCCTCCTCAGAGTCAAAATCTGAAGAAGAAGCATACATTGGACTGTATGCAGCTAGAGAAGAAGATGAGTTTATGTAATTGCTGAACTCCATCTATGAACAAGAATACCATCAGTACATGGGACTGATGACTGAATCAGAAGAGAACAAGTGCTAGGATCAGCCTGGTTCGAGTAAGGTACAAAGTAATTCTAGAATTTCTGTTTACAGTACTTGTTCAGAGTCAGATTCATCTTCATCAAGTGATGAGAATTGATCAGAATCTCAAGGAGATATTCATCAGTTGATAGATGAATATGGGAACTTATTGCAAGCACTTAAGAAAAGCAAAAACCTGGCCAAAAATCAGGCTAAGCAAATTGCAGATCTTAAGATGACTGCATTTTATTTAGAGAAAGAATTGGATCAACAAATGAATGAGGTTGCCAAGCTGAAAACTATTACTGTTATTCAGATGGGTACAATCACATATAAAAATGATCTAATTAAAGGTCTGGAAGTCAGACTTCAAGTAGAGAAAGATTTGGTTGCTAGTTACTCTAAGCCAAAATCAGTCTTACCCTTAATAGATGAGTTTGTGGATCAAAAGGGTAAGGCTGGAATATGCTATAAAGGTAACACCAGGGCTGCCCATTTCAAGAGAAAGTACAAAGCCTCTGTTCATCCATTGAACTTTAAAGTCCCTTTAGTTTTTAGAAAGGTGCATGGGCCTTCTAACAAGTATGATCTTGAAAACATTCATGGTTATAATAAGACTGATGTTCTGAATAACAATGGTGTTAATGCCAATAAGTCAGCCCATGTTCATAAACCCCATGGTTATAAGAAATTAGTTGGTGTAGCTGCAGCAGCACCAGCACAGAATAGAAATTTTTCTGCCAAAAATGTATCTTGACCTAGATACAAAAAATATGAATGCTTGTGCTGTGGCAAGACAGGCCATTTTGCCTTAGCCTGCTGGCATAACATAAGTGTCAGGAAGAACAACAGTCTACCAGTTAGAAGAGCTGCTGGTAGTTTTGATATGAATGGTGCTAACTTGAACCAAGGACCCAAGATTTACTTGGGTTCTAAGGGAAAGTAATTTTGTATTGCAGGAAAGTCGAAGTTGCAATGCCACTATATGGTACTTGGACAGTGGATGTTCCAGGCACATGACTGGAATAAAGGGGCTGCTGAAGGAGTACACATCTATCAAGGATGGGCCAAAGGAATCTTTGGTGGATCTGAAAGAGGAATCATCAAAGGATTGTGTAACATCTCTTCCAACCAAATTACCATAACTCAAGTGGCTTATGTAAAAGGTTTAAAACACAACCTGATAAGCATAAGTCAGTTGAGTTATCTAGGATATGACATTTCATTTGTAAAGAATGAATATCATATCAAAAGGTCAAGTGATCAAAAGATCATTTTGACAGGATATAGAAAGAGAAATGTTTATTGTCTTGATTTTGGGTGTTAGAACAAAGGTTCTTGAAGTGAAAGATAAGACTCGAAGAAAATATAAGCGACCGAACTAGCAATCCAATGAGGCAAGTATACCTATCGAATCGTAGCTAGGGGACACAAGTGTCGTATTGAAATCCGGGAACTGTTGGCTATGCTTACTCACACGAACGCTATTATCTTATCGATGGAAAAATTAGGGTTTAGAGAATTTAATTGAGATTAAGGAAATATAACTAATGCTAGAAAGAGAGCTATTGCAATTAAGTAAAGTGCTATTAAGTAAAACGATTACGATAGAAGGTTGAAACTATGAAATGGAAATGCACTCGATCAAGAATCACCTCAGCTAAAGACAATTAAGAAAATGCGATAAAAATCTAAACTTAATAGGGTAAAGGTCCTTGACCGTGGAGGTTCCTAAAGCTTGAACACGATTCTCTCGAAGTCATGCCCAACTGAGTTTAAGAAGGTCCGACCGACTCTCGTCTAAATTGGAGGCCTAAAACTCGCTTTACGCGGTGAACCCCACTATTGGATTTTACTCCAATCCGGGAGATTTGAATGTCTGCATCTCTCGAGGGGTGCGTACAACTCCCTTTACTCTTGAATGCTCACTTCATTCTATCGGCCTCTCGGCTAGCCGAGAATGAAAGCAAAAGTGGAGAGTATATTTCGATAATATACCTCAGACCCATCATTAATCAAGAGTAATTCAAGGCCCTAACCTAAAAAGAAAAGATTAGTTAAAACATCATAACTTAATCGCTCGAACCTCGGATCATCAAGATCGAGTATAAAGAGAATTAGTTAATCATAATGGAGTGGAGGGGGGATGAGTAGTAAAGCATATAAAGGAACACAAGTAAATAAAGAACACTTATATTAATGAAAAGGAGCAAGTTACACTATGGAAAAAGAGATTACAGTTGCATGAATTTAAAGTCCTATTCTGGCCCTACAAGTAGCACTAAGCAAGAGCAAGATTACAACAAAAGATAAAACAAACTAAGATTAAACTAGGGTTAAACAAAAATTACAAAGAGAGGGAGAGAGAGAGAGAGAGAAAAGCATAAAAACTAGAAAAGGACCCAAGAACCAAAGGGGAAGCACCTCCCCCTCTCAGCCAAAACTTGTTGAAATGAAGAGGGGGTCTCAATTTATAAATTTTTTCTCACGGGTTGGTCACGCCCTCCGACACGCCCTAGGGGGAGTGTGTCAGGGGGCGTGATAATACTATGTTGACCTCGTGCTCTGGACTCTGGCGGGAAAGATCATTGTATTTGTACGTCGGTGGTCACGCCCTAGGTCACGCCCGTGTAGGGGGGTGTGACAGGCACGTCATGTCAAAATCATTGGTCGGAAATCCGCCAGTCACTGAAAAAAGGAGGGAGTCATGCCCATGTCACGGGGTGACATGGGGCGTTACAGTACTGTTTGCGTGTTGTGGAGAAACAGCATTTTATGCGGCGGCAGGCTTTGCGGCAGAGGGCGACACGCCCATGGTCACGCCTGGTGATACGCCCAGGGAGGGTGTGTCAGGGGGGCGTGACAGCGGTTTTGTTCATTTTTCTGTCCCTTCCAACAGGAGTCCTCGGGATCGGGTGACATGCCCTAGGTCATTCCCAGGGAGGGCGTGACAGGGGGGCGTGTCAGGTCATTTTTGTCCAATTTTCTGGAAACCTACAAAAAGACAAGAAAAAGTCAGTGACAATAATATTTACATAAAAATGATAAAAAATAAACTAATAATAGACATGATTTGTACAATATAAAATAGAAAATACGATAATAGTTTAGGATACAAAACGTATTATCAAATTCCCCCAAGCTTAAGCCTTGCTTGTCCTCAAGCAAAAATATAAAAAACTAGATAATCATAAAAAAGACTAATCAAAAAGTTCTAATTATGCCTACACAAGTACTATGCGAAATTCTAAGTAGGGAAAAGGTGAAATGCAAGTCTAAAACAATTATTTAGGTATGGTAAAATTTTTATAAACTTTACTTAATAAAAATAAATCATCCAAAATTTTTGACAAAATTCTTTAAATAGATTTAAGTAAAGCAACGAAAATGAAAAAAACGCATTGAGTTGTTACTAGATCCAAGCAACGTATTATAATAATATCAATTTAATAGACAAAAATCTAAGTTTATATCCAAAACTAAAACTGATTTACTTTTCTTCTTTTCTTAGTTGTTAAATAAAAACAAGAAGCGTGAATCAAAAGAACTTAAATAGGACAGAAACGTTTGATTTAGGAAATTGATTAGGAGTGGAATTCAAGGATAAACTTGAAGGCTTAAAATCACACTAAACCAAAACAAAGAGTTTTAATAAAATTTTTATTGAAAACATATATTATTTATATATATTTTCTTTCTTTTTCTTTTTTTTTCTTTTTCCATTTTTTTTCAAAGCAAAGGCCATAAATATTTTTTTATTTTTCTTTTGAATTGGCCAAACATAACTTTTTGAGCATACTTTTTTCAAAAACCCTACTCCCACAAAAACCACAAAAATAACCTATCAAAATCATGAAAATATTTAATAAAACTCAAAAAGGCTCATTTGATTAGATAGGTTGGAAATTTTGGTTTTGCTGAAAATGAAATGAAGGGAGGAGCTATCAAATGAAATCGGAAAAAAGGCTCAAAAATGGCTAACTAGTGGTAAAAGTTTTTAGGTTGGTAGAAATCTCAATCGAAAACAAAAACGGCCTAAATCATTTTCACGCTTTTGAATTTATTTAAAACAAAGGTTTGAAAAATTTCAAAAAGAGTTTTAGATTATAAAAGAAGATTGATGAAATTAACTTGAAAATAAAAATAATAGGTGACTTGGATCGTTCACATCTACTACGCTATTGAAAAGTGGACTTTACAAAAATTATTCAAAAACGAAAAAGAAAATAGTGGATGATGAATTTTTGAGAAAGTAAAGAAAAAAAACCATGATAGAAATGCGAGTTTTAGAAAAATATTTCATCTTAACATGCTACCGTGAATTAGAAATACAACATGACCAACATTTTACTCGTGAAATTTAATTAAAAAGATCGATTAGAAATATTATAACTAACTAAATTGTTTATAGGAAATTTTGAGTAAAACAAAACAAAAACTAGGGGTACTATTGAAATACCAAAATGTCTAAATTATTCAAAAACACCCCTTTTTTTAATTTTGTGAAATATTCTCTTTGTTTTTGGAATTTTAAGATATTCATTTTTTTTTATTTTGGAAATATTTAAAATATATACAAAAAGAAAAATATTTACACTAAGCAAAAATGAAGGAGGAAGTCCTCCCCCAAGCTTAAAATGGACATTGTCCTCAATGACAAAAGAAGGGGGTTGGAGAAGGGGAGAAAATAAAGTACAGAATTGAAAGACAGGTACTTCCCCGGATTTATTTGCTGCGAAAGCTAAGTGATGTCACTCCCCCGAATGTCTTCTTGGGACTTCGTGATGGATTCATCAACGTTGGAGCAGGCGATCGCAGAAGCTTCAGCTTGTCGGAGCCGTCCGAGGAAAAACTTGTAAAATAAAGAAAATAGAAAAAAGATAACTTGGGTTGCCTCCGAAGAGCGCCCTTTGTTTAAAGCGTCGTTGAGCTCGACGCATCAAAAAAATAATATTTTATTGTCCAAAAATATTGTTGTCCAGAAAAAAAAATTGTTTTTAACAAAAATTAAAAGTTCAAAGTTAAAGTTCGTGAAGAAGAAATTTAATAATGTTTGGACTGACATCATCATCACCAAACAAATAAAGTTTAAGACGCTGACCATTCACTTTGAAATTACCCTTATCAGGGTGAGAAATTAAAACAGTTCCATAAAGAAATACTTATAAAACAGAAAACGGCCCAGACCAGCGAGATTTTAATTTCCCCGAAAATAAACGTAAATGAGAATTATATAAAAGGACTTGGTCGCCCGGCTTAAAGTTTTTAGGGTGCCTTAAGTGTTTATCGTGTAAACGCTTCGTTCGCTCTTTATAAAGTTTATTATTTTCATAAGCATAAGAGCGCCACTCATCGAGTTCATTTAGTTGAAATTTTCGAAGGTCACCGACTGAACGGGGATCGAAGTTTCAAAATTTTAAGGCCCAAAAGACGCGGTGTTCTAACTCTACGGGAAGATGGCACGATTTTCCATAGACCAGCCGATACGGCGTACATCTGAGGGCGGTTTTGTACGCTGTTCGGTAGGCCCATAGAGCATCATCAAGTTTGGCTGACCAGTCTTTCCTAGAAGTTGAAACAGTCATTTCTAATATTCTTTTTATTTCTATATTAACTAGTTCGACTTGTCCGTCAGTTTGGGGGTGGTAGGTAGTTTAAAGCTTATGTGTAATGCCGTATTTGGTAAGGATTTTTGTAAAATGTGCGTTACAGACATGGGAACCCCTAGCGCTAACAATCGCGCGTGGCGTACCGAATCTAGAAAATAATCTTTTTAGAAACGTGACTACAACTCGGGAGTCATTTGTAGGAAGAGCTTTGGCCTCAGCCCATCGTGAAACATAATCAACAGCAACTAAAATATATTTGTTTCCGAAGATAGCAGGAAGGGGGCCAACAAAATCAATTCCCCAGAGGTCGAAAATTTCGCACTCTAAGAAAAAATTTTGCGGCATTTCATTTTTTTTAGAAATGTTGCCCGACCGTTGGCAACTATCACACCTTCTCACAAAGGCTGGCACGTCTTTAAAAATGCTAGGCCAGTAAAAACCTGCGCAAAGCACCTTGTGAGCTGTGCGAGCAGCTTGATAGTGCCCACTTGTCGGACCTTCATGCAAATGTTTTAGAATATTGATTCCTTCCTCATAAGAAACACATCTCCTTATCACTTGATCCGCACAGATTCTTAAAAGATGCGGGTCTTCCCAAAAGTAGTTCTTCAGCTCAGAAAAGAATTTCTTCTTTTGCTGAGAGGAGAACTCTTTTGGGAGCACCCGGGCCACTAGATAGTTGGCGATGTGCGCGAACCAAGGAGAAGTAGATGTGTTAACTAAAAGCAGCTTCTCATCAGGAAAATAATCATTAAAAGATTTTTCATTTAATTTTTCTATAAAGGGGTTATCTAATTTTGATAGATGGTCGGCGGCCAAGTTCTCGGCTCCTCGCTTATCACAGATCTCTAAGTCAAACTCCTGAAGGAGTAAGACCCAGCGAATCAAGCGAGGCTTGGCATCCGTTTTAGCAAGAAGGTACTTGAGGGCCGTGTGGTCCGTAAAAACAATGATTTTTGAAAGTGTTAATGTAAGGGCGGAATTTATCAAATGCGAATACTATATCTAAGAGCTCCTTCTCGGTTCTGGTGTAATTTTCTTGTGCAGATGTGAGGGTTTTACTAGCGTAATAGATGGTGTGGAAGTTTTTAGATATGCGTTGACCTAGTACGGTTCCCACCGCAAAACTACTCGCATCGCACATAATCTCGAAAGGAAGGTCCCACACCTGAGCTATCATCATCGGTGCGTTAATTAACTTTTCTTTAATTGATTAAAAGGCAGAAATACAAGAGTCATCAAAAATGAATGGAGTGTCTTTTTCTAAGAGATGGGTGAGGGGCTTAGTGATCTTGGAGAAGTCCTTTATAAAACGACGGTAAAAGCCAGCGTGGCCTAGGAAACTTCTTATAGCTTTTATGTTTGTAGGCGGCGGTAACTTCTCAATAACTTCTATCTTGGCAACGTCTACCTCAATACCTTTAGCAGAAATTTTATGACCCAAAACTAACCCTTCCCTAACCATAAAATGGCATTTTTCCCAATTTAAGGAAAGGTTAGTTTCTTCGCATCGTTCTCAGACTTTTTCGAGATTTTCTAAACATCTATCGAAGGAATCGCCGAACACGGAGAAATCGTCCATAAATACTTCCATAATGCTTTCTATGTACTTGTCAAATATTGCGAGAATACATCGCTGGAATGTAGCTGGCGCATTGCACAATCCAAACGGCATTCTTCGGTAAGCGAAGGTGCTGAAGCGACAAGTAAACGAAGTTTTCTCTTGGTCCTCGGGAGAGATGGGTATTTGAAAGTACCCCGAGAGGCCATCGAGAAAAAAATAAAAGCTATGGCCGTAGAGACGTTCTAAAATCTGGTCGATAAATGGCAAAGGAAAGTCGTCCTTGCGGGTGGCGTCATTCAGCTTACGATAATCTATACACATACGCCAACCCGTCACCGTACGTGTCGGGATTAATTCATTATTCTCATTACTAACTATGGTTATCCCTCCCTTCTTTGGTACTACCTGAACGGGGCTAACCCACTTACTGTCCGAAATAGGGTAGATAATTCCCGCATCTAATAATTTCATAACCTCGCCCTTAACTACTTCTTTCATATTCGGGTTTATACGACGCTGAGGTTGAATAGAGTTATGCGAATTATCTTCCATTTAAATTTTTTGGGTACAGAAAGATGGGCTTATGCCCTTGATATCAGAAATTTGCCAAGCAATAGCCCGACGATGCTTATGTAGAACTAGAAGAAGTTTATCGTTTTGCGTATCCGTGAGGTAGGTCGAAACGATAATTGGTGACTTGGAATCTTTTTCTAAGAAAGCATACTTAAGGTGTTCAGGAAGTTCTTTAAGTTCTAGGGTAGGGGGTTCTTCATAAGAGGATTTAGAGATTCTTTCTTTTTCAAAAATAATATCTTCATAAACTTTTTTATAAGGAACGTAATAAGGGGTGGGGCTAGCAGCCAAGACGGCTTCTTGTAGCAATTCAGTGGGAAGAAAAGAGGAAGAACAAAAATCAGAAAATTCTTTTTCAAACTCAGAAAGACAATCAGAAGATTCATCACTTCCCTGCAGCGATTCAGCGGGAAGAGAAGAAGAAAAACAAAAATCAGAAATTTCTTTTTCAAAGTCGGAGAGGCAGTAGGAAAATTCATCACACACGACTTCTACGAAAAAACATGAGTCATCATTTGCTAGGGTGTTCTTCATCGAAGGTGTGATAGAAAAAGTGACTTCGTTGTCGCCTACTCGAAGGAATAGCTTACAATTGCATACATCAATGATGGATGTGGAGGTGGCAATGAAGGGTCGGCCAAGGATCAGGGGAACCTCGACGTCTTCTTCGATGTCCAAAATGACAAAGTCCACCGGGAAGATGAACTTGTCGACTTTTACTAGAACGTCCTCCACTATTCCTAACAGGTACTTGATGGATCTATCGTCTAGCTTGATACTCATACGTGTGGGGTTAAGGCTACCAATCCCTAACTTTTTAAAAAACAGGGCATCAGGTTTATACTCGCGCCTAAGTCGGCTAACACGTGTTTAACAAAAAGATCACCGAAGACACACGGGATAGAGAAACTACCCGGGTCACTTATTTTCTTCGGCAAACTGTTTATTAAAACGGCGGAGCACTCGGCGTTTAGCGTGACGTGGGAAAGATTCTCTAACTTCTTCTTGTTGGTGAGGAGGTCCTTAAGATACTTGGCGTATTTCGGCATCTGCGAAATAGCCTCGTGGAAGGGAAGATTAATGTGGATTTGCTTGAAGATCTCTAAGAAGCGGGAGTACTGATCATCTTGACGTTGTCTATTAAGTTCAGAGGGGTATGGAGGAGTTGAATTATTTTTGAAGATGGGTGGTGGAGTGAGATTTTTTTCTAAAACAGGGGTGATAACTTCTTTAGCAGAGGGTGGAATTTTTAAAACGGGAGCGGAGCTTTGATTTTTAAAGGTGGGAGCGGAGCTTGCCTCGGGCTCTTCACTTACCATACCAGAGACTTGCTTCGCACTCCGAAGAGTTATAGCTTTTGCTTGCTCTCTCGGGTTGGGTTCGGTATTGGAAGGAAGAGACCCTGCGGGTCGCTCAGAATTATTTTCGCGAGCTGTCCTACCTGATTTTCTAGACTTTTTACGCTTCCGGTTAAAGTTCTTATAGTAGCGTCATTTGTGGTGATATATTTAGAAAGTAATTCCTCCAAGCTTGGAGGTCTTGGGTAATTTTGAAGAGGTGGTGGTGGTGGTGCAGAAAAATCATTTTGCGGTGGTGGGCGCATCGCATTCGATGGATTACTCCATGAAAAGTTCGGGTGATTTCTTAAAGCAGGGTTATAACTATTCGGAAAATTAAAACCAGGAGGATGAAAATTCGCAGCAGAAAAATTATTAAAACCATTTCTAGGCATATTATTAACATAATCTAAATGTTATTGCGTAAGGGTTGCAGATTCTCATACCTGAGGGGCGGAGGCAGCAGTCATCTCCGTGATTTTTTTGCTTAGGATTTCTACTTGCAGAGCGAGCTGGGAGACATTGTCCACTTAATTGATACCTGCATGCTTGTTCGTGCGGGACCTAGGCATATTCCACTGATAAGTGTTCATGGCCATGTCCTCAAAAAGCTCAAGAGCTGCTTTCGGGGTCTTATGATTTAAAGTACCGCCAGAATCTGCGTCTATCATTTGCTTCGTGCTTTGATTTAGCCCGTTATAGAACGTCTGCACTTGTAACCATACAGGTAGCGCATGATGTGGGCATCGTCTTAATAATTCTTTAAATCTTTCCCAGGTTTCATATAGGGTTTCAGATTCTATTTGTCCGACGACAGAGATATCGTTCCTAAGTTTTGCAGTTTTAGCTGGCGGAAAATACTTCGCCAAAATTTTTTCAGTTAATTCATTCCAAGTGGTAATGCTATTCTTAGGAAGTGTGTTCATCCATTGCTTAGCTTTAGTTCTTAAAGAGAAGGGGAAGAGTCTTAGCCTAATTGCATCATTTGTGACACCATTTATCTTTAAGGTGTCGCAAATTTCAAGAAAGCTAGCTATATGTGCATTCGGATCTTCATCTTGAAGTCCGTCAAATTGCACATATTGCTGCACCATTTGAATTATGCTAGGCTTTAATACGAATTTATTTTTTTTTATAGCAGGACGTACTATACTTGATTCTGTTCCCTCGAGATTTGGTCCTGCATAATAGGACATAGTCCTTTGCACGGCCTCATCTATGTTGGGTTCTTCCATTCTTAAAGTAGCGGATGACTCTGAGTCCTCAACCGGCACTTGGATATTAGGACCTTGAAATCGCGATTTTCTCCGAAGAGTACGCTCAATTTCGTGGTCCAAGTCCAAAATAACCGACGGACTCCCGCGGGTCATGAACTAAAAGAACAGAAAAGAAGAAAAGAAAGAGAAATAGGATAAACTAGAAAGAAAGCTAGATAAGAATATATATTTTTTTGAAATAGATTTTTTTATAGATTAACTCCCGAACTTCCCAAGGACTACCCCGTGAAGGGTTCGCAAGGTACTAGACAAGATAGTGGCGCTTAAAGCCCTTTGCCCTTTTCGAGAGAATTAGGTGGCGTATAAAAATCTTGAAGTTGGTTACTATTAAGAACGGTGATAAAAATTTTTTTTGATTTTTAAAAATTTAAAGAAAGAGGATGAGAAAGAGAAGAGATAAAATTAATAGGTTCGTGTTTTCAATATATCAACGGAAATTGTCCCCGGCAACGGCGCCAAAAACTTGATGTGAAAGCTAAGAATCGAAAAAAATATAAGCGACCGAACTAGTAATCCAATGAGGCAAGTATACCGATCGAATCGTAGCTAGGGGACACAAGTGTCGTATTGAAATCCGGGAACTGTTGGCTAAGCTTACTCAAGCAAAAGCTATTATCTTATCGACGGAAAAATTAGGGTTTAGAGAATTTAATTGAGATTAAGGAAATAAAACTAATGCTAGAAAGAGAGCTATTGCAATAAAGTAAAGTGCTATTAAGTAAAACGATTACGACAGAAGGTTGAAACTATGAAATGGAAATGCACTCGATCAAGAATCACCTCGGCTAAAGACGATTAAGAAAATGCGATAAAAATCTAAACTTAATAGGGTAAAGGTCCTTGACCGTGGAGGTTCCTAAAGCTTGAACACGATTCTCTCGAAGTCGTGCCCGACTGAGTTTAGGAAGGTCCGACCGACTCTCGTCTAAATCGGAGGCCTAAAACTTGCTTTACGCGCTGAACCCCACAATTGGATTTTATTCCAATTCGGGAGATTTGAACGTCTGCCTCTCTATAGGGGTGCGTACAACTCCCTTTACTCTTGAATGCTCACTTCATTCTATCGGCCTCTCGGCTAGCCCAAAATGAAAGCAAAAGTGGAGAGTATATAGCGATAATATACCTCCAACCCATGATTAATCAAGAGTAATTCAAGGCCCTAACCTAAAAAGAAAAGATTAGTTAAAACATCATAACTTAATCGCTCGAACCTCGGATCATCATGATCGAGTACAAGGAGGATTAGTTAATCATAATGGAATGGAGGGGGATGAGTAGTAAAGCATATAAAGGAACACAAGTAAAGAAATAACACTTATATTAATGAAAAGGAGCAAGTTACACTATGGAAAAAGAGATTACAGTTGCATGAATTTAAAGTCCTATTCTGGCCCTGCAAGTAGCACTAAGCAAGAGCAAGATTACAACAAAAGCTAAAACAAACTAAGATTAAACTAGGGTTAAACAAAAATTATAAAGAGAGGGAGAGAGAGAGAGAGAGAGAGAGAGAGAAGCATAAAAACTAGAAAAGGACCCAAGAAACAAAGGGGCAGCAGCTCCCCCTCTCAGCAAAAACTTGTTGAAATGAAGAGGGGGGGTCTCAATTTATAGATTTTTTCTCACGGGTTGGTCACGCACTCCGACACGCCCTAGGGGGGCGTGTCAGGGGGAGTGACAGTACTATGTTGACCTCGGGCTCTGGAATCTGGCGGGAAGGATCATTGCCTTTGTACGCCGGTGGTCACGCCCTAGGTCACGCCCGTGTAGGGGGGCGTGACAGGCACGTCATTTAAAAATCATTGGTCGGAAATCCGTCAGTCACCAAAAAAAGGAGGGAGTCACGCCCATGTCACGTGCGTGACATGGGGCATGACAGTACTGTTTTCGTGTTGTGGAGAAACGGTATTTAATACGACGGCAGGCTTTGCGGCAGAGGGTGACACGCCCATGGTCACGCCTGGTGACACACTCAGGGAGGGCATGTCAGGGGGCGTGACAGCGGTTTTGTTCGTTTTTCTATCCCTTCCAGCAGGAGTCCTCGAGATCGGGTGACACGCCCTAGGTCACGCCCAGGGAGGTCGTGACAGGGGGGCGTGTCAGGTCATTTTTGGCCAATTTTCTGGAAACCTGCAAAAAGACAAGAAAAAGTAAATGGCAATAATGTTTACATAAAAATGATAAAAAATAAGCTAATAATAGACATGATTTGTACAATATAAAATAGAAAATACGATAATAGTTTAGACTACAAAACGTATTATTAGTTCTCCTATTTGTCTTGTAACTGATGAGAAAGCATCTCATTATGTCAAATGGCACAAGAGGCTGGCTCATCTTAACTACAAGATAATTGGCCAACTCTTCAGTAAAGAGTTAGTGAGGAATGTTCCTCAAGTTAAGTATATAAAGGAAGGGATATGTTCAGCTTGTAAAAAAGGACCATGGAACTGAATTTCAACCTGAAAGTATGATAAGATTGTGTGAAGAGTTTGGGATTTTTCAAGAATTCTCCTCACTTAGAACACCTCAGCAAAATGGTATTGCTGAAAGAAATAATAGGACATTGATTGAAGCTGGTAGAACTCTATTGAGTGATACTTCTCTCCCAGAATATTTCTGGGCTAAGGCAGTAAACACTACATGTCATGTACTCAACAGGGCTTCTATCACTAAGTGCCACAAAAAGACTCCCTATGAGATTATGAAAGGTAGAAAACCAAATATATCCTATTTTAGGATCTTTGGTTTCAAGTGTTATGTACTTAACAATGGTGATGAGTCCTCTTTATATACCTATTTTCGGACTCATCTAGGCTTATTTTCTTGTCTTTGCACACTGTTTAGCGTCATTTGCACTTCTTTTGGTTCGCTACGGTTTTTCACGTCTTGTGCACTTTTTTAGCTTATTTCCGTGTGTGTGTGTGTATTTCCCTTTTTGCTTGCATATTATTTATGTCTGTGACTGCCATGATCGACATCCCGTCCAGTTTTCCTGCAGGTTCTGGGATCGTGTGGGCGTCCGGCATCGGACTTTCACCATTTTTGGCAAAGGAGTCAATGGTCGTGCGTTTTTACCCACGCACGACCATTGACCTCTTTGGCGCACGATCATCGGTCGTGCGCAGTCATGACCTCTCCTATGAAAGTTCTGTCCCGGCATATCGCACGATCACCAGCCATACCGCGCACGATCACTGATCGTGCGCTGTCGTTCGTGCGCAGTCATGACACCTTTTTCCACTTTTCTGCCTCCATATCGCACGATCACTGACCATATCGCGCACGACCACTGGTCGTGCGCCTGTGATCGTGCGCGCTGTTTAATTCTGTTTTCTATAAATAGCGCAGGTTTCGCCCTATTCCGAAATCGCTCGACACTTTCCGCCGTATTTCGTCCCCGACGAGTTTTTCCGCCATCCTCCTTCATTCTCCACCTTAGGGAGGGTCTCCGGGCATGCTTTCAACGCCAAATCAACGCCGGAGCATCCTCTCGGCCTCCTCCTTCATCTTAGAGCTTCAAGCGGAGTTTTGACCTAGCTTTCTCCATCAAGTTAGGAGGAGCTGGAGCCGCAATCTACGGGTCATTTCAACGAAGAAGACGGGTCCATTGGGAGTGAGTGACAGCCTCCTCTACCCCGGACGCAGTTGAGGACCGAGCTTGGACTCGGATTGACAACCCGGGATTCCAACCGTGAGCCCTCAATAAGGCTTCGGATCCGGTCGATTCGCACACCTCTTCCTCTTGTATTTGATAGCTTAGTTTAACTCTTTGTATTGATGAAGTATACTTTATTGTAGTTAATGATCTTGCACTTTTTCATGTCTATGTGATTTGTGTGATTTTGTTATTATTGCTTGAGGTGCGCCTTATTATTCCACCATCCATCCACCCTTGCCGCACTAGCAATTGCTAGTGGCGTGCGTTGCGAAGAGGTGCCCACGACCCTCATTCCGCCATTCTCACCACCTCATCCACTAGCCTACTCTTCCATCCGCCAAGCGATTCGGTGCATAGCGGCCCGTGTAGTTTCCATCCCGCTTGGCGAAGCAGTGTATAGCGGCCTGCATAGTAGGATTTCCGCCGTTCTCTCCACCTCATACGCTTGCCTACTCTCCCATCCACCTAGCGATTCGGTGCATTGCGGCCCGACTAGTCTTCCATCCCGCCTGGCGAAGCATCGCATAGCGGCGTTGCATAGGAGTAGTTGTTAGATTTTTACTTTATTTTCCGCAACCATCAAAACCCCCATCGTTACCTTCGCCCCGAGGACTTCAATCTCAAGTCCTCCTCGACATTAACTCATCCCTTACTGTGTTCCTCAAGAGACCGACACTCGGGGATTTATTCCCAAACTTTATTACTTGTGCGACAGGTGCGCTTGCCGTATTTTCCACGCATCAAGTTTTTGGCGCCGTTGCCGGGGAACATAGTCGTTTGAGTTTTTGGAGAGGAAGATTTGAGATAGTTGCCCTTTCCATTTGTATATTTCATGTTTTATTTTTGTTTTGGTTTTTAGTTGTTATTTTCATTTATTTATTTTATTTTATTCCCTTTCTAGTTTTTATTTTGCTATAGCAGGCTGTTCCACTCTTTATTTGCTTGCGAGTATTTAATTTCTGCTTAGAAAATCTCTCGTGGTGAATTCTTTCTTGCTGCACCATGTATTCTTATGCAAATATCCGTTGCCGTTGGTGCGGGGATTATAGGCATAGCAGTGATGAGTGCCCCACTGAAGAATGGGAGCATAATTCTCGTGGTTCAGTGTATGGGGCACCGTTGTCTTATGGTACTTCATACACCGTACCCCAGTCTTATGGTCACTACTCTTCTCCGCATTCACCTTTTTCATATTCCTCCCCGGTCCCTTCTGGACCGAGGGGTAATGGAAAACGGTGTTTGTGTTGTCATAGCACCAACCATGTGTTGAAAGATTGCGCAGAATTTCAGCGCCAGATGGAGGCGGATGATGAACCGGATATCCGGATCGTCTCATCCACCTCTCAAATGGCCGCTCCTTCTGATTCTGATGATGTATCCGCAGTACCACCTTGTCTATGGGGGACTGCTGTGGATACACCCATCAGACCTTCCACTAGTCAGTGCGATGACATTGCGGCACCTTCTCTCCTTGTGCCTTCTTCCCCTATTTTCTATTCACCCCCGGAGGAACCTGCGCATATTATCTCTGATGATGTTGCTCCTCTGCTTTCTTTGCATGAATTACCTACTCCCATTTCTAGTGAGTTGGTTGATGATGTTGTGCCCTTTGGAAATTGGGAACATGAGGATGCGCCGTGGTGTGACGAGGACATTATTCTCATCAATGGTGAGTACTATGTCTTGGAACACCGTGACGTACCAAGGTGTGATGAGGAAATCCTTGCCGGCGAGGAGGTTTCTACTTCCTTGTTGGATGAGGGGGTCCAAACCACCACCGAGGACCTCGTGGTCTCAGCTTCCCCTCGCCATGACTCACATGACACCGACAGTGATCTATGTTTGGATCCTGCTGAGAGTGATTCCGGGATCACTCTCCCTATTTCCGCTTCTTTTAGTTTTTCTTCTCCTTTATTCCTTGACCCCCCGTCTCCTTCTGCGCCTGTGCGGGTTGACTCCCTGCAGGTGAGTTGGGTTGACATTGAGCCTTGCGCTCAGGTTGTCGGCGAGTGCCTCAGCTTGCATGAGGAGTTTCCTACTCCTTTTGCAGTTGAAGCCTCTACCTACACCTTCGCCCCCAACGAGCTTGTGGTGGACGATACCTTGCTAGGCAAGGATTTGTTTTGTGGTGAGATGAGTGAGGACCAGTGCTCCTCCTCATCTTACTTCCTATTTCCTCTACCTGTGCGTCACAGGTATTATTACTCAGGTAGAGGGGTAACTGTTCTATCGCCGTATCGGTACCCGTTACCGACACGGATATTAGGACAGTTGCCTGTGCACTTTTCTTTTCATAGGCCCATTAGCTAGAACTTTTCTTTTGCTGAATAAGTCGTGCTGGGATGACAATAACCCCAGTGCTTATCTTTCATTTTCTGCATTTTTCTTTTTTTTATGTCTAGCTTAGTTTAGTATTTCTTTTTGTATATTTTTCTTTTGTTTTTGCGGAGCTCACCCCTACAGGTATTCATGGAAACTACGCATTGGCGGGGTTGTGATCCTTCGTATGGGGGGCCTGCTGCTACTTTCCACGCGTCTTCTGGTATGCTCACTAGCTGAGCATTGGGTAACCTCTTCCCTTGGCTCATTCTGATTTTAATTTCTCTATCATTTGATGTGTTGTTTAGTTTAAGTCTAGGGGAGAGCATGTTTACCTTTTGCACGTGCACATTTCTTTTGCATACTAGAAGCTTTTCGTATTTTATTTTGTTTATGTTCATTGCATCGCACACCACTACACCCACATGAGCGCGTGCTTAGCTGTTACCGTGCCGCGAGTTGAACTTGTATCTTTGTTAGATTTGGAAAATTTCTATGCTAGTCTAGGATTGTGCGACGGAGTAAAATGTTGGCCTTGCTGTGTTTCTAGTCAACTGCTCTCGTTTTGTATAGAAATTTGTGTAGATTTAATTTTTCTATATGCTTATAGTTCTATATTTTTCTATTTGCGTACATATTTCTTATTCTACTCAAAAGTTGGTGAATCTGGTGTGAATCAAACGGTAGCGTAGGAATGTGTGTAGCTGCCATTAGACTCGTATTGCTTGAGTCGGGAGGAAGGATTATCTTTCTCGGTTGCTAAGAACTTGCCCCAAGCTATTCTTGAAGCATTGGTACTTGGTTAGTCTAGCGTGAGCATGATGTAGGCCACCTTTTGGCCCGGTTGAGCTTTGTACCCATTCCTAACATCGCCCTTGCTAGCCCCTTTGTGCCTACCCTTCCTTTTGATTCAGCTCCACTATATTCGCCAAAGCCTCATAGCTGATCCTAGTCGCACACCCAAGTCGAGCTTAGTGTTTTATATTTTCATGTTGGGTTGTGATGTGGTATTTTTTTTATTCGTGAAAATGTGGAAGCGCGCCCAAGTTTTATTTGCTGAAATTGTATATTGTGAAAAGAAAAAGTTGACAAAGAAAAATATTTGAAAAAGAGAAAAAAAAGAGAAAAGAAAAAGAGAAAGAAAAAGTTTGATTGAAAATCTTTATTTGAGATGATTTGGATTTGGAGTAGGCGGTGCACACACCCATTTAGTAAAAGTTAAGTTTGGGGGTGTGGTGCACCAATGTTTATTTTGTGGGCAGCGGGTACTAGTTTTGTACGTTAGCTCATTTGGGTTAGGTGCATACCCTTCATGTTTATCCTTATTTTCCTCACCGTAACCCAAGCCCCATTATTACCCGAAGTCCTACGGACTTGCGCTTGAGTTGACTAGTGCCGTGGAGAGAGTGCGAACGGGAAAGCTTATGGTTTCCGACATTGGTGGATTCCTTTGGGGGTAATCTTGAGCCCCGGTCTTCGGCAATGCTCACCTTAGTGGCCTGTCTACTTTCTTCATGCGTAAGACCGGATGATTCACTGTGATTCCACTTTTGAGTAATAATAAATTTTTGCTACGCATTGTGGAAAATATAAAATATTTTGTATACTTAAGAATTTCCTCTACTTTATTTTTATGCACGCGAGCATGCGACTGCGCATGGTACTCCATTTTGCAATTTCTTTGTTAGCTAGTTCATTTTCCCCGTCTGCTTAGGTTTTGTTTGCTCGGGACGCGCAAACGGTTAAGTCTGGGGGTGTGATGAGTCCTCTTTATATACCTATTTTTGGACTCATCTAGGCTTATTTTCTTGTCTTTGCACACTGTTTAGCATCATTTGCACTTCTTTTGGTTCGCTACGGTTTTTCACGTCTTGTGCACTTTTTTAGCTTATTTCCGTGTGTGTGTGTGTATTTCCCTTTTTGCTTGCATATTATTTATGTCTGTGACTGCCATGATCGACATCCCGTCCAGTTTTCCTGCAGGTTCTGGGATCGTGTGGGCGTCCGGCATCAGACTTTCACCATTTTTGGCAAAGGAGTCAATGGTCGTGCGTTTTTACCCACGCACGACCATTGACATCTTTGGCGCACGATCATCGGTCGTGCGCAGTCATGACCTCTCCTGTGAAAGTTCTGTCCCGGCATATCGCACAATCACCAGCCATACCGCGCACGATCACTGATCGTGCGCTGTCGTTCGTGCGCAGTCATGACACCTTTTTCCACTTTTCTGCCTCCATATCGCACGATCACTGACCATATCGCGCACGACCACTGGTCGTGCGCCTGTGATCGTGCGCGCTGTTTAATTCTGTTTTCTATAAATAGCGCAGGTTTCGCCCTATTCCGAAATCGCTCGACACTTTCCGCTGTATTTCATCCCCGACGAGTTTTTTCGCCGTCCTCCTTCATTCTCCACCTTAGGGAGGGTCTCCGGGCAAGCTTTCAACGCCAAATCAACGCCGGAGCATCCTCTCGGCCTCCTCCTTCATCCTAGAGCTTCAAGCGGAGTTTTGACCTAGCTTTCTCCATCAAGTTAGGAGGAGCTGGAGCCGCAATCTACGGGTCATTTCAACGAAGAAGACGGGTCCATTGGGAGTGAGTGACAACCTCCTCTACCCCGGATGCAGTTGAGGACCGAGCTTGGACTCGGATTGACAACCCGGGATTCCAACCGTGAGCCCTCAATAAGGCTTCGGATCCGGTCGATTCGCACACCTCTTGCTCTTGTATTTGATAGCTTAGTTTAACTCTTTGTATTGATGAAGTATACTTTATTGTAGTTAATGATCTTGCACTTTTTCATGTCTATGTGATTTGTGTGATTTTGTTATTATTGCTTGAGGTGCGCCTTATTATTCCACCATCCATCCACCCTTGCCGCACTAGCAATTGCTAGTGGCGTGCGTTGCGAAGAGGTGCCCACGACCCTCATTCCGCCATTCTCACCACCTCATCCACTAGCCTACTCTTCCATCCGCCAAGCGATTCGGTGCAAAGCGGCCCGTGTAGTTTCGATCCCGCCTGGCGAAGCAGTGTATAGCGGCCTGCATAGTAGGATTTCCGCCGTTCTCTCCACCTCATACGCTTGCCTACTCGCCCATCCGCCTAGCGATTCGGTGCATTGCGGCCCGACTAGTCTTCCATCCCGCCTGGCGAAGCATCGCATAGCGGCGTTGCATAGGAGTAGTTGTTAGATTATTACTTTATTTTCCGCAACCATCAAAACCCCCATCGTTACCTTCGCCCCGAGGACTTCAATCTCAAGTCCTCCTCGACATTAACTCATCCCTTACTGTGTTCCTCAAGAGACCGACACTCGGGGATTTATTCCCAAACTTTATTACTTGTGCGACCGGTGCGCTTGCCGTATTTTCCACGCATCAAATGGCAAGTCTTATTTAACTAAGTTTGCTGCCAAATCCCAAGATGGGATATTTGTTAGGTATAGCAACAATAGTAAGGCTTATAGAGTCTACAACTTGATTACTCAGGTTGTAGAAGAATCTGTACATGTTGTATTTGATTAAACAAGAATAATCAATAGTGAGTTGCCTTGTAGTTCATGCAGTCAGATAGGTATAAGCAATAGAATGGACAAGCTTTCCATTGCAGAAGGATCAACTGCAGATGAAGTATTAAAAAATGATGGCTACATTCCAAGGGGAGTACAAGACTCTATAGAAGCTGATGACAACCAAGAGGTGCAGCATAATGAAGAAATTAGAGGTGTTCAGCCAGAAGGAAGTCAACCTCCAGCTGTAAGACATCTAAAGGATCATCCAACAAATCAGATAATTGGTGATCCAAGACATGGAGTGCAAACCAGAAGTAGAAATCTGAATACAGTCCTGCACTCAAGTTTTCTATCTCAACTAGAGCCAAAGAAATTTGAAGAAGGTATCCAAGACCAACACTGGATTAATGTTATACAAGAGGAGCTTAATCCGTTTAGAAGATGCAAGTTCTGGGAGTTTATTTCTAAACCAAAAGAACACAACATCATTAGTACAAAGTGGATTTTTAGGAACCTAGTTAGATGAGGATGGAGTTATTGTGAAGAATAAAGCAAGATTGGTTGCAAAAGGATACAGGCAAGAAGAGGGAATAAACTTTGATCAAACATTTGCCCCAGTAGCAAGACTTGAAGCAATCAGAATGTTCCTTGCCAATGCAGTATTTCAAGGCTTCAAGGTATATCAAATGGATGTGAAATCAGCATTCCTGGATGGTGATCTAAAAGAAGAAGTCTATGTAGAGCAGCCATCAGGTTTTGTAGATTCTATTAAACTTGGTTATGTCTATAGACTTAGGAAAGCATTGTATAGGTTAAAGCAAGCCCGAAGGGCTTTGTATGAAACCATGTCTACTTTCCTTATTGAGAACAAATTCTCAAGAGGTAAAATAGACAAAACTCAATTCCTAAGGGAATCTAAAGGGAAGATAATCTTAGTTCAGATCTATGTAGATAACATAATTTTTTGGTCTATAGAGAACAACCTTTGCAAGAAGTTTTCCAAACTTATGTAAGGGAAGTTGAAATGAGCAGTGTGGGGGAACTTAAGTTCTTCTTGGGACTCCAAGTAAGACAGACTGATGATGGATTGTCCATATCCCAGTCTAAGTTCACCAAGGAGTTAATTAAGAAGTATGGTATGGAATCATCCTCCACCATGACAACTCCTATGGGAAGAAGTATGCCTATATGCAAAGATGATGCAGGTAAACCTGTAGATGAGTCTTTGTATAGAGGAATAATTGGCTCTCTATTATATCTCACTGCTAGTAGACAAGACATTATGTATGTAACATGTGTCTGTGCTAGGTACCAAGCATGCCCTAAAGAATCACATTACACTGCAATCAAGTGGATTTTTAGATATCTAAAGGGCACACCTAATCTAGGCCTTTGGTACCCTAGGAATGGAGATTTTTTACTAACAGGTTATTCAGATGCAGATTTTGCAGGCTATAGAGAAGATAGAAAAAGTACTGCAGGTACATGCCAATTCCTGGGAGGAAGATTGATATCTTGGAGCAGTAAGAGGCAGACTAGTGTGGCAATATCCACAGCTGAGTCTGAATATGTGGCAGCAGGAAGTTGAAGTGCACAGCTGTTGTGGATTAAACATCAGCTAAGGGACTATGATATTCAAGTAAGTAGAACACCTTTATTGTGTGATTCTAAAAGTTCCATTTCTATTGCAAACAATCTTGTTTCACATAGTAGGACTAAGCATATAGAGATAAAAAACTATTTTCTTAAAGAACATGTAGAAAAAGAAGACATCTCATTAGAATTCTTTAAAACTGATTATCAAATTGCAGATGTATTTACTAAGCCTCTTGATGAAACTAAATTCAATAGATTTAAAATTGAATTAGGAATGCTGACCATAGGTTAGTTTACAAAAAATTGGCTAAGTTAAATTGTGTCGACACATTCAGTAATAAAGTGTCGACACCTAAGGGACAAAGAGTCGACACATCCAGAAATGTTGTGTCGACACAATAAGAGTAATGGTGTCGATACTTACAGATTTTGTGTTGACACTTGTAATCAGAGTCGACACAAAATTTCTGATGAACTACAAATATCTCCAGTGTCGACATATCATCAATTGGTGTCGACACATAGTAGTCAGCGCCGTGGTCGAGACAATAGAAGTTTGTGTCGACACATTCCAAAAGTGTCGACACTTTTAGACAGTTTTTGCCCGCCTTTTGACCTTCTTTGATTAGAAGGGTATAAATAGGTCAAGAACTTATTCTGACGACACGCTCACCAAGGTTTCGAGACAAAAACCTTGTGTCGACAATCTCTCTCCTCTCCAATCAAGCTTTCTCTTCATTCCAATGGCGCCCAAGGTTAAAGACAACGTCAATGAAGTATATGAGTTGGTTAGTCATGCATTCGACGATGCCAACTCAGTGATCAAACAGGTCATTTCACTTCTTGCAGAAAACGGATTAGAATATCTTATCTCTGAACCTACTAAGATATGGAAGAAAGAAGTATTCGAGTTCTATACTGCTGCATCACTGGACTCAACTGGGTTGAAGATCAAATCCACTGTACATGGAGAAAAAGTCAATCTATCTCAGGAAAAGGTTGAGCAAGATTCTCTATCTTCCTAGAACACATGAGGAGGAAGAGGTGCCATCCTCAAGGACTAGGGAGGCGCTTCAATTGTGTGGATAGGATCCAACCTTATAGATAGGATCAGCCATCAACAGAAAAGGCATGAATCATCAAGGGAAATTCATATCTAAAATAGTAGGAAAGGTGATCTTATGTAAACCAGGTGGCCATGATAGGATATCAGCCTATATGTTCAGCCTGATGACAAGGGTAATCTTCAAGATTCAAACCAATTGGTCAGCAGTACTATTTGATAAGATAAAAGAAGGGATAAAGAAGCAAAACTTCGCTAGGATCATGAGTCTGTACCTGGCTGGAATAATTCCAGAGGTGATGCAACAGATTCCTGGATCAAAGATAAACCACATAAGGAGAATGGACATAAGGTTATTCTCAAGATGGGATAGAGTTCTTTCTAAAGAAATTCCTAATGTGGACAGGCAAGAGCATGGTCCTGAAGATGCACAAGTCCAGGAAGTTACTATATCTACACAGGTGCAGGGGGAGCCAGTTATTGTACAAGTGCAGGGGGAGCTAGAAAGTATACAAGTCCAGGACAATGCTGAGAATGCACATTTGAAAGGGGAGCTAGAGTCTGAACAGGTACAAGTGGAAGAAAGAATAAATTTATCAGAGGACATTATTTCTCAAACTGATCTAGATATTTCTGGAGTTGCTGCTGCTGCTGAGAAAGTACAATCTCCTGCTCTCACACAACAAGAATTCACACTTGAAGAGCTGTTTCCTGATCTTGGAGGAGAAGCAGATAAAATGGAGACCCTAAGATTTGAGGGGGAGCAAGTAAGGGTTGAGGGGGAGCAAGTTGATATAGAGGAAGAGCAACATGGAGCTGAAAAAAAAATTTCTTCCACTCCTCAAGAGAGAGTTTATATTGAAAGTTCTTCAGAGTCTTAGCATGAAGAAGTCAGGGAGGCAAAGAAAAGAAAACTTAAGGTCTTTAAGAGAAGAAGTCAAAGCTATAAGAAGGCTCTCCAAATAACAACTTCACATTCTACTCCTGAGATTGATTACAGCAAGTATTTGGTTGACTTACAAGTAAAATTTATTTAGAAGAGATTGCTTCTAGAAAAATATGTGGATGAAAGCCAAAAGGCGCTTCAATTTCATCTAGCACAAGATATAAAATCTATATGATTTGAAGTTAATCAGAATAAAAGAGAGTTGACAGATTGCTTCCACTAGGGAGGCAATGTTGTGGTATTTCTTGCCAAGCAACAAGAAGAACTAAAGAAGCAAGTGGATGAGATTGCAGTCAAACAAGGCTATGTCCTTGAAAATCAAATAAGAATGAATGACAATCTGACTGAATCTCACAATGAGATAGTCACTGAGTTAACAAATGATGTTACTGGAATGACAGCTGCAAGAACTAAAGAAATGGAAGAATATGATAAGAAGCTTCAAGATGCCCTAGATTCAGTTAAAACGTCCATCACTTCATCTCAAAAGTTAATTAGTAACAAGCTTCAAAAGTTAAAGCCATTCTTTAAAGATGGAATCAATTACCTGGATGGGCAAATAAGATTTCAGAAAGAGGACTTAAGAGATCATTGACCAGAGAGGTCATAAAGGGGGAGAGGGTATTAGTCTATGATGGATCTGATCATGCCAAATGGGTAACCAACAGCATAAGAGCCACTTTGGGATATCCACCCTTGTGTGATGATGATAATATGGCTGAGTCAGGAGTGCCACCAATTCTACTTGAAGGAGATCAACCTGAGGTTGCCCAAGTCATTTACCCTCCTGCATATATTGAAATGGTACATCAACAAGTTGAGTCTATGTACTGCCCTCCTCTACCAGTTACAAATGTTATTATTGAAAAGGTTGATATGCCAGAAGCTGGTCTGAATGCTCAGCAAGATGCTCTATTATCAAAGAAAAGATTTAGAGAGCAAGCAGAATTAAAGCCAGACTTTTAGCAGTGGAGCCCCACTTCAAGGAACATCATTTTAACTGCCTGGAAAGCTGTAAAAGATCAACTACATGGAAGGGGAAAATGTTAAAATGAGTAAGAATGACAAAAGTATGAAGCCAGGCAGGAGGCCATTGTTCAACACAGGAGAAAGCCTAAGATGGGGAAGCTACCACCTGATACTCAGGAACCTAGCAAGTATTTCCCCAAGCCCTTTCATTATTTTGAAAGGCAAAGGATCAAGGCTGATGCACAAAAGAAAGCTGAGTTAAAAGGCAATAAGCCTATTGAAGATACAGAACCTACTGTGCAGGCTCAGATTAAATCTGGCAAAGGGATTGTCATCAAGGAGCCAGTCCAGCCTTAGTCTAAGTTTTACTAGTTTTTGTTCAAGAACTATGTAATTATTAGTTTGTTAAAGAAATCAATGTAAACAACTTGTAACAAATATTTTTGAGTTAATATACAAAACATTATTTTGTGATCATTCTCTTTTACATCTTTATTCTGTTATATAACAATGATATGTGTTTTGTTATAGTACCCTATAATATAATGCTTATATACATCATCAGGTTTATTTTCTAAGTGGTGTATATCATTGGCTAAAGGGTTATGACTTCTCCAAATAGGGGGAGATTGTTGGGTACATTGGAAAATATGTTCCTGATATGGAGAAGCCTCACTTAGCTAAATGATATACATCATGGTGTATTTGATGTTATTTTGAGTTTATATGTGCAGGTTAAGAATGTGTTAGAATGCAGGAAAAAGATTCTAAGTCCATATGTCGACACCTGAGGAAGCTGTGTCGACACTTCAGTAAGATTGTGTCGACACTTTGAAATGGCTGTGTCGACACCCCAGTGAATTTGTGTCGACAATGGGAGGCAGTGTTAACACAGAGAAATAGTCAGTCGACATCAACTGTGTCGAGACCAGGAGGCTATGTCGATACATAGAGGCAGAGTCGACAACAACTGTGTCGAAACCTGAAGGCAGTGTCGATACACGCTATGCTCTAAGTCTACATCAACTGGGTCGACACACAGGACTTAAGTCGACACACAGCTGAGTCTAGACCAAGTTGATTGCTGATGAATAGTGATGTGTTTTTGTCGACACAAATAATCAGTGTCGACATATTCTCAAGATGCAGTGTCAAGAAGCTGTGTTGACATCAAGGCAGCTATGTCGACATCACCAAAGGCTGTGTCGACACTTAAGTCACTTATGTCGACACATATTGATAGATGGTCTCGACACTTTATGACAGTCAGTCTCGACGCTTTGCTGACAGAGTCGAAGGCTCAAGAACTGTTTGAAGACTTGACAGCTGTGAGTTAGAACAGGTTTTCTGAAGCTGTCAGACTTGTCAGAAGTTAGTTATAAACCGGATCAGTCGGTTTCCATGGATGAAGTATATATATAGATGGATTCATAAGAAGGGAAAAAAGAAGAATTACTGTCACAACTAACACAATTAGAGATTGATCTCTGATCAAGAAAGTACAAGTAACAAAGAAGAAGATCTTCGTGAGAAGATCTAAGAAGACGTTCTTAAGTAGTTTACTATTCAGATTCTGTCTAAGTTTAATTCAATCAAGAATTCAAAAGTATCTTCAAGAGGTTTGGATAGAGAGAGATCCAGCTATTTGAAGACAATAAGGTGACATTAGCAGGTTGATAATACGTTTTGTAGCCTAAACTATTATCGTATTTTATATTTTATATTGTACAAATTATGTCTATTATTAGTTTATTTTTATCCTTTTTATGTAAATTTTATTGCCACTAACTTTTTCCTGTCTTTTTGCAGGTTTTCAGAAAAATTGCCAAAATGGCTTGTCACGCCCCCCTGTCACGCCCTCCCTGGGCGTGACCTAGGGCGTGTCACCCGATCCCGAGGACACCTGCTGGAAGGGACAGAAAACGGTCAAAACTGCTGTCACGCCCCCCTGTCACGCCCTCCCTGGGCGTGTCACCGGGCGTGACTAGGGGCGTGTCGCCCTCTGCCGCAAAGCTGCCGCCGCATTAAATGCCCTTCCGCCTCAGCACGCAAATAGTACTGTCACGCCCCATGTCACGCCCGTGACATGGGCGTGACACCTTCCTTTTTCGGTGACTGACGGATTTCCGACCAATGATTTGGACATGACATGCCTGTCACGCCCCCCTGTCACGGGCGTGACCTAGGGCGTGACCACCGACGTACCGAAGCAATCATCCCTCCAGCCAGAATCCAGAGCCCGAGGTCAAATCCGTACCTGTCACGCCCCCTGACACGCCCCCCCTAGGGCGTGTCAGAGGGCGTGACCGACCCGAGAAAAAATCTATAAATTGAGCCCCCCTCCCCCCCATTTCAGCAAGCTTTGGTTGAGTGGGGGAGGTGCTGCCCCTTTGTTTCTTGATCCTTTTTCATGCTTTTTATCTCTCTCTCTCCCCCTCTCTTTGTACTTTTTGGTTAACCCTAGTTTAATCTTAGTTTGTGCTAGCTTTTAATGTAATTTTCTTCTTGCTTAGTGCTTAATGTAGGGCTAGAATAGGGTTTAATTTTCATGCACTTGTAATTTTATTTTCAATAGTGTAACTTGCCCTTTTTATTAATAAAAGTGTTCTTGTTTAGCTTGTGTTCTTCTTATGCTTTTCTACTCATCTTCCCCCCTCCACTCCATTATGATTAACTAATCCTCCTTGTACTCGATCTTGATGATCCGAGGTTAGAGCGATTATGTTATGATGTTTTAATTAATCTTTTCTTTTTAGGTTAGGGCCTTGAATTACTCTTGATTTATCACGGGTCGGAGGAATATTTTCGATAAATACTCTCCGCCTTTGCTTTCATTCTGGGCTAGCCGAGAGGCCGAAAGAATGAAGTGAGCATTCAAGAGTAAAGGGAGTTGTACGCACCCCTCGAGAGAGGCAGACGTCCAAATCTCCCGGATTGGAGTAAAATCCAATAGTGGGGTTCACCGCGTAAAGCGAGTTTTAGGCCTCCGATTTAGACGAGAGTCGGTCGGACCTTCCTAAACTCAGTTGGGCACGACTTCGAGAGAAGCGTGTTCAAGCTTTAGGAACCTCCACGGTCAAGGACCCTTATCCTATTAAGTTTAGATTTTTATCGCATTTTCTTAATCGTCTTTAGCCGAGGTGAATCTCGATCGGGTGCATTTCCATTTCATATTGTTCTACCTTTTGTAGTAATCTCATATATTGTGCTCTTTTATTAACTGCAGTAATTTCCTTTCTAGCTTAGTTGTTTGCTTAATAGCGTAACTTAATTGCGGTAGTTCTCTTTCTAGTTTGCTTTAATTTCTCCATTGCGCTTAGATTTTCTAAAACCCTAGTTTTCCGTCGATAAGATAATAGCGTTCGTGTGAGTAAGCTTAGCCAACAGTTCCCGGATTTCAATACGACACTTGTGTCCCCTTGCTACAATTCGATAGGTATACTTGCCTCATCGGGTTGCTAGTTCGGTTGCGTTTATTTTCTTCGAACCCTAGCGCGCAACAAGTTTTTGGCGCCGTTGCCGGGGAACCAACTTCCGTTGATATTTTGAAAACACGAACCTATTAATTTTATCTCCTCTCTTTCTCATCCCCTTTCTTTAAAGTTTTAAAAAATCAAAAAAAATTATCACCGCTCTTAATAGAAACCAACCTCACAATTTTTCTACGCCACCTAATTCTCTCGAAAAGGGCAAAGGGCTTTAAGCGCCACTGTCTTGTCTAGTACCTTGCGAACCCTTCACGGGGTAGTCCTTGGGAAGTTCGGGAGTTAATTTATAATAAAAAAAAATCTATTTCAAAAAGAAAAAAAAAAATTTAATTTAATTTTCTAAATCTAGTTTTTCTTTCTAGTTTATCCTTTTTCTCTTTCTCTTCTTCTTTTCTGTTCTTTTAGTGCATGACCCGCGGGAGTCCGTCGGTTATTTTGGACTTGGACCACGAAATTGAGCGTACTCTTCGGAGAAGATCGCGATTTCAAGGTCCTACTATCCAAGTGCCGGTTGAGGACTCCGAGTCATTTAATACTTTAAGAATGGAAGAACCCAACGTAGATGAGGCCGTGCAAAGGACTATGTCCTATTATGCACGACCGAACCTCGAGGGAACAGAATCGAGTATAGTCCGCCCTACTGTAGCAAATAATAACTTTGAACTAAAGCCTAGCATAATTCAAATGGTGCAGCAATATGTGCAATTTGACGGACTTCAAGATGAAGATCCGAACGCACATATAGCTAGCTTTCTTGAAATTTGTGACACCTTCAAGATAAATGGTGTCACAAATGATGCGATCAGGCTAAGACTCTTCCCCTTCTCTCTAAGAACTAAAGCTAAGCAGTGGCTTAACACACTTCCGAAAAATAGCATAACCACTTGGAATGAATTAACTGAAAAATTTTTGGCGAAGTATTTTCCGCCCGCTAAAACTGCAAAACTTAGGAACGACATCTCTGCCTTCGGACAAATAGACTCTGAAACCCTTTACGAAACCTGGGAGAGATTTAAAGAATTATTAAGACGATGCCCACATCACGCGCTGCCTGTATGGTTACAAGTGCAGACATTTTATAACGGGCTAAATCAAAGCACGAAGCAAATGATAGACGCAGCTTCTGGCGGTACTTTAAATCATAAGACCCCGGAAGCCGCTCTTGAGCTTTTTGAGGATATGGCCATGAACACTTATCAGTGGAATGTGCCTAGGTCCCGCCCGAACAAGCCTGCAGGTATCTATGAAGTGGACAACGTCTCCCAGCTCGCTCTGTAAGTAGAAATCCTAAGCAAAAAAATCACGGAGATGACTGCTGCCTCCGCCCCTCAGGTATGGGAATCTGCAACCCCTACTCTAGAACATTTAGATTATGTTAATAATTTGCCTAGAACTGCTTTTAATAATTTTTCTGCTGCGAATTTTCATCCGCCTGGTTTTAATTTTCCGAATAGTTATAACCCCGCTTTAAGAAATCACCCGAACTTTTCATGGAGTAATCCATCGAATGCGATGCGCCCACCTCCGCAAAATGATTTTTCTGCACAACCACCACCACCACCACTTCTTCAAAATTACCCAAAACCTCCGAGCTTGGAGGAATTACTTTCTAAATATATCACCACAAATGACGCTACCATAAGAACTTTAACCGGAAGCGTAAAAAGTTTAGAAAATCAGGTAGGACAGCTCGCGAAAATAATTTCTGAGCGACCCGCAGGGTCTCTTCCTTCCAATACCGAACCCAACCCGAGAGAGCAAGCGAAAGCTATAACTCTTCGGAGTGGGAAGCAAGTCTCCGGTATGGTAAGTGAAGAGCCCGAGGCAAGCTCCGCTCCTGCTTTTAAAAATCAAAGCTCCGCTCCCGCTTTTAAAAATCAAAGCTCTGCTCCGCTTCCACCCTCTGCTGAAGAAGTAATCACCCCCACTTTAGAAAATAATCTCACTCCACCACCCATCTTCAAAAATAATTCAACTCCTCCATACCCCTCTGAACTTAATAAACAACGTCAAGATGATCAGTACTCCCGCTTCTTAGAAATCTTCAAACAAATCCACATTAATCTTCCCTTCCACGAGGCTATTTCGCAAATGCCGAAATACGCCAAATATCTTAAAGACCTCCTCACAAACAAGAAGAAGTTAGAGAATCTATCGCATGTCACGCTTAACGCCGAGTGCTCCGCCGTTTTAACAAACGGTTTGCCGAAGAAAATCAGTGACCCGGGTAGTTTCTCTATCCCGTGTGTCTTCGGTGATCTCTTTGTTAAACACGCGTTAGCCGACTTAGGCGCAAGTATAAACCTGATGCCCTTTTCGTTGTTCAAAAAGTTAGGGATTGGTAGCCTTAACCCCACGCGTATGAGTATCCAGCTAGCTGATAGATCCGTCAAATATCCGTTAGGAATAGTGGAGGACGTTCTAGTGAAAGTCGACAAGTTCATCTTCCCGGTGGACTTTGTCATTTTGGACATCGAAGAAGACGTCGAGGTTCCCCTGATCCTTGGCCGACCCTTCCTTGCCACCTCCCGAGCCATCATTGACGTAAGCAATGGTAAGATCTTTCTTCGAGTAGGCGACGACGAAGTCACATTTCCGATCACCCCTTCGATGAAGAACACCTTAGCGAACGATGACTCATGTTTTTTCATAGACGCCGTGAGTGATGATTCTTCCTACTGCCTCTCCGACTTTGAAAAAGAATTTTCTACTTTTTGCTCCTCTTCTCTTACAACAGAATCACTGCAAGGAAGTGATGAATCTTCTTATTGTCTTTCTGAGTTTGAAAAAGAGTTTTCTGATTTTTGTTCTTCCTCTTTCCTTACCACTGAATCTGTACAAGAAGCCGTCTTGGCTGCTAGCCCCACCCCTTATTACGTTCCTTATAAAAAAGTTTATGAAGATATTATTTTTGAAAAAGAAAGAATCTCAAAATCCTCTTATGAAGAACCCCCTACCCTAGAACTTAAAGAACTTCCCGAACACCTTAAGTATGCTTTCTTAGAAAAAGACTCCAAGTTACCAGTTATCGTTTCGGCCTACCTCACGGATACGCAGAACGATAAACTTCTTCTAGTTCTACGTAAGCATCGCCGGGCTATTGCTTGGCAAATTTCTGATATCAAGGGCATAAGCCCATCTTTCTGTACACATAAAATTCTAATGGAAGATAATTCGCGTAACTCTATCCAACCTCAGCGCCGTATAAACCCGAATATGAAAGAAGTAGTTAAGGGTGAGGTTATGAAACTATTAGACGCAGGAATTATCTACCCGATATCGGACAGTAAGTGGGTTAGCCCCGTTCAGGTAGTTCCAAAAAAGGGAGGGATAACCGTAGTTAGTAATGAGAATAATGAATTAATCCCGACACGGACGGTGACGGGTTGGCGTATGTGCATAGATTACCGTAAGTTAAATGACGCCACCCGTAAGGACCACTTTCCTCTACCGTTTATCGACCAGATTTTAGAACGTCTCTCCGGCCATAGCTTTTATTGTTTTCTCGATGGCCTCTCGGGGTACTTTCAAATACCCATCTCTCCCGAGGACCAAGAGAAAACTACGTTTACTTGTCCCTTCGGCACCTTCGCGTACCGAAGAATGCCGTTTGGATTATGCAATGCGCCGGCTACATTCCAACGATGTATGCTCGCAATATTTGACAAGTACGTAGAAAGCATTATGGAGGTATTCATGGACGATTTCTCCGTGTTCGGCGATACCTTCGATAGATGTTTAGAAAACCTTGAAAAAGTCTTAGAACGATGCGAAGAAACTATCCTTGCCCTAAATTGGGAAAAATGCCATTTTATGGTGAGGGAAGGGTTAGTTTTGGGTCATAAAATTTCTGCTAAAGGTATTGAGGTAGACGTTGCCAAGATAGAAGTTATTGAGAAGTTGCCGCCACCTACAAACATAAAAGCTATAAGAAGTTTCCTAGGCCACGCTGGTTTTTATCGTCGTTTTATAAAGGACTTCTCCAAGATCACTAAGCCCCTCACCCATCTCTTAGAAAAAGACGCTCCATTTATTTTTGATGACTCTTGTATTTCTGCCTTTGAATTAATTAAAGAAAAGTTAATTAACGCGCCGATTATGATAGCTCCGGTGTGGGACCTTCCTTTCGAGATTATGTGCGATGCGAGTAGTTTTGCGGTGGGAGCCGTATTGGGTCAACGCATATCTAAGAACTTCCACCCCATCTATTACGCTAGTAAAACCCTCACATCTGCACAAGAAAATTACACCACAACCGAGAAGGAGCTCTTAGCTGTAGTATTTGCGTTTGATAAATTTCGCCCTTACATTACACTTTCAAAAATCATTGTTTTTACGGACCACTCGGCCCTCAAGTACCTTCTTGCCAAAACGGATGCCAAGCCTCGCTTGATTCGCTGGGTCTTACTCCTCCAGGAGTTTGACTTAGAGATCCGTGATAAGCGAGGAGCCGAGAACTTGGCCGCCGACCATCTATCCAGATTAGATAACCCCTTTATAGAAAAATTAAATGAAAAATCTTTTAATGACTATTTTCCTGATGAGAAGCTGCTTTTAGTTAATACATCTACTTCTCCTTGGTTCGCGCACATCGCCAAATATCTAGTGGCCCGGGTGCTCCCAAAAGAGTTCTCCTCTCAGCAGAAGAAGAAATTCTTTTCTGAGCTAAAGAACTACTTTTGGGAAGACCCGCATCTTTTCAAAATTTGTGCGGATCAAGTGATAAGGAGATGTGTTTCTTTTGATGAAGGAATTGATATTCTAAAACATTTGCATGAAGGTCCGACAGGTGGGCACTATCAAGCTGCTCGCACCGCTCATAAGGTGCTTTGCGCGGGTTTTTACTGGCCTAGCCTATTTAAAGACGCGCAAGCCTTTGTGAGCAGGTGTGATAGTTGCCAACGGTCGGGCAATATTTCTAATAAAAATGAAATGCCGCAAAATTATTTCTTAGAGTGCGAAATTTTCGACCTCTGGGGAATTGATTTTGTTGGCCCCCTTCCTTCTAGCTTCGGAAACAAATATATTTTAGTTGCTGTTGATTATGTTTCACGATGGGCTGAGGCCCAAGCTCTTCCTACGAACGACTCCCGAGTTGTAGTCACGTTTTTAAAAAAATTATTTTCTAGATTCGGTACGCCACGCGCAATCGTTAGCGATAGGGGTTCCCATTTCTGTAACGCGCAATTTTTCAAAATCCTTACTAAATACGGCGTTACGCATAAACTGTCCACTGCCTACCACCCCCAAACTAACGGTCAAGTCGAAGTAGTTAATAGAGAAATAAAAAGAATATTAGAAAAGACTGTTTCAACTTCTAGAAAAGACTGGTCAGCCAAACTTGACGATGCTCTATGGGCCTACCGAACAGCGTACAAAACCGCCCTCGGATGTACGCCGTATCGGCTGGTCTATGGAAAATCGTGCCATCTGCCCGTAGAGTTAGAACACCGCGCCTTTTGGGCCTTAAAATTTTTAAACTTCGATCCCCACTCAGTCGGTGACCTTCGAAAATTCCAACTAAATGAACTCGATGAGTGGCGCTCTTATGCTTATGAAAATAATAAACTTTATAAAGAGCGGACGAAGCGTTTACACGATAAACACTTAAGGCACCCTAAAAACTTTAAGCCGGGCGACCAAGTCCTTTTATATAACAGTCGTTTACGTTTATTTCCGGGCAAATTAAAATCTCGCTGGTCTGGCCCATTTTCTGTTTTAGAAGTATTTCCTTATGGAACTGTTTTAATTTCTCACCCTGATAAGGGTAATTTCAAAGTGAATGGTCAGCGTCTTAAACTGTATTTCTCTGGTGATGATGATGTCAGTCCAAACACTATTAAGTTTTTGCTTCACGAACTCTAACTTTGAACTTTTTATTTTTTTTGCTAAAAACAATTTTATTTCGGGACAACAATATTTTTTGGACAATATTATTTTTGATGCGTCGAGCTCAACGACGCTTTAACCAAAGGGCGCTCTTGGGAGGCAACCCAAGTTATCTTTTTCTGTTTTCTTTATTTTACAATTTTTGCCTCGGACGGCTCCGACAAGCTGAAGCTTTTGCGATCGCCTGCTCCAACATTGCTGAATCCATCACGAAGTCCAAAGAAGACATTCGGGGAGCGGCATCACTCAGTTTTCGCAGCAAATAAATCCGGGGAAGTACCTGTATTTCAATTCTGTCTTTTCATTTCTGCACTTTATTTTTCTCTCCTTCTCCAATCCCCTTCTTTAGCCATTGAGGACAATGTCTGTTTTAAGCTTGGGGGAGGATTTCCTCCTTCATTTTTGCTTAGTGTAAATAATTTCCTTTTTTGTAAATAGTTCCATAAATAAAAAAAAAATGAATATCTTAAAATTCCAAAAAAGAGAAAAATTTTCCAAAATCCAAAAAAAGAGAATATTTCTCAAAATAAAAAAAATATATATATATGTATTTTTGAATAGTTTTGAAATTTTGGTATTTCAATAGTACCCCTAGTTTTTAGTTTTGTTTTACTCAAAATCTCCTATAAACAACTTAGTTAATTATAATATTTCTAATCGTCCTTTTTAATTATGTTTCACAAGTAAAATGTTGGCCATGCTGTGTTTCTAATTCGCGGTAGCATGTTAAGGTGAAATATTTTTCTAAAACTCGCATTTCTATTATGTTTTTTTGTTTTTTTATTTCCTTTACTTTCTCAAAAATTCATCATCCACTATTTTCTTTTTCGTTTTTGAATAATTTTTGTAAAGTCAACTTTTGAATAACGTAGTAGATGTGAACGATCCAAGCCACCTATTATTTCTATTTTCAAGTTAATTTCATCAATCTTCTTTTATTATCTAGGACTCGCTTTTTGAAAATTTTTCAAACCTTTGTTTTAAATAAATTCAAAAGCGTGAAAATGATTTAGGCCATTTTTGTTTTCGTTTGAGCTTTCCTGCCAACCTAAAAACTTTTACCGCTAGTTAGCCGTTTTTGAGCCTTTTTCTGATTTCAATTGATAGCTCCTCTCTTCATTTCAGTTTCACCAAAGCCAAAATTTCCAACCTATCGAATCGCACTAGCCTTTTTGAGTTTCATAAATTATTTTGACGATTTTTGATAGGGTATTTTGTGATTTTTGTGAAGAAAGGTTTTCGAAAAAAAAGGAAGTATGTTCAAAAGTGATGTTTATTTTTGTTTGGCCAACTCAAAAAGGAAAATAAAAATATTTATGGCCTTTGTTTTGAAAAAAGAAAAAAAAATGAAAAAGAAAAAGAAAAAGAAAAAAAATGTTTACATATTTTTATGAAAGTTTTTGAAACTCTTTGCTTTGGTTTAGTGTGATTTTAAACCTTCACGTTTATCTTTGAATTCCACTCCTAATCATTTTCCTAAACCAAACGTTTCTGTCCTATTTAAGTCCTTTTGATTCACGCTTTTTGTTTTTTATTTAACAACTAAGAAAAGAAAAATAGTAAATCAGTTTTAGTTTTGGATTTAAACCTAGATTTTTGATAATTAAATTGATATAATTATAATGCGTTGCTTGGATCTAGTAACAACTCAATGCGTGTTTTTCATTTTCGTTGCTTTACTTAAGTCCATTTAAAAAAAATCTCGCTAAAATTTTGGATGATTTGTTTTTATTAAGTAAAGTTTTTAAAAGTTTTACCATACCTAAATAATTGTTTTAGACTTACATTTCACCTTTTCCCTACTTAGAATTTCGCATAGTACTTGTGTAGGCATAATTAGAACTTTTTGATTAGTCCTGTTATAAATATCTAGTTTTTATATTTTTGCTTGGGGACAAGCAAAGCTTAAGCTTGGGGGAATTTGATAATACGTTTTGTAGCCTAAACTATTATCGTATTTTATATTTTATATTGTACAAATTATGTCTATTATTAGTTTATTTTTATCCTTTTTATGTAAATTTTATTGCCACTAACTTTTTCCTGTCTTTTTGCAGGTTTTCAGAAAAATTGCCAAAATGGCCTGTCATGCCCCCCTGTCACGCCCTCCCTGGGCGTGACCTAGGGCGTGTCACCCGATCCCGAGGACACCTGCTGGAAGGGACAGAAAACGGTCAAAACTGCTGTCACGCCCCCCTGTCACGCCCTCCCTGGGCGTGTCACCGGGCGTGACCAGGGGCGTGTCGCCCTCTGCCGCAAAGCTGCCGCCGCATTAAATGCCCTTCCGCCTCAGCACGCAAATAGTACTGTCACGCCCCATGTCACGCCCGTGACATGGGCGTGACACCTTCCTTTTTCGGTGACTGACGGATTTCCGACCAATGATTTGGACATGACATGCCTGTCACGCCCCCCTGTCACGGGCGTGACCTAGGGCGTGACCACCGACGTACCGAAGCAATCATCCCTCCCGCCAGAATCCAGAGCCCGAGGTCAAATCCGTACCTGTCACGCCCCCTGACACGCCCCCCCTAGGGCGTGTCAGAGGGCGTGACCGACCCGAGAAAAAATCTATAAATTGAGCCCCCCTCCCCCCCATTTCAGCAAGCTTTGGTTGAGTGGTGGAGGTGCTGCCCCTTTGTTTCTTGATCCTTTTTCATGCTTTTTCTCTCTCTCTCTCCCCCTCTCTTTGTACTTTTTGGTTAACCCTAGTTTAATCTTAGTTTGTGCTAGCTTTTAATGTAATTTTCTTCTTGCTTAGTGCTTAATGTAGGGCTAGAATAGGGTTTAATTTTCATGCACTTGTAATTTTATTTTCAATAGTGTAACTTGCCCTTTTTATTAATAAAAGTGTTCTTGTTTAGCTTGTGTTCTTCTTATGCTTTTCTACTCATCTTCCCCCCTCCACTCCATTATGATTAACTAATCCTCCTTGTACTCGATCTTGATGATCCGAGGTTAGAGCGATTATGTTATGATGTTTTAATTAATCTTTTCTTTTTAGGTTAGGGCCTTGAATTACTCTTGATTTATCACGGGTCGGAGGTATATTTTCGATAAATACTCTCCGCCTTTGCTTTCATTCTGGGCTAGCCGAGAGGCCGAAAGAATGAAGTGAGCATTCAAGAGTAAAGGGAGTTGTACGCACCCCTCGAGAGAGGCAGACGTCCAAATCTCCCGGATTGGAGTAAAATCCAATAGTGGGGTTCACCGCGTAAAGCGAGTTTTAGGCCTCCGATTTAGACGAGAGTCGGTCGGACCTTCCTAAACTCAGTTGGGCACGACTTCGAGAGAAGCGTGTTCAAGCTTTAGGAACCTCCACGGTCAAGGACCCTTATCCTATTAAGTTTAGATTTTTATCGCATTTTCTTAATCGTCTTTAGCCGAGGTGAATCTCGATCGGGTGCATTTCCATTTCATATTGTTCTACCTTTTGTAGTAATCTCATATATTGTGCTCTTTTATTAACTGCAGTAATTTCCTTTCTAGCTTAGTTGTTTGCTTAATAGCGTAACTTAATTGCGGTAGTTCTCTTTCTAGTTTGCTTTAATTTCTCCATTGCGCTTAGATTTTCTAAAACCCTAGTTTTCCGTCGATAAGATAATAGCGTTCGTGTGAGTAAGCTTAGCCAACAGTTCCCGGATTTCAATACGACACTTGTGTCCCCTTGCTACAATTCGATAGGTATACTTGCCTCATCGGGTTGCTAGTTCGGTTGCGTTTATTTTCTTCGAACCCTAGCGCGCAACACAGGTCTCTTAAGAAGTAGATACTGAACTAATCTATCAAGAAGATTCAGATCTATTTCTGAAGTCTAAGAAGGAAGCTGCCAGTCAGTTATATTCAAAGGAAATCAACCCAACTAAGTTAAGATTTAAGAAGCTTTGAAGAAAGCTAAGATCAAGTTGATTTCAGCCATCAGCCTCTTCAAGAAGCTGATCAAGAAAGTTCTTATCCCTTCTCTCTCAAAAGGGGTAAGAGATTACAAAATTCCTTATCAAATTCTGAAGGATCTATTCATAGATCTGAGTTGTAAGCCTATTTTATAAAGGGTGAGGTAGGGTTGTTTATGCTTGAGTTGTAGGAGAAGGTATTCTCTGAGTTGTAGGACTTGTGGCAAGGCTGAGTTAGGGTTGTTTATGCCTGAGTTGTAGGAGAAGGTATTCTCTGAGTTGTAGGCCTTGTGGCAAGGCTAAGGTAGGGTTGTTTATGCCTGAGTTGTAGGAGAAGGTATTCTCTGAGTTGTAGGCCTTGTGGCAAGGCTTAGGTAGGGCTTGTTAGCCTTAGTTGTAGGAATGTGGAGACATTCTGAGTTGTAGGAATCCTTCTGGATTCTGAGCTAAAGGAAGAAGTTAGGCCAACTCTAGCATACTGTTAGATAGGTGAAGGGGGAAAGTGGATGTACCCAGACCTTGGGGAACCACTATAAATCTGTGTGCAATCTGTGATGTGTGTATGATTGTGATTGTTGTGTTGTGTTTGCTATAGAAATATCTTATTTATTCAAAGAACTGTAGTTATATTCTGCCTTATGTTAAATCAAGAAAAAGTACCTATTAACCCCCCCTCTCTAGGTGTTTAGGTAGTCTTGAAAGTAAAACAATCAATATCATAGTTACTTTCCTGACTTTGAGAATGTCCACTATTAGAACTTAACACAAAAGAACTAGTCATTTTAGCTTCTCCACGATGTATCCACTCCATATAATAATTGTAAAACCCTTGCAAATGCAGGTCTTTTTTAACTTCAATAAGGCTCTTTGTTTTAGTGTTTTGACATACATTGCATGTGCAATGGATTTTATCTTCAAAGCAAATAGCATTTTCCCTGGCAAACTTTAGAAATAAATCCAGGCCTCTGGTATAGGTAGAACTGAATCTATCTTATTCATAAATCCAACTTTTATCCATAGCTAACAATAAAATCATATAAAAACTAAAATTATTAACTCATTGTTTCGCTATAAAAAAAATAACAATGAAAAAATTTCTGAAACCAAAAATTTGGTACCAATTGAGAAATTAACATAACAATGAAGAAATTTTGTATTGATAATTTCTGAAATTAACAATGAAATGATTTGGTATTGTTAATTTCTGAACTTAACATTGAATAAATTTGGTAACATTGAACTTACAGCGATTATTTTCTAAACTTAACATTGAAGAAAGAAATTTGGTAACTTATACAAATTACCAGAACTTATACAAAATTGGTAGCTTGTAAGAAATTTGGTATTGTTAACATGTACAAATTACCAGAACTTAATTAACAAAAGAAATTAGCAGTAATTAACACAATAAATTAACAGAACTTAAAAACTTTTTTAACAGAAGAAGAAGAAGACCTTGAGGCGGTGAACTGCGATCCTTGAGGCGGGAGGAGCGGATGGGAGGAAGGACTCGGGAATAGTAGCGGACGGGAGGCGGGACTCCCGAGTAGAAGTGGACAATCGAGAGATCGGGAGTAGCAATAATTGGGAGCAGTGATCGGGAGATCGGGAGCAGCAGTGATCGGGAGTAATTTTGCGGGCTTAAGCAAATTCAGTGCGCGAAAAGGCGAATATGCGATAATAAAATCCTCACGCCTGATGCCCGATGAAATCCGAGATAATTCACACCCGGGCACGTGCCCGGGTGTGTCCGAAGTTGGGTCTGCCCGTGTCTGGAATGGCTTATTCGAGGAAAAAACAAAACAAATAATTGATTACCTTGTTTCAAATTTTATTAGACGATTGGCTTATGAGATGATTACTTGGTTTCAGAAGGATCTTAGCACACAGAGGTTTTAGCACCAAATGGCGGAAACAATGATAGGTGCCAGGCAAAAGTTATGGTAGCGAGGCTTAAAGCGGCGGAAGAAACGGCCCAGGAAGCGGTGGAGGGCGTCGAGATGGCGGACGACATCGAGGCGGCAGACGACGTCGAGGCTACGGAAGGCGTCGATGGTATAAAATGGTGCGGGTGATTTCACAGGGCTAGGGTTGAGAGTGATGTGCACAATAATGCTTGTGCTAGGTTATAATTTTCAGAAGGAGTTAAAATCGAGAGTTTAGTGATTTTTTGGTGCTCATAGACAAAAATTGTGGTGCACTCAATAATAATGTTAAATATTTTTTGGGTGTGGGGGGAAATTTCCCTCCAAATATTTTTTCCTCATGAATTTTTTTTTTGTAAAGTTTTATGGATCAATTTACGTGAAAATAATAACTCGTGTGCCGTCATGAGCTATAAATATTTGTGCTTGACCTCTTGACTCGTAAACGAGCTCGAGCACGACTCGTAAATAAGCCCGAGCTAGAGAGGCTCGAGTTCGAGTCGAGATTTTTCGGGAAGTAAATCGAGCTCGAGTCGAGTTGTTTGTGTGTATATCCTTGTTTATGTATACACATTTATGTGTAGCTGTGTTCCTATGTCTGTCTATTCCTATTAGGGTTTGTATTTATGTCTGTGTTTGTGTATATGTCTTTTTGTAGTCTATATGTTCTTGTGCTTTTGTGTCCATATATCTGCGTGTAGTGTCTATGTGCAGTGTGTGTCTTCGGCGTGTGTGTCTTTGTCTATGTGTGTTTGTGTGTGTGTCGGTGTCTTTGTATATGCATGTATGTGTGTCTGCGTGCCTATATATGTTTGTCTGTGCCTGTTGGGGTCTATGTCTGCGTGCCTATATATGTTTGTTTGTGCCTGTTGGGGTCTGTGTCTGTGTCTTTGCATCCCTATATTTGTGTATGTGTGTTTGTGTTTAATTATTTGATTCTGTGTCTGTGTAGTATCAATGTGTGTGTCTGCGGCTGTGTGCGTGTCTGTATCTGTGTGTCTTTGTCTGTGTGTGTGCGTGTGTCTGTATTTTTTTTGTATTTTTGTCGGTCTGTGTTTGTGTGTGTTAGTATTTATATATGTTTTTTGGTCTGTGTCCATATCTGTGTGTATCTGTGTTTGTTTACTTGTGTTTATCTGTGTCTGTGTCTCTATTTGAAGCTGTGTTTGTGTGTTTGGCTGTCTGTATCTGTGTGTGTGTCTGTGTCATTGTGTTTGTGTGTTTGTGTCTATGTGGCGGAGGTCACTATATATCTCGTGGGGAAGAGGAACTTCATGTGCAATGTCAGTTATCGAGCATCATATCAAAAAACTAGCCGACAAATTGAAATCGAGCAGAGATAATTCTTATCTAATAAATAAATAAAAAATCTTATTTAAAAAGTAATTCTTATTGAACCACGCATTGTATTTATTAATCGAATTGACATGTATTTAAGAATTTCATTACATCTTTTTTAATTAAACCGCGTCTCATATAGCAATCGTTAAAATGCGCACATATTTCGAAAAAATGCATGAATGGGTTAATTTTTAGTTTAGTTTTGTTCAAAATTTTATGGAGGGAAATTTCCCTCCATATATTTCATTCATGTGAGAGAGAGAGAGAGAAAGAAAAACTTTTATAAAAAGTTAAAGATTTATAAAAACTTTTTATACACGTTTTAATAAATTTTAATAAAAACTTTATTGAAAGAAATTTAATATATAATGTGCTTCGCAAGAAAATGCTAGCTGTGCAACCCCAGCGCGTTCCCATCACCTACGCGTGCACGTGCTCGCGCTCCATTTTAGCAAAAATATACATTTTAGGACCAAAAATACATGCGTGTGAAAACGCGTGTCATTGCTAAAAAGGTGCTTCCAAGAGAAAATGCACCCCGACACAATACGCGCTCTCAAGGAAAAAAAGGAAAACAACACGCATGAGAGTCCACTTGTGTGCGCGCGAGAGTGCATTTGTGTGTGCGCGAGAGTACATTTGTGTGCGCGTAAGAGTGCATAGGTGTGCGTGCGAGAGTGAATTTGTGTGCGCGCGGGAGTGCATTTGCATGTGTGGGGGTCTGTGCGTGATTTTATTTTTATTCCAAAATTATATTAAAAAATTTATGTCATATTTGCATTCAATTTTCCATTTTATATATTCTTAATTTATAGTTTAGTTTTGTTCAAAATTTTATAGAGGGAAATTTCTCTCCATATATGTCATTCATGTGAGAGAGGGGGAGAGAGGAAGAAAAACTTTTATAAAAAGTTAAAGTTTTATAAAAACTTTTTATACACGTTTTAATAAATTTTAACAAAAAATGTATATAAAGAAATTTAATATATAATGTTTTATATAAAACTTAATAGTGTCCTAGCACAATGACGCTCATGCAGGTCGCTACCCCACGTGCATGTGAAAATATATACTCATTTCGTATAAGTGAGTTATGTTTATCTATGACAACCCTGCATGGATGTTTGCGAGTTGTAAGAACGTCGTTGCGTTGGAGCATTGTCAAGGCGGAGGTGGTATTGTCGCACAGGTACAATTGCGAAAGGGCACTGATACAAAAAAAAGCGGGCCCGAAAAAATTAAATGTGTTTCGCAAGAAAATGCTAGCTCCTCTCGGGCAAAAAACGTGCACTTGTAAAATTTTGTATTCTCCCGAGCAAAAAACAAGTCAATATGCGCGACTAAGCAAAAAACCCGTGCTTGGGGAAAAATCGTGCGTCCGAGTGAAAAGCACGTGCTCGGGCGAAAAATGCTCTCACGGGCCAAAAATGCTAGCTATCGAACACTCGTTATACTAACAAAACATAGAACCGCTCATTCCCCGAGCGATATTAATTACCCTCGCCTTGATAGTGTCCCAACATTATGACATTGCGCTGCTCGCAAACCACCACCGCACGCGCAAAAATATACATGTCGCAATAGTACCACAAATCTGCGACAGCTGTGTACGAATGTTTGCGAGTTGTATGGGTGTCATCGCATTAAAAAACTTTTAAGGCGCGGTACTACTGTTGCAATAATACAAAATATTTTTTATTTCTAAAAAAATTAATTGAAAACTTTGATAATAAAATAGTACAAAATTTGATAATAAAATATGATAAATTTATTGTAACAAAATTTTGATAATAAAATATTACGAATAGTATGTAAAATCTCTTTGTGGCAAAAAACTTTCATGATGTGGTTACAATTGATACATATTGTGAGCAAAATTTACTATTTGTAACATAACATCAGTATTGTTACAAATACTTGCATTTATAGTAATAAATTAATTATTATTGTAACAAAATATAAAATATTCATTACAAAAAAGTACTTTTTTGTAACACCAACAAAAATTCGTTACTAAACATAGCTATTAGTAACAAATTGTGTTTTAGTTATATTTCAGTCCTTATGACAGGTGCAATTTATTGTAGTGGTAGATGCGAGAAAGACTTCTTGCCGAAAAGAAGTTGCTAACCACTGGCAAATAACTAATGTATCTCCCGGATTGTTTGGCAAAAGAACAAGTTGAAGCTGATCGCCAGCATGCCTCCAAACTTCTACGGACATGTATGATAAAACCTTCCCCGAAAATAATTAGAATTCTACAACCTTACAAGGAACAACTGCAAGTAAAACGATCAATCCGCACGATCACTGAGACCGATGACATCCTATTTTCGCGTGAGGAGCCTTAAAAGAAAAGGCGATTTGAGCGACTACATAAAGATCTGTACATGAAGAAGATTGACCCAAAAAGGCTGAGGCGACCTGTATTTCCTTGTTGATGCGCTAAATGGCACCACCTAGTTAACTATTTGGTCACAGGGGAAAGAGAAGGGAAGAGACTGTCGGGTAGCCGGTTACTAGCGGTCAAAACAGAAACCGGAACAAGCTGCACGAAGAAGCGACACCGGACTTCGTTCGCCGCGGTCTGAATACCTCTCTTATTAATAAAGTAAGAAAACGGTTACAGTGGTTAGAATAAAGAGCCCGAGCGAACAGGTACCTGCTAAAGGAAGAATTCAAATCCGCTGCCACAGGTGGCAAGCTTAGGGATTCAAACTTGATCCTCTGGGAGGTACTATTCATGCCTTTGTATACGCTCAGGTGGCCTGCCCAAACGTGAAGGGATAAAAATATCGGCTACCCGCATACAGGAGAAACGGGCAGTGGTGACCTAACCGCGTGGTTAGGCAGATAGACCTGCTATTGACCGATAAATCCTCATCGACTGCCATGTCAGGGAAACTCCGCGGGAAGATGGCTAAATGGCTAAAGAAGGCTTTGCCACTAGTACTTGAGGTCATCCAGGTGAGCGGTAAAAACCGGGTTTACAGAATCCCCACACATTTTTAAATTTTAAGGAATTTTGAAAATATAGTTAATCGCCTGACTGCGAACGCAGTAAATGCCTTTGAAGCTATAAATAATGCTGGCACAGATGCTGTTTTCACAAAATAGCCTTCGATACGGGACGCTTCTCCCCTACTGCGATTAAAACTCGATGTCTGAAATGTCTTCCAGAAAGAGCATCTTGGTGATGATAAGCGAATAGGGCCTTGCCGCATCCAAGTCGTCACAAGAAGAATCAACTAGCCGCGAAGCGGGCGAGAAGATGCATAAAGTGAATAATGCCAAGGTAGTCTCGCTAAAACTACGCCTGTTAAGCAAAGAACTACTGGAGAAACCTGAGGCCAAAACTTTATAGACTGGACAATCCTCAAATACGACAACCGAGAAAGTAGCCGCGCAAATCCCAAAGTGACCTGTCGAGATGGTTGTAGACAAGCCTGCTGAAGAGCTTTCCAAGAACACAGAGGGTAGTAAGATTCCGGAAACTTCCCGGGCGACCACTCCTCAGCCCTTGAACTCCTCGGATGTGGATATCACATCAATCCCATGAAGTGAAGATAACGGCAAGCCGGGCTCTGGGGCTGAAGTCGAGTGGGGAAGAAGAGAGGTTGCCGACATCATCGACAAGGCGAAGAAAGCTGCCAAAAATGCCGCCGACAAGCTCAGGGAGTACATGGGTGCAGTGATGGCTGCAATCCCAAAAAAGAAACTTAAATACCAGCCGACTTTATCACTAAGGGAGAGGATAGAGGCGATAACCCTGAAAAAGAAGAGAGAAAACAAGAAACACATGGCACTAAGGGAAGCGACCAGCAAAGCCGATATTACCGCTTGGTCTGAAGAGGTAACCGCTTTTGAAAAGCTTGAATGCCTCCTTGAGGTAGTGGATAGCTTAGCGATTAATTATAGCCTTCCCGTTAACTGCGATCTCCTGCAGGAGATGGAAAAAATAGCCAGTAGCAAGCCACTCTCCGTGGGTGACTCCGACTCGGAGGTCTTGTCTGTGAAAATGGAAAAAGAAGTCCTTGGACCATCCGAAGGGGACGACAAGGTAAAACTACGGGAAATGATTCATTCCGAGAAGAAGCTGCTAGCCGCTGGAGAAGAATCCTGCGATCTTTTGGATCTTTAGGCTGAAGAACAAGTTGAAGCTGATTGCCATGTAGTTGCCAAGCTTCTACGGACAGGTATGATAAAACCCGCCCCGAAGGTAATAAATATTCCGCCACTTTACAAAGAACCACTGCGGTCAAAGAGGTCTATCCGCATAATTACTGAGACTAACGACTTGCTCCTGTCGTGCGAAGAGCTTGACAAGAATAGGCAGGCCGAGCGACTTCTGAGGGACAATTACCTGAAGAAGACTGATCCTGAGAGGTTGAGGAGACCTATTTTTTCAAGCCGTCAGACTACGGCCGCAACTAGAGAAAATGAGAGCCTCTGCTCGGGTGCCTATTATCTCAGTATTGCTGCTTGGCGATCTCGCCGCTTGATAAGACTAACTCTGTCCGTGTGTTGGCTTTGTGATACAGACTTTGCGGGATTAAATTCTCCGGCTGTCTTGGACGAAACTGTGTGGTGACTCCAGAATGATAAAGGCCAACGCAGCTTCTCTGAGCTGGTCATCGACTTCGAGCGGCTAAAGGCGAGGCTCCAAGTTGAGGAAGAGGCTAGGAGGAGCTTGGAGGAGCAAGTAAAGTCTTTGTCCGCGGATCTGGTGGTTTGCCACGGGAGGGAAAGCACTATGTCCGCTGATCTGGTCGCTAGCTGCGATCGAGAAAGAGTTAAAGTGATAAAGTCACAACCAAGGCCAGATGAATTCAGCAGTTTGAGGATGATGTTGCTCACTACAAGAGAAAATATTACGAGGGGGTGGAAATAGAGAAGTGTCGGCGACCTGACTTCATGAGTTTGGAGAAACGGCGATAATTGGGTCACAACTCTGCTAGGGGGGAACCTTTTGCCCTGGAGGCCGGTCAGGCAAACCTACCAGTACGGCCTAGCAAACAGGTGGCTTTTACTAAGCCAACTATTCTAATTAGCCGCATAGTTCGGGATGCATCCCGGATACACCGGGCCCAGAACACCTTGAGCCACCACTTGATAACCGCGATGTCAGTTTTACTGAGCATTGGCGACCAAGTGGCTCATATTTGCAGGGACCCCATATAACTAGGTAGGGAGTGACGTGAGGAGAGGGAACGTCACTTTAAGTAATATTGAGTTCAAACGAACTGACCTTATTATCGCTGATACATTATCATTTTTAGTACCTTTCAATGCTTGCGGTTTGATTTATTTGTACATACAATCTGTAATGCTCGAATTGTTTGCAACGATATCTGCAGGAATTAGGGAATAACTAAGCTGCTTCTTTTATCTAGTCGCGCGACTAGAAGATCATTTTGTAGGTTGTATAAAAACGGCCTGGCTCCACATTATATGAAAAAATATCAAGGTCCTAATTCCAGAAGGAAGATTCAATGATACCCGCATGAGCTGCTGCTACTTCTGCCTTCCTCGATGTCGAGCACAAGAGATCATAAATGTTAGCAACCGAACTTGTCCGCTTCGTCGCCATCCACATGATGAATCCCGACGTAGCCGCGCAATGACATCTAGAGGATGAGCGAATTATTACTTTCGGGAGGAATTTCGATCATTTTGACTACTGTTTCAGCCTGCCACCGCTACTCGAGCTCGTAGAGATTCTAGATTTGTTCGGAATTATTCCAGGCTAACTCTAGTCGAATATAGTTGCCTCGGTGGTGAGCTTCATTATTTACCTGCAGACCGTGCGGCTAAAGTTCACCATGGATCTCTTCTGCCACTGTCTTATAGTCGTCTCCATCATTTACGGCAAGAAAGATAGCCGGATCTTCAAATGCGTCGTGTATTTTTGCTGCACCGAGATGAAGATGGTGAACTTACCGAATATCTTCCCGAACTGGCCCACTAGATTGCTCATGTGTTGGGTATTGTCTCCACAATAACCCAGATTTTCATGAAGTCACCCTTTGAACTAAGATGAATTAAGTTATATTTGACATCTTTCTTCTAGTGTATGTTTGAAGATCCACAGTTCTAAGTGTAGACCAATGTCAGTCTACAATGGGTCAGGAACACAGGACCACTCAGTGTAATCCCTCACTGGGTGATCCAAAGTGTTGACTCATGTGTAGCCTCTCAATTGGGATACACTTCATATTCAAACCTTGGAGCAAAAGGTGGAGACAAGTCCAGAAGGAAATCTTACATGAAGTTCTTTAAAAAAATCTCTAAGTCCATATCTTGAGATGTTCTCTCAGAGTTCTCGAGAAGTATGACATAGTTCTCGAGAGGCTCAGACTCTACTTCTCGAGAAGTCAGGACAGTTCAAGAATTTCTCTAAGTTGAAGTTTTCGAGAGGTTAATAAAGTTCTCGAGAACTACTATAGAAGTTCTCGAGAAGTACTACTTGGCTCTCGAAAAGTCCTGCTTTCTATTCAGGAATTGGACTCAAATCAAGTTCTCGAGAACTATTCCATAAGTTCTCGAGAGGTCGATAATGTTCTCGAGAACTACTTGACAAAGTTCTCGAGATGTATTCAGTTGAAGTATTTCTTTAGAAGTTGACTCTAAGTAAAGTTCTCGAGAAGTGTTATATAACTTTTCGAGAAGTTTTTGTTCTCGAAAAGTTTTCTGTCAAGTTCTCGAAAAGTCGTTTTAGCTCTCAAAAACTATAATCCGGTGTTCTCGACAAGTCCAAGGCTATTTCAAGGAGATCAGTGATCGAGATGCAGCCATAGTTTTCGAAAGCTTCGTACAAAGTTCTCGAGAACTATCTCAACTTCTCGAGAACTAAGTTCATCTTTTTCCAGAAATTTTCTCTAAGTCCAGATTGGCCGGAATTAAATTCAACCCGACAGGATTGGTCTACGTGTAATCATTTATGATAATTCCAACCGTTAGAGACATACTATATAATGTCTTGTCTCTAAAACAAAACCAAAAGAAGGATTAAGAGATCGATTGAGCGACTCCGTACTTTCATAAATCGCTGGTTCGGCCGCATTTCTCTGAAGCCCGATGACCTAAAGCCACCGCCGATGCTCTCGTTCTGATCGATCTTCATCTCTTCGACTGTTAGAAGCGATTTGCATCATTGATCTAAGAAGATCTACTGGTTCAAGAAAGGATCTATTCTTCATCCGATAGATTCAAGAATTTCTCAGGTCAATCTACAAGGTTTTTTCCACAAATCTGAAAAGGGCCGCAACTTTAAGAAGAAGACCTAAAGATATATTTCTTACAGATTTGAGATATTTTGTGCTTATATTTTTAATATCTTTTATAAAACTTGTAGGAGATTTATCTCCGAGTGTAGGAGCGTTGTTCTCTGAGTTGTAGGAAAAGTTCATCTTCCGAGTGTGGATCCATTTGGATCGAGTTTATATGAACGTGGTTCCGAGGCATAGGATTGGTTTGCAATCCGAGACAGTGGAGTAGCCAGATCTAGTGGTTTGCTGGAACGGTGAGGTAAAGTGGACGTACCCAAAGACGGGGAACCACTATAAATCTTTTGTGTACTTCTATGATTGCTTGATTGTGTGTGCTAGATCTCTAAAGTTTTATTCATCAAACAAACGGACAATTCACCTATTCACCCCTCTCTAGGTTATTTAGGTTGACAACTTTTCACTTTCAATTGGTATCAGAGGGGAGGTTGATCATTAAAAGGTTAACACCATGATCAAGTTCCTGTTTCTGAATGTTGTTACTCATCAATCTAGCAATAGACAAAGTCAAAGATTTCGCCAAGCTTCCCCTGTGCACAAAGAATAATTTTCCAATGTGGAAAGAAAGAATTAAATTTTTCATGGAAGCTGTGGACCCCCGGATCTTCATAATTGTTGAAAAAGGTCTGTATGTTCCTATGATTGCATCAACAATAGATCCAACCAAAAAGGTCCCTAAGAAATTGATGGATCTGGATAAGGACGAGATTGCACTTGTCTCTTTGGACAAAAAGGCTAAAAATATTATAGCAAGTGCAGTCGATGACTCAATGTTTCAAAATCTGATTCATTGCAAGTCTGCCAATGAGATTTGGCAATCCCTGGTGACTCTGATGGAAGGCACTGAATAAGTTAGGGATGATTGGAGATCCCTTCTAAATCAAAAGTATGAATCCTTCAGGCAAGGTCACAAGGAAGCCATAGATGATACCTTTGAGAACTTCTTCAAGATAGTCAATGGCCTAAGAGTTTATGGCCGAGTCTTAATAAATGGGGAACTGAATGACAAATTCTTAAGATCCCTGACCAAGGAATGGGATAATAAGGTATGCGCCATTTGGGAGTTCGGAAGGTTAGCCGAGACGGACCCACAGAATCTGTTCGGAAAGCTTATGTCTTATGAGCTTCAAATCAACTCAAGAAAAGCAGAAGAAGAGATGAGTAGGTCTGCATCCACGGAGAAGTCTCTCGCTCTGAAGGCAGATAGCTCAAGGAAGACAAAGGCTAGCTCTCCTACCCCAGCTCCTGTAGTTGATGAAGAAGAATCATCTAAGCCAAGCTCCTCTGGCTCAGAGCTATCTGATGGAGAGTTCTCTCTACTCTCAAGACAGTTCAAGAAATTCCTAAACAAAAAGAAACAATGGAAAGAAAGGATGCCTCCTATAGAAGATCACGCAATGATGGTGATCGCCATAAAAAAGGCTCAAGTATCCAAGACAGGTATGGTTCTAAACCGAATAAACATTATTCGACTGACATTTTTTGCTATTGCTGTAATATGCTAGGTCACGTCATTACGGATTGCCCCCACAAGAAGAAAGAGGGTGGCAAAAGAGAAGAGAAGAAGTCCTACAATAAAAAGAGGACAAAAAAGAGCCTGTTAGCCAAGAAGGGCAGAACTCTCAGTGACTCCGACACATCTGAGTCGAGTGCAGAAGATAAAGAAGCCTACTTTGGGCTAATGGCTCTAACTGATGATAAACAAGTCCCCCAGTTCACCGGGGAGGTAAAATCACACACTCCTCTTTCAGAATCTGATGATGATAATGAGCAAGAGGGCTATCCTTCTAAGGATGAATCTGAACTCATGGGACAATCTAAGGAGTTACTCAAGTCTTACGACAAATGTCGCCGAGTCGTGAAAACTCAAGCTAAAGAGATAAAATCTCTAAAAGCTGCAGAGAGTACCTTAAGAGAAGAAGTCTCTAAGACTAACTCTCTCAAGGAAGACTTCAATAAATCTATTAAAGAATATAACAAGGCTCTTGAGCACCTTGACCTTAAGGAGAAAATCATCAAGGAGTTGGAAGAACAACACTCGGCAAAAAAGAAACTTGTAGAAGGTTTCTCTAAGCCTAAGACTATACTTCCTCTGATTGTTGAATTCTAAGCTGAGGCCAAGGGTGCTGGTCTAGGCCACAAAGGTACTCCTAGTAAATCCTCTAGGAGAAACAAGGCCAATAAAAAGAATAAGAATGCCAAGAAAGCCTTAGCTGAGGAAAAGGGAAAGCTCCTTTGGAGCCAGTATCGTTCAAGAAAGTTAACTTTCCTACGAACGAATTCGACTATGAGTCCACCTATGGACACTTCTATAGGCCGATCCCGGAGAAGGCCAAGTCAAGGTACCAAGGTTGGACCCACCCCCGTAACTTTGGCGAAAGTGTCTTCAAGGCATCTTATAAAGAGATTCAACTTCATGGCTATGGACCATATGCTCATGGTCATAACATCAAGAAGACACCAAAGGTAAAACCTATTGTAGAAAAGCCTCTGAAGGAGAATACTTCATGTAACTCCCATCATCGTGAAGCTTCTTCCTCCAAGAATGCTACCCCGGCTGGACCTCCTCCCAAGAAGGTCAAGCAGGAGTTTTGAAGGCAAAGATACAAAAGAATCGACTGTTGGTGCTGTGGTAGAGTTTGTCACTTTGTCATAGATTATTGGTTTAATCCCAGAAATGCTGCAACTCCTCAAGTTGGCAACGTGATAATGACCACCCATGAGGCTAATACTCGTAGGGGGAGCAATCTAACCCGAGACCAAGGACCCAAATATGTTTGGGTTCCTAAGGCAAAGTAATTATGATTACAGGTATGTCCAAAGGCCACACCAATGCCAATCTGGTATTTGGACAGTGGATGTTCTCAGCATATGACCGGGACAAGGAGCCTACTTCAGAACTTTTCACCGGTGTTGAACGGACTAAAGGTCATCTTTGGAGGTTCAAATCGAGGAATTACCAAAGGCTACAGTTTGATTACTAACAGTAACGTATCTTTTTCCGATGTAGCCTATGTTTAAGGATTGGAACACAATCTCATCAGCATAAGACAACTATGCGACAAAGGATACGTTGTTGAATTCCACGCCGACAATTGCTTGATAAAATCTGTTGACAATATGGAAACAATTCTATCTGGTAATCAAAGCAGGAATATATTTTGCTTAAATTCCATTTGTATAAATTCTTCTACACCAGTGTGTCTTTTGGCTAAAGATAGTGTCTCTCTTGTTGACCAATGGCACAAGAGACTAGCACATATTAATTTCAAAACTATTAATAAACTATTCTCTCAGAACTTAGTGCGTGATACCCCTAACGTCAAGTGCGTTAAGGACAACCCTTGTCATGCCCGTATAAAAGGCAAGAAAACAAGGAGTTCTTTTAAAAGCATTATAGGAAAAGATTCTGATAGAAGCTTATAGCTTCTTCATATGGACTTGTTCGGTCCACTGCAAGTTAGAAGCTTAGGAGGTAATGATTATACGTTGGTTTTTGTTGATGACTACTCGCGTTTTGCGTGGGTGTTCTTTCTAAAACACAAGTCAGATACCTTCGATATCTTTACTAAGTTTGTCAGGTAAATCCAAAATGAATACAACTGTTCCGTAGTAAAAATCAGAAGTGACAATGGAACGGAGTTCAAATCTGGGGCCATGACAGAATTCTGTGAAAGCCTTGGTATCTTTCATGAGTTCTCCTCTCTCCATACTCCACAGCAAAATAGATTAGCAGAGAAAAGGAACAGAACACTCATAGAGGCCTGCAGGACCATACTAAGTGATGCTTCACTACTAGAGTACTTCTGGGCTGAAGCAGTCAATACTGCATGTCACGTGCAAAATCGAGCCCTCATAAACAAGAATCATGATAAGACACCTTATGAACTTCTAAAAGGCAGGAAACCAACAGTTTCATATTTTAGAATTTTTGGCTATAAATGCTTCGTGCTTAACAACGGTTAGTATCATACTACCAAGTTTAGTGTGGAAAATTTTGAAGGTATTTTTTTAGGATATAGCAGCCATAGTAAGGCATATAGGATTTTTAATAGGAAAACTTTGGTCATTGAAGAATCGATACATATTGTATTTAATGAGACGAGCTTGCTGCAAAGCAAATCGTCTAGCGTGCGTGTTGAAGCTGCAGGTACAAATATTAAGGAAATCAACTTGGATGAACCCACCAATGGTAGAGATGAACAGTTCATCGAGATCACCTCTCCAAACCCCATTGAAGAGGGAGCAAATCAAGATGAGGAGATTGTCCAAGCTGATGAAGTCACACCAATGGCTGAAGAACTTCCAGATACCAGGGATCCTGAGCTCAGACACCTAAAGGATCACCTTATGGACCAAATAATAAGAGATCCGTGAGTCAGTGTTAGAACTCGTCGAGGTACAGCTAACTAGAATCTTTATCTAAGTTTCCTATCGCAGGTTGAACCAAAGAATTTTGAAGAAGCAAACGCAGACGCATCATTGATCTTGGAAATGGAAGAAGAACTGAATCAGTTCAAGCGCTGCAAGGTGTGGACACTTGTTCCCAGACCCAAAGATAAAAACGTCATCGGAACAAAGTGGGTCTATAGGAACAAGATGGACGAGGATGGGATGATCATAAAGAACAAGGCCAGACTGGTTGCTAAAGGATATCGTCAAGAAGAAGGGATCAACTTTGACATGACCTATGCTCCAGCGGCAAGGCTGGAGGCCATCAGACTGTTTCTAGCCTACACTGTACTGAAGGGCTTCACCGTCTACCAAATGGATGTGAAGTCCGCCTTCCTTAATAGTGACATAAAGGAAGAAGTGTATATGGAACAGCCCCCAGGTTTCGTTGATCCTAATCATCCTAAATATGTGTATTTACTATCGAAGGCACTGTACGGTTTTAAACAAGCCACTCGGGCTTGGTACGAAATGCTGTCTAGCTTTCTCCTCGAGAATAAATTTACGAGGGGAAAGATAGACAAGACATTGTTTCTTAAAGAAATTAAAGGCAAGGTTCTTGCTAGTGCAAATCTATGTCGATGACATTATTTTTGGCTCTACTGACGACAACCTCTACAAAAAGTTTTCCAAACTCATGCAAGGGAAGTTCGAAATGAGCAGTATGGGAGAGCTGAAGTATTTCGTAGGACTTCAGGTGAAACAATCTGAAGATGGGATCTTCGTCTCTCAGACCAAGTTCACCAAGGAGTTGCTTAAGAAATTCGGAATGGAGAGTGCAACCTCTATGAGGACTCCAATGGCCTCAGCTATGTCTCTGGACAAGGATGAGAAAGGGAAAGCTTTCGATGAAACCAAGTATAGAAACATAGTTGGATGCTTGCTCTACCTTACTGCCAGTAGAAAAAACATAATGTTCTCTACATGTGTCTGTGCTAGATTCCAAGTGAACTGTAAGGAATCTCATTATGTTACTGCAAAGCGGATCTTGAGATACCTTAAAGGTACACCAAATCTTGGCTTATGGTACCCAAGAAGCAATGACAGTGAACTAATTGGTTTTTCAGATGCAGACTTTGCAGGAAGCAAAGATGACAGGAAAAGCACATAAGGGACGTGTCAGTTTCTAGGAAGAAGACAAATCTCATGCAGCAGCAAGAAGCAAAACTGTGTCGCAATCTTAACGGTCGAGTAAGAATATATTTCTGCCAGTAGTTGTTGTGCACAGTTGCTTTGGCTAAAGCACCAGTTGGAGGATTACAACATGAAGATCAAGGACATTACTTTGTTCTGTGACTCCTCCAGTGCCATCATAATCGCAAATAATCCAGTCTAACATAGCCGGACTAAACACATCGAGCTACAATACCACTTTATCCGGGATCATGTGGAGCAAGAGGATTTAGATCTGAAGTTTGTGCCTACAGATCGGCAGGTTGCAGATATCTTCATAAAGCCGCTGGACGAGACCAAGTTCAATTTCTTCAAAACTGAACTTGGGTTGCTGAACAAGGAGAATTAAACCAAAGTTATCAGTTCAAAGGCTCAAGAATTTAGGATACTCCGGCAATGTCAGATTTTACCAAGTGGAAGGCAGTTCTGGAAAACCTACTTAAACTTCTCGAAAAGTAGAAGTCATTTCTCGAAAACCTAAGCCCACTTCTCGAGAGGAAGAAAATTTCCCTCGAAAAGTATCTTAAGTTCTCGAGAAATACTTAAACTTCTCGAAAAGTTCATTGTAAGTTCTCGAGAACTAGTTCTCGAGAACTCTGGAGACTAGTTTTCGAAAAGTCATTCTCTCTCTCGAAAACTCTGGACCCCAGTTCTCGAGAACTTTCTAACTTGTCGAAAACTCTCGGCCACTTCTCGAAAAGTTTAACCTACTTCTCGAGAGCTGGACCAACCTTCTGCCAAAATTTCTTAACTCTGTACATTCATCAATTTCATGATTTTTTCCCTAATTTAAGGCTAATTAGACTTATAATTAACATTACGTGGATACTATATATATCTAAATCTCTTTAGAATCCGAAATCAACAGTCATTTCAAAAATTCTCTCGCACCTCTTCATATTCCGCCGACTGATATCTCCGTCTTTGCCGCTCTCTCTCCGATGTGTTTGTTGCGTTCACTGACGCTAATGGCTCACAATTCAAAGATTGGGATTGGAAGTGAACTCATTGTTGCAGGAATGGCCGACGTTTCCGACGATTTCAAAAACTCGATGATACTTCTCGAGACAGCCGGACTGATGTTTGTACTTGAGCCCGTGAAGATTGTTTTTCTAGAGGTAGAGGAATTTTTCAAGAATGCCAAAACAAGGAGAAATGGAACGATTTTGAAAACCGAAGTTAAGGGAATTAAGATAAAGCTTGACAAGCACAGGGTTTCTAAACTTCTGAAATTGCCTATTATCCATGAGGAAGATTACCTCACTTTTGAAGATTATGATAGAGCCTACTCCATGTAACATCCCATTTCCGGCTAGACCCCTAGGAGTCAGTTGGTTGTGACGGAACCCCAGGAAGCACATAAAATTGAAATAAAACGAGCAATATTTCGGGTCATGAGTTGGTCACGCCCGTGACCGACCCGTCACGCCCGTGACTTGGGCGTGACTACTTCGACGATCGTCGATCTCCACGAGACGATCGTCGAACGTGCTGTCTGGGCATGTCACGCCCGTGACCAAGGTCTGGGCATGTCACGCCCGTGACCAAGGTGTCACGCCCGTGACTATGGGCGTGACCCCATCGACGATCGTCGATCGCCGTGAGACGATCGTCGACCTTGCGGCCCGGGCATGTCACGCCCGTGACATGAGTGTCACGCCCGTGACCTAGGGCGTGACCAGCCTTCGACGATCGTCGATCTCAATTCGACGATCGTCGAACTCGAAATTTTCCGTTCGGGCATGTCACGCCCGTGACCTAAAAGTCACGCCCGTGACCTAGGGCGTGACCAGCCTTCGACGATCGTCGATCTCAATTCGACGATCGTCGCCCCAAAATCTGCCGTTTGGGCATGTCACGCCCGTGACCCAAGGTGTCACGCCCGTGACCACCCATCGACGATCGTCGATCTCAGTTCGACGATCGTCGAACCCAGAATTGGCTATTCGGGCCTGTCACGCCCGTGACCTATGTGTCACGCCCGTGACATTGGCCGAAACGACGGTTCAGGCCCGAAATTATTCTAACGCCCGTGGTAATAAATGCTGGTGTGGGAAGTTACACCAGGAGTAATTTCAGGCCGTTTTCCTTCTGTAATTATATAATAAATGAGGAAGATATGGTCCAATAGGAAGCCGCCAGCTGGACACACCAGTTCAGTATCCACCGTTTCTTATCCCTTCACAGTAACCGAAACGTTAAGGGGAGAACCGTCATGGCAGTTTTGGCTTTACCCATTCATCTTCCCACTTTCTGACTTATAAAAGCCCACTTGAGGCAAGAGGAGAAGGTTACACGCTCAAGTAATCGGATCAGATCCTTGTTCTTGCTGTAGGAGAAGTTCAGCAACGCCACCACCGCGCCATGGCACCCCGTCGTTCTTCTCGCCTTCAAACCGCGAACAAGGTCCTCCTCTGCTCCTTCTCTTTCATGGGTAGATCTTAGGATTCTTAGAAAGGAAGTTCGCACTCAACGGAGCCGGACTCATCTCTCGTTTTCATGGAAAACCATGAAAAAGATATTTTGAGTTCGCCGGAAACCGCCACCTCCGGCGGCCAAACCACCGCCGACCGATAGCCGTCGCGTCAACGGAGGTGGTGGTGGTGGTGGCTGGCCAGGGAAGTGACCGGACGGCCGGCGATGGATCACGGAAATGTTACAAGAAAAATGGCTTCCTGTGTTCTGGTTTTCGGGTTCTGTAGAAGATGAACAGTAAAAACGGTTTATAATATATAACTTATGTAAATACTTTTATAAGGAAAAATATACTTGGATTAGTATATTTTGAGGCTGCAAAATGAGGCACTTAGAGGCCGAATTAGGAAAAATGACCAGTCACAAAAGTTGTAGCCCTCTGGGTCTACTTTAATATAAAATTGATTTTATTCAATTTGGGAGAGTGGTTTGACCACAACACTCATTTTGGTGGGATCAAGACCTAGGCTAACCAGAAATTGTAATGGTTGCCCACGGTTCATAACATGTCCAAATGACTTGAAATTTGGGCTGGAGGTCTATAATATGTATAACGAGAGGCTGTCCAAAAATGGGAATTTTTGGAGATACTTTGCCTAAAGTTTTTGTTTTAATTTAATAAACTTAGAGGAATTTATTTAGATGGTCAAATGACCTCCAAACCCTCCCAAATTTTGGTGAGTGGTCCCTGGCTATAAAACCTAGGTCTGTGTAAAATTCCAATTGATTTGGAGGAGTTTTGGGGGAGAAATCTTCTACCCTTAACTAGGCGTAGGTGAGACACCTTTTAATAAAAAGTGCACTGAGAATTTGGAAAGGTCAAATCGCCTCAACAGAGGCTGATTTTCTGATCTCTGACTTAGAATGGTGTTATAACCTACGTGGAGAAAAATGGAGTGGTTTAGGGTTGGTTTACCCTAGGATCCAAACCCAATTCTTAAATGAAGGGTTTTGAGGTTTGTAAAGGACATAGGAGAAAAAGCTCTTGTATGCCCTTGAAATTTGGAGGAGAGCGACATGATATGCTGAAAACCCTCTGGTTGAAATAGTGAAGGAATTGGAGGTAATTGGGTACCTCGGAAGTTGAGAGTTTGAATTAGGATAGAAATGTAATTTAGTTATTTTAAGCACTAAATCTAATCCAAAAATTATGAAACTCGGGAGGAGGGGGTTTTAGTATGTTTTAGACTTATGGTAATTTTTCTGGAATTTTATGATTAATAAATATCATACTTCATGTGTTAAAGGATTATTAGCCCGAATTGTTGTTTCAAATATTTGGAGGTTTTAAATTAATTATAATCAGTTAAAATTCTGGATTTAGATCTTGACCAGTAGAACATTGATCACTGGATTTTTATAGAATTTTTATGTTGAGTAAATCTAGTACTTTATTCACAGATGATAGAAAGGGCTTCTATGTTTAAAAATTAATTATTGATAAAATACTTGCTGGAAAATTGTGAAACTTGGTCAGTGCTAATTTTAGGCCTTTATCTGCATGACATAAATTATTTATAATTTTTGGAAGAATATTTTATGTACTTGATTTATAAACAATAGAAGTTAGAGATTATTTCTAAAATAGTTTTCATGCCATTCTAATGATAGAAAAATTATGGTACATAGGATTTAACCTAGTGAGATAACCTAGTATTTATCATAAATTTGTTGGACATCTTGCATGAGAACTTAGGATAGTTCATGTTCAAACCGGTAGTCCTTGGGATTTTCGAGGAATTTAATTAAATGCCAAATAAATTAGGAAAATTTCCATTTTCTGGACATAGGTCATTTATATCATGGTAAGTCTCCAGTAAATAATTTAGGGCATTTGGATGAGTAATGGATCATTGCATAACCGGTTCGACATGTAGCCTAGGTCGGTCTGCATATAGCAATTTGTGAAATGCAATAGGACATGATCTGAGGAAGTCATTGGAGTTTAACATTTTACCTGGGTGGAAATGTGGAGGAAATCACAATAGGAAGATAAAAAGAGTGATGAGAAGTGGTGATAGGTAGAGTTAAGAGGTGCTCGGGTTTGGCGAAAGATCGCTTTTCCCGAAGAGAGGAAGGTTAAAAATTACCCTAGGATAGTCTATTGTAATATGAGAAGGGAATCGGGCTAAGGGAAATAAACCAATAATATTAAGTGCCTTGCGAAAGGGAACTTCGGGCCGTAATGCCGTCGTCTTGGTTCCTAGTGCCCTTTGAGAGCCCATCACGGGGTATACCGGGGGCAGTCCTGGGCTAACGTAAACTGTAATAATAAACTGGCAAGAGTAACTTAGTAACTAGGATTGCACTTTTCACAAACATTGTTGGCACAGGAAGATTGATGAGAGCTTCGGCTCGGGTGATTTGAAAACGGACGTTTGGGTCCGGGGAGCTTCGGCTCGGTTGGTTAAGAGACGGACGGGATGGTCCGGGGAGCTTCGGCTCGGTTGGTTGGAGACGGACGTTTGGTCCGGGGAGCTTCGGCTCGGTTTTTGTGTGTTTGCGATTAAACTTGTATGTGCATAAGATAGGAAAAGTTAAGGTGGTGGGTTTTACGATATCGTGGAGTTCGATTGCACCGACACCGATATCGTTGACTCGGCGAGGTGGTTAGCACTTCGCCAACAGAAGTCCGGTGCGCCAGCCGGCAAGAGTACGCAGGCGTCCGCTTAGTGCACCAAGCGTTGAGGCGTACGATAGGTCAGGCCAGTGGTGTTTTTACTGGTTTTGAGGTGGGCGAGGCCCAACCCACCGCTTCCGTCTGCCACTACGGAGGTATCCTGGGAGGTAACGGCTCCGAAAGGGGGAACTAAAGGTCTGTGTGCACAGAGTCGGGTGTGTGAGTTGCACTTGCATGTTTCATCATACCCACTAGCATGTCATAGCATAATCGATTCATTTAACCCTGACACCTAAAGTATAAGTGGTATGGGACGTTTATACATTAGGACCTGCAAAACGACCCCTAGGTCTATAAGCTTGTGTGGGCAAGTTTATAAATCAAAGGTTAATTTCAATATATAACAACCATTGCTGTTTGATAACCGACACCCCAACGTATAAGTGGTATGGGACACTCTATACGATGGGAGCCTTGCAAAAGATCCCTTTTGCTTATGTGTTCTCGCATAAGTGAAGGTTTAAATTCATATAATTGCTTTTCTTACTGTTAGACCTATTATAACATTCATATTAACTGCTCACCGAATACATCTTGCTAGATTAAGTCCATAGTCACCTGTTTCTTGATTTATCTCTACCATCATGTCCTTCCCTTTCTTCCTCCCCGCTCGGTACCTAGGAGCCATGGGGGAAGGGGTAGGGGATGATAGGGCTTAGTCTTTATGACTAACGGTTTTCGAACCGCATCATTTAGGGGATCGTGGAGCCCAGCATGGAGGAGCAGCCCCAGAGATCGGTGCGCCTAGAGATGGGGCAGTCTAGCTCCGGAGTTCACACAGCCGGGACCGTGAGTCTCGACCTTGAGTAGTTTCTGTTTTCGCTTCCGCATGAGAGACTTGTAGTGAGGACATATTGTACCGGGCATAAACCCGTATTTATAGTACTCTGATGATTTCTGTGGACACTCCCTTCGTGGAGATTTTATCTTATTTACATGTGATTTATTATTGTGGTCTGCATTGTTCTTACTTCAATAATTGTGCTACTTTTCTATGATCGAATTGGCCGGCAGAATCGGTGCCTTGTGGTGATGACCCTTCTGGACGTGAAGGTGTCACCGCAAAGCAGCGTTTCTGGGCCTAAGACCCCGGTGGTTGAAAAAGAAAAAAAATGGGGTCTTACAAGTGGTATCAGAGGAAACATCGATCAGACGGAAGTAGCAGTCCATAACCCTAGGTCACCCCCCGCTCGAGTTTAGTTTGGGGACAAACTAAGCAGCGGAAGCAGTGGTGTGCCCATATGGGGATCACATATAAATTGTCCACCTTTATGTAATATTTGAACGTTTTCTCAGCGTGTGTTTTTGTTACGCAGCCTCCAGCGCGGACTACGCCACAAGGTGGAGTTCAACAGGCTCAGGATGTTGCACCACCCCCACCGGCCCCCACTCCTTTCCTTCAGTCAGACGTGGGACAGACCCTGACTGCCATTCTGGAGACCTTCAGGGCCTAGCAGGTTCCTGCCCCGCAGCCAAATCCGGGGTCCAACTGGCTAAGCATCTTCCGAGGACTGGCTCCCCCGTCCTATTTGGGGACAGAGTCGGCTGTTCGGACGGAAGAGTGGCTAGATATCATGTACGAGATGTTGACCGGGATTCGGTGTCCATGGGAGGAGAGGGTGGCTCTGGTTGTCTCCTGCCTGGAGTCCCATGCAAAGAGGTGGTGGAAGACGCTGTTGGACACGACCTTTGCTGATAGGGAGGTTGCGGAGGTTACTTGGGAGGAGTTCAGGGCCGCACTGCTGGAGCATTTCGTTCCGCAGTCGGCTAGGGATGATTTGGAGGAGCGGTTCTTACAGCTGAAGCAGGGTACCCGGACCGTGGTGGAGTACCATCGAGAGTTTGACCATCTGGCTCGATACGCAGATTCCTACCAGCTGGACGAGGCAGGGTATATCAGGAGGTTCTATAAGGGCCTGCGGGAGGACTTGAGGGAGGCTCTGTTGTTTGTATCTGACGGGCCCATCTCCCGGATCTTGGAGATGGCCAAAAGGATTGAGGCTGACTGGCACACCACCCGGGGCCGGAAGCGGCCAGCAGAGGATCAGGGACAGAGAGGTAGGAATGACCAGCGGCGGGGTGCTGTACCAGAGGGGAGGAGGACAGAGGACCAGCCTCGTCAGGACGTGAGGCAGGAGCCGAGGGAACATGTGGTATTAGCCCCTCCCCCTCTTCAAATGCAGGAGATGCCGAGACCCGGGGGAATGGCGTATCCCCCACCAGAGTGTTTTCTTTGTCATCAGATTGGGCACATTCGGAGGAACTGCCCCATGAGGGGGGCACCACCTCCAGCACATCAGGGCGGCTTTCCAGGAGCTGAAGGACCGACTCATCTCAGCCCCTATTCTGGCCCTTCCATCCGGAAAGGAAGGATTCCAGGTGTATACCGACGCATCATACCAAGGGATGGGAGCGGTGCTGATGCAGAACGGACATGTCATAGCATATGCCTCCCGCCAACTGAAGACCCATGAGAGGAACTACCCGGTGCACGACCTCGAGATGGGAGCGGTCGTTTTTGCTCTGAAGGTCTGGCGCCATTATCTTTATGGAGTCCACTGCGATATCTTCTCCGATCACAAGAACCTGAAATACGTGGACACGCAGAAGGAGCTGAATATCAGGCAGAGGCATTGGGTGGAGTTCTTAGCAGATTATCAGTATGAGATGCACTACCATCCAGGGAAGGCAAACGTGGTGGCCGACGCGTTGAGCCGGAGAGCTGCCACTTCTGAAGCTGGGCCCCAGGTTATGTCCATGGAGCTAGTCCAGTCATTCAGAGATATGTAGATATCCCTAGTGTCCGAGGATGACCTAGTTCTGTATAGTGAGTATCTGGCATCGATGGTGGCCATAGACGATATTCGGGATCGCATTCGGGACGGACAGAGGACAGATGCGTGGGCGGAGCTGATGTTCCGAGCTTTGGAGGAAGGTTCGACAGGAGATTATTCCATGAGAGATGGTTTGCTCCACTTCAGAGGCAGAGTATATATACCCGCAGGAGGCCAGATCCGAGAGGATATTATGATGGAGGCGCATTGCAGCCGGTACTCGGTACACCCGGGGATCACAAAGATGACCGCTGATTTGAAGAGGACGATGTTTTGGCCGGGCATGAAGAAGGACATTACGTACTTCGTGACCCATTGCGAGGCGTGTCAGTTGGTGAAGGCGGAGTGCAGGAACCCCGCAGGATTGTTACAGCCACTCCCGGTGCCGGAGTGGAAGTTTGACGATATAGCGATGGATTTTATGCATGGTCTTCCCCGGTCTCGGACAGGGAACGACTCGATTTGGGTGATTGTCGATCGGTTGACGAAGGTGGCCCGCTTTGTACCGATCAGGAAGGATGACTCGGTGGGAGTGCTAGTACGGAAGTTTGTGGAGCAGTATGTCCGATATCATGGCGTGCCCCGGACGATAGTGTCGGACCGCGATGGACGGTTTACATCCAGGGAGTGGCGGACAGTGCAGGCATATTTGGGCACCCGGTTGACTTTTAGCACGACCTTCCACCCTCAGACGGACGGGCAGACCGAGCGCACCAACCGGACCTTGGAGGATTTACTACGGCTGTGTATACTGGACCGAGGGGAGCCATGGGAGAAGATGTTACCATTGGTTGAGTTCTCCTACAATAATAGCTACCAGTCCAGCATCAGGATGGCGCCTTATGAAGCCTTGTATGGACGAAAATGTAGGACCCCGCTTTCTTGGGTTCAGGACGAGGATCCGAAGCTGCTGGGATCGGATTTCGTGGAAGACACCGAGGCTCAGGTGAGACTGATCAGAGATAGGATGTTGGAGGCGCAGAGCAGACAGGCTAAATACTATGACGCCCGGCATCGTCAGGTGGAGTTTCGGGTAGGGGATCGAGTGTTCTTGAAGATCCGGCCCATGCACGGAGTCTCACGGGTGCGCGGTCCGAGAAAGAAACTCAGCCCTAGGTATATGGGCCCTTACCGGATCCTGGAGCGGATCGGACCCCTAGCCTACAGGCTAGAGTTGCCACCAGAGCTGGCAGCTCTACACGACTTCTTCCACATCTCTTCGCTGAGAAGGGCTCTACTACGCCCGGAGCAGCGTATTTTGACCACCGAAGGGCCGGTAGCTTCAGACCGATCTGTTCACTTGGAGCCAGTTCGGATCGACGACAAAGGAGTGTGGATCTTGCGCAGCAAGAAGATCCCCTTAGTCAAGGTTCTGTGGAGAAACCACAGTCAGGAGGAGCACACCTGGGAACCACAGGATCTGATGAGGCAAAGATACCCGGAGTTGTTCAGTCAGGTACATCTCACCACCTCTCCGTATACTATAGACTGCCTTCTTGTTTTGGAATGTTAAGACTAGATAAGGAAAATCCAGGACCTAGGCATGCGCACTTAATCAGAAATGTAGGGGCTAATCTTTTGTTTATTGGGGAGATTGTCTTCGTTATCAAACGAACAGTCGCCTGAACCCAATAGAAAGATCGTATGGGATGTTAACAGTTTAATTTATTCCGATAGAAATCCCCGCAGGCTCAACCTCAATTTCGGGGATGAAATTTTTGTTTTGTTTATTGGGATTTGTAACATCCCATTTCCGGCTAGACCCCTAGGAGTCAGTTGGTCGTGACGGAACCCCAGGAAGCACATAAAATTGAAATAAAACGAGCAATATTTCGGGTCACGGGTTGGTCACGCCCGTGACCGACCCGTCACGCCCGTGACTTGGGCGTGACTACTTCGACGATCGTCGATCTCCACGAGACGATCGTCGAACGTGCTGTCTGGGCATGTCAAGCCCGTGACCAAGGTGTCACGCCCGTGACTATGGGCGTGACCCCATCGACGATCGTCGATCGCCGTGAGACGATCGTCGACCTTGCGGCCCGGGCATGTCACGCCCATGACATGAGTGTCACGCCCGTGACCTGGGGCGTGACCAGCCTTCGACGATCGTCGATCTCAATTCGACGATCGTCGAACTCGAAATTTGCCGTTCGGGCATGTCACGCACGTGACCTAAAAGTCACGCCCGTGACCTAGGGCGTGACCAGCCTTCGAAGATCGTCGATCTCAATTCGACGATCGTCGCCCCAAAATCTGCCGTTTGGGCCTGTCACGCCCGTGACCCAAGGTGTCACGCCCGTGACCACCCATCGACGATCGTCGATCTCAGTTCGACGATCGTCGAACCCAGAATTGGCTATTCGGGCCTGTCACGCCCGTGACCTATATGTCACGCCCGTGACATTGGCCGAAACGACGGTTCAGGCCCGAAATTATTCTAACACGCGTGGTAATAAATGCTGGTGTGGGAAGTTACACCAGGAGTAATTTCAGGCCGTTTTCCTTCTGTAATTATATAATAAATGAGGAAGATATGGTCCAATAGGAAGCCGCCAGCTGGACACACCAGTTCAGTTTCCACCGTTTCTTATCCCTTCACAGTAACCGAAACGTTAAGGGGAGAACCGTCATGGCAGTTTTGGCTTTACCCATTCATCTTCCCACTTTCTGACTTATAAAAGCCCACTTGAGGCAAGAGGAGAAGGTTACACGCTCAAGTAATCGGATCAGATCCTTGTTCTTGCTGTAGGAGAAGTTCAGCAACACCACCACCGCGCCATGGCACCCCGTCGTTCTTCTCGCCTTCAAACCGCGAACAAGGTCCTCCTCTGCTCCTTCTCTTTCATGGGTAGATCTTAGGATTCTTAGAAAGGAAGTTCGCGCTCAATGGAGCCGGACTCATCTCTCGTTTTCATGGAAAACCATGAAAAAGATATTTTGAGTTCGCCGGAAACCGCCACCTCCAGCGGCCAAACCACCGCTGACCGATAGTCGTCGCCTCAACGGAGGTGGTGGTGGTGGTGGCTGGCCAGGGAAGTGACCGGACGACCGACGATGGATCACGGAAATGTTACAGGAAAAACGGCTTCCTGTGTTCTGGTTTTCGGGTTCTGTAGAAGATGAACAGTAAAAATGGTTTATAATATATAACTTATGTAAATACTTTTATAAGGAAAAATATACTTGGATTAGTATATTTTGAGGCTGCAAAACGAGGCACTTAGAGGCCGAATTAGGAAAAATGACCAGTCACAAAAGTTGTAGCCCTCTAAGTCTAATTTAATATAAAAATGATTTTATTCAATTTGGGAGAGTGGTTTGACCACAGCACTCATTTTGGTGGGATCAAGACCTAGGCTAACCAGAAATTGAAATGGTTGCCCACGGTTCATAACATGTCCAAATGACTTGAAATTTGGGCTGGAGGTCTATAATATGTATAACGAGAGGCTGTCCAAAAATGGAAATTTTTGGAGATACTTTGCCTAAAGTTTTTGTTTTAATTTAATAAACTTAGAGGAATTTATTTAGATGGTCAAATGACCTCCAAACCCTCCCAAATTTTGGTGAGTGGTCCCTGACTATAAAACCTAGGTCTGTGTAAAATTCCAATTGATTTGGAGGAGTTTTGGGTGAGAAATCTTCTACCCTTAACTAGGCGTAGGTGAGACACCTTTTAATAAAAAGTGCACTGAGAATTTGGAAAGGTCAAATCGCCTCAACAGAGGCTGATTTTCTGATCTCTGACTTAGAAAGGTGTTATAACCTGCGTGGAGAAAAATGGAGTGGTTTAGGGTTGGTTTACCCTAGGATCCAAACCCAATTCTTAAATGAAGGGTTTTGAGGTTTGTAAAGGACATAGGAGCAAAAGCTCTTGTATGCCCTTGAAATTTGGAGGAGAGCGACATGATATGCTGAAAACCCTCTGGTTGAAATAGTGAAGGAATTGGAGGTAATTGGGTACCTCGGAAGTTGAGAGTTTGAATTAGGATAGAAATGTAATTTAGTTATTTTAAGCACTAAATCTAATCCAAAAATTATGAAACTCGGGAGGAGGGGGTTTTAGGATGTTTTAGACTTATTGTAATTTTTCTGGAATTTTATGATTAATAAATATCATACTTCATGTGTTAAAGGATTATTAGCCCGAATTTTTGTTTCAAATATTTGGAAGTTTTAAATTAATTATAATCAGTTAAAATTCTGGATTTAGATCTTGACCAGTAGAACATTGATCACTGGATTTTTATAGAATTTTTATGTTGAGTAAATCTAGTACTTTATTCACAGATGATAGAAAGGGCTTTTATGTTTAAAAATTTATTATGGATAAAATACTTGCTGGAAAATTGTGAAACATGGTCAGTGCTAATTTTAGGCCTTTATCTGTATGACATAAATTATTTATAATTTTTGGAAGAATATTTTCTGTACTTGATTTATAAACAACAGAAGTTAGAGATTATTTCTAAAATAGTTTTCATGCCCTTCTAATGATAGAAAAATTATGGTACTTAGGATTTAACCTAGTGAGATAACCTAGTATTTATCATAAATTTGCTGGACATCTTGCATGAGAACTTAGGGTAGTTCATGTTCAAACCGGTAGTCCTTGGGATTTTCGAGGAATTTAATTAAATGCCAAATAAATTAGGAAAATTTCCATTTTCTGGACATAGGTCATTTATATCATGGTAAGTCTCCAGTAAATAATTTAGGGCATTTGGATGAGTAATAGATCATTGCATAACCGGTTCGACATGTAGCCTAGGTCGGTCTACATATCGCAATTTGTGAAATGCAATAGGACATGATCTGAGGAAGTCATTGGAGTTTAACATTTTGCCTGGGTGGAAATGTGGAGGAAATCACAATAGGAAGATAAAAAGAGTGATGAGAAGTGGTGATAGGTAGAGTTAAGAGGTGCTCGGGTTTGGCGAAAGATCGCTTTTCCCGAAGAGAGAATGGTTAAAAATTACCCTAGGATAGTCTATTGTAATATGAGAAGGGAATCGGGCTAAGGGAAATAAACCAATAATATTAAGTGCCTTGCGAAAGGGAACTTCGGGCCGTAATGCCGCCGTCTTGGTTCCTAGTGCCCTTTGAGAGCCCTTCACGGGGTATACCGGGGGCAGTCCTAGGCTAATGTAAACTGTAATAATAAACTGGCAAGAGTAACTTAGTAACTAGGATTGCACTTTTCACAAACACTGTTGGCACAGGAAGATTGATGAGAGCTTCGGCTTGGGTGATTTGAAAACGGACGTTTGGGTCCGGGGAGCTTCGGCTCGGTTGGTTAAGAGACGGACGGGATGGTCCGGGGAGCTTCAGCTCGGTTGGTTGGAGACGGACGTTTGGTCCGGGGAGCTTCGGCTCGGTTTTTGTGTGTTTGCGAATAAACTTGCATGTGCATAAGATAGGAAAAGTTAAGGTGGTGGGTTTTTCGATATCGGGGAGTTCGATTGCACCGACACCGATATCGTTGACTCGGCGAGGTGGTTAGCACTTCGCCAACAGAAGTCCAGTGCGCCAGCAGGCAAGAGTACGCAGGCGTCCGCTTAGTGCACCAAGCGTTGAGGCGTATGATAGGTCAGGCCAGTGGTGCTTTTACTGGTTTTGAGGTGGGCGAGGCCCAACCCACCGCTTTCGTCTGCCACTACGGAGGTATCCTGGGAGGTAACGGCTCCGAAAGGGGGAACTAAAGGTCTGTGTGCACAGAGTCGGGTGTGTGAGTTGCACTTGCATGTTTCATCATACCCACTAGCATGTCATAGCATAATCGATTCATTTAACCCTAACACCTAAAGTATAAGTGGTATGGGACGCTTATACATTAGGACCTGCAAAACGACCCCTAGGTCTATAAGCTTGTGTGGGCAAGTTTATAAATCAAAGGTTAATTTCAATATATAACAACCATTGCTGTTTGATAACCGACACCCCAACGTATAAGTGGTATGGGACACTCTATACGATGGGAGCCTTGCAAAAGATCCCTTTTGCTTATGTGTTCTCGCATAAGTGAAGGTTTAAATTCATATAATTGCTTTTCTTACTGTTAGACCTATTATAACATTCATATTAACTGCTCACCGAATACATCTTGTTAGATTAAGTCCATAGTCACCTGTTTCTTGATTTATCCCTACCATCATGTCCTTCCCTTTCTTCCTCCCCGCTCGGTACCTAGGAGCCATGGGGGAAGGGGTAGGGGATGATAGGGCTTAGTTTTTATGACTAACGGTTTTCGAACCGCATCATTTAGGGGATCGTGGAGCCCAGCATGGAGGAGTAGCCCCAGAGATCGGTGCGCCTAGAGATGGGGCAGTCTAGCTCCGGAGTTCATACAGCCGGGACCGTGAGTCTCGACCTTGAGTAGTTTCTATTTTCTCTTCCGCATGAGAGACTTGTAGTGAGGACATATTGTACCGGGCATAAACCCGTATTTATAGCACTCTGATGATTTCTGTGGACACTCCCTTCATGGAGATTTTATCTTATTTACATGTGATTTATTATTGTGGTCTGCATTGTTCTTACTTCAATAATTGTGCTACTTTTATGTGATCGAATTGGCCGGCAGAATCGGCGCCTTGTGGTGATGACCCTTCAGGACGTGAAGGTGTCACCGCAAAGCGGCGGTTCTGGGCCTAAGACCCCGGTGGTTGAAAAAGAAAAAAAAATGGGGTCTTACACTCCATCTGTGGACTTACAGAGAAATACAACTCCCTAAGGAGAAATCTGCTTAATGACGTGGGAAAACTCCTCGCAGATATCATTGGCAAGATACTGTTGTGCGTTACAGGATCAGTAAGTTTCATATCTCATGACTTGTTTGGAGTGATGACAGCAGTGATCTGCAGGAAGAGCTTTCAGTTTGGTATGATGATATTTGAAATGATCAGAGACAGCATTCATGAGCCCAAGTTGTCAAGGATAATCTCATTGCTATTGAGTGAGATTGATCCAGTAACATTCAAACTCTCCAAAGGTACACCTGTCCATCATCTGAAAAAGATATCTGTCACCTCAATCTAGAGATGGGAACTTAAATTAAAGAACCCTAGACAGTTAGCTAAGGAAGTTAGTGCTACTGTCTCAGAAGTCAGGACTCCATCTCCACCTCCACATCATGCTGCTTAACCATCTGGTGCAGTAATAGAGGGGGAGTCTGCACCTTCTACCTCAGCCTTCAGGATTCCTACTCCACTCAGAAGCCCCAGGGAATCTTCTCCAAAATCTACCCAGTCAGATTTAACAGCTCAAGAGCTACTTAAGGATACTGATGAAGCTATAGATAAAATGATAGAGGAACTATCATCTGAGGACCCTCTTCCTCCTTTTCCAAAAGTTGTTTTTGCTGAACTACCCAGAGATACTCCATCCCCCCTACCTTCACATAAAGGTACTCCTACTCCTCCTCAATCACCATGACAAGTATCCACTCCTCCAGAGACCATCCTGTCATCTGAAGAGAATGAGCAAGCTCCTGAGGAGGTAGAACCCCCTCTCAGGACACTATACTTCAACCTTCAAAGATTCATTGATGAGGAGGGTGATACAGTCTTTTGCACTGTATGAGCTAAGAGCTCTATTGTTCTAAAATACCTGCCTCCATGGCAAGCCCATCCATCTCCAACTTCTCCTACCAGTGCTCCTGCCTCTACTGCCTTATAAGATGCCTCTCTAGCTCAGACTGTTTCCATCCCTCATGCTCCTACTGCTGCTAGTGCTGTTATGGTAAACACAGATATTCTCTCCAACATAGAAGAAATGCTCTCTGCCCAAAGAAAACACTTCGATGAATCCCTTCACAACATTTAGAAACAAGTCACTGCTTTAGAAAAAGAGATGAGCGGAGGTTTCGCTGAAATTCAAGTCAACACTGACCAGCTCAAAGAATTATTCAGAATAAGAGGTAAGGCCTTAGATCATACAATCAATAGTATTGGACAAGTAATGGACCAATCAGTCACTCTTGCTAATAATCAGATACAACTGCATAAACGAGCTGAAGAAAATGTAATGAAGGTATGCAATGAGGTTGGAACCTTCAAGGAGGATTCCATAGCTACCCTATCTATAGAAATCAAAAAGGGGGATGACATTGCCAAAGCCCAAGTTGAAAAGCTTAATAATGAAGCTAAAACTCTGTGGTCTTCAAGAGTTACTGAGATCAATAAGGTTATTCTAGAACAAATTCAATCTGTAATATTCCATACTTATGATACAGCTGTATGGATGCACAACCAGATATTCCCAGATTTTCAGGCAGACCCAAATATGATCCCTCACCATCTAAATCCTCTTGCTGAAGGTACATCTAGCCAAGTGTCTCAACCCCAAGTGCCTCAACCTCAATATCCCACTTTCTCTCCTAGGCCGGGAGTCCATGAACCTCCTCCAGCTTCTTACTCTCATGTCTGGGATAATGTGATACCAGAAGATCTACCAGAGATTCATATCCCAAAGAAAAGGAAGTATGGGGAGGGACCCTCTGCCAGTAGATCAGCTCCTCAGCCAAAAGCAGAAAAGAGAAAAGCTCAAGAGTTTGCTGAAGTATGGAGCCCAACCTATAAATCTTTAATTCTTGATACATTGAAACTTGTACTAGATCTGAATGAGGAAAGAAGCCTGCACTACAGCTATTTATCATGGGAGTTATATGAGAAGTCAATGACTAAAAGGAGACTACATAATAGAGAACATTGTAAAAACAATCCTAAAGTTCCTCCAAAACCTCCCAGATACTATCCCAAACCCTTCAGCTACCAAAGAAGACAACAGGCAAAACATGACAAGCAACAGCAGAACAGATATGATTCTTGATGGTTGTGGTGTTGAGAACTGAAAAGGAACTAATGTTGATTAAAACCCTAAAAGATTTTTGATATATATAACATTTCCTAGTTTTGCTTAATTATAATTTCTAATTTTTCTTTCTGTGCTTTTACTGCTCTTACCTTTCTTCTTTCATGCTCTATTTTTTGTTATAATAATTCACCTTAGTATAAAGGGTTCTTACTTCTACAAATAGGGGGAGATTGTTGGGTATTGTCTCCACAATAACCCAGATTTGCATGAAGTCACCCTTTAAACTAAGATGAATTAAGTTGTATTTGACATCTGTCTTCTAGTGTATGTTTGCAGATCCTCAGTTCTAAGTATAGACAAATGTACGTCTACAGTGGGTCTGGAATTCAGGATGAATCAGTGTAATCCCTCATTGGGTAATCCAAAGTATTGACTCATTTGTAGCCTCTCAATTGGGATACACTTCATATTCAAACCTTGGAGCAAAAGATGGAGACAAGTCCAGAAGGAAATCTTAGATGAAGTTCTTGAAAAAATCTCTAAGTCCATATCTCGAGAAGTTCTCTCAGAGTTCTCGAGACGTATGACATAGTTCTCGAGTGGCTCAGACTCTACTTCTCGAGAAGTCAGGACAGTTCAAGAATTTCTCTAAGTTGAAGTTTTCGAGAGGTTAATAAAGTTCTCGAAAACTACTATAGAAGTTCTCGAGAAGTACTCCTTGGCTCTCAAAAAGTCCTGCTTTCTCTTCAGGAATTGGACTCAAATCAAGTTCTCGAGAACTATTACATAAGTTCTCAAGAGGTCGATAATGTTCTCGAGAACTACTTGACAAAGTTCTCGAGAAGTATTCAGTTTAAGTATTTCTTTAGAAGTTGACTCTAAGTAAAGTTCTCGAGAAGTTCTATATAAGTTTTCGAGAAGTTTTTGTTCTCGAAAGTTTTCTGTCAAGTTCTCGAAAAGTCGTTTTAGCTCTCGAGAACTATAATCCCGTGTTCTCGAGAAGTCCAAGGCTATTTCAAGGAGATTAGTGATCGAAATGCAGCCATATTTTTTGAAAGCTTAGTACATAGTTCTCGAGAACTATCTCAACTTCTCGAGAACTAAGTTCATATTTTTCCAAAAATTTTCTCTAAGTTCAGGTCGGCCGGAATTTAATTCAACCCGACAGGATTGGTCCACGTGTCATCATTTATGACAATTCCAATCGTTAGAGACATCTTATATAATGTCTTGTCTCTAAGACAAAACCGTAAGAAGGATTAAGAGATCGATTGAGCGACTCCGTACTTTCCTAAATCACTGGTTCGGCCGCATTTCTCTCAAGCCCGATGACCTAAAGCCGCCGCCGACGCTCTCGTTCTCATCGTTGTTCATCTCTTCGTGTAACATCCCATTTTCGGCTAGACCCCTAGGAGCCGGTCTGTCGTGAAAGAACCCTAGGAAACCCAAAAATTGAATTCCATCGACCAAGACTTCGAGTTACGGGTTGGTAACGCCCGTGACCGACCCGTCACGCACGTGACCACGGCGTGACCCCTTCGACGATCGTCAATCTCAAGAAGATGATCGTCGAGCGCAGATTTTTCATCACGGGTTGGTCATGCCCGTGACCGACCCATCACGCCCGTGACCTAGGGCGTGACCTCTTCGACGATCGTCGATCTCAGGAAGACTATCGTCAAGCGCAGAATTCGTAACCCGGGCCTGTCATGCCCGTGACCTATGTGTCACGCCCGTGACCTATGTGTCACGCCCGTGACCTATGTGTCACGCCCATGACCTATGTGTCACGCCCGTGACCTAGGGCGTGACCGCTTCAACGATCGTCGATCTCAGCGAGACGATCGTCGAGTGCAGAATTTGCATAATGGCCCTGTCATGCCCGTGACCCACTTGTCACGCCCATGACCTAGGGCATGACCACCCTTCGACGATCGTCGATCTCAGGACGATGATTGTCGAACTCAGAATTTGCCATTCAGGCCTGTCATGCCCGTGACCCACGTGTCATGCCCGTGACAAAGGCCTAAACGTCAGCCAGGCTGGAAATTTCTTTAACCCAAGTCATAATGAATTCTTATTTTGGGAATTTACAGCAGGAGTATTTATGGGGCCGTTTCTTTATCTAATTACTTAGTAAAATGAGAGAGTGTGGTCCAATAGGAAATCGCCACCTTGTAAACGCCTCTTCTTATTCCAGCGTTTCCTTTCCTCCACCATAACCGAAAAGCCATTCGGTAAGGGTTCTTTTTTTTCCTTGAATGCTTCACCCTTTCCCCTCCCCACTTGGAGATCTATAAAAGCCCCCTTAGAGAAAGATGAGAAGATTACACTCTTGACCAAACCGATTCAGATTTTGTTCTTGCTGAAGGAGAATTTTGGGAACGCCACCACCGCGCCATGACAATCCGATGTTTATCTCGCCTCCAAACCGCGAACAAGGTCCTCCTCTACTTATTCTCTTATGGGTAGACCTTAGGATCTTAGGAATGAAGTTTGTTCTCAAAGGAGCCGGACCTATCTCGCGTTTTCATTAAAAACCATGAAAAATATATTTTTCGGGTACGCCGGAAACCGCCACCTCCGGCGGCCAAACCACCGCCGACCGATAGCCATCGCCTCGATGGAGGTGGTGGTGGTGGTGGCTGGCCAGGGAAGTGACCGGACGGCCAGTGACGTATCACGGAAGAGATACAGGAAATGTATTTTTCTGAGTGCTATTACGGGTTCTGTTTTGTAGGGAAGAGGAACAGTAAATTCTATTATTATTCATTTATTAATTATAATGAATTGTTATCTCCTTTTTAACACACCTTTCATATTACCAAACGAGGCACTTATAGGCCGATTTAGGAAAATGGCTAGTAACAAAAGTTGTGGAGTCTAGATTAATTTAAAATTGATTTCCACTCGTTTGGGTAAGCGGTTTGACCGTAGCACCCGTTTTAGTGGGGGATGTACCTAGAGTATGGCAGGAACTAAAATGAATGCCCACTCTTTGTCCCTTGTCCAAATGACCTGAAATTTGGGCAGTGGGTTACCCTTAGACATCTAGAGTCTATCCAAAAATGGGAATTTTTGGAGATACTTTGCCTAAAGTTTTTGTTTGAATTTAAGAAATTTAGAGTAATTTATTTACGTGGTCATATGACCTCTAAACCCTGCCAAATTTTGGTGAGTTGTCCCTGGCTATAAAACCTAGTTCTGTACCAAATTCCAACTCATTTGGATGAGTTTTGGGTAGTAAATCACCTATCCTAAACTAGGCATTGATGAGGCATTTTGAGTAAAAAGTGCACTAAGAGGTTGGAATGGTCGAATAACCTCAACAAAGGCTGATATGTTGACCACTGACTTAGAAGGGTTATTACAACCCACTTGTATAAAAGGATGTGGTTTAGGGTTGGTTTACCCTAGGATCCAAGCTCAAACCCTAAATGGAGTGTTTTGAGGGTTGTGAAGGACATGGGGGCAATTGCTCTCGTATTGCCTTGAAAATATGTAGAGTTGACATTAGCATGATAAGAATCATCTGGATGGAATCTTGGAGGATTTGGAGACAAGTAGATAGCTCAAAACCTTAATCTTAGCTTTAGGGTAAAATACTAATTAAGCACAACCCATCACTAAACATTATCTAAAAGCTGTGAAACTCGGGTAGAGTGAGTTTTGTAGTAGGTAGAATCTATAGCAATTTTACTGGAATTTTGTGATGTCTATTTACAACACTAAATTTGTAATGTTTGTTATAGCCCTTATTGATGATTTAATTATTTAGATCTTTCTGTTAATTGAAACCCCATGCAATCTTGGAAGAAAATGTTTTAGGTCAGAATAATTGCTCCTGAATTTTTATATAATTCTTAGTTGCGTAAATCTAGTACTTCCTTCACAAATGTTAAAAAGGGCTTTTATGGTTTAAAAATAAATTATAGATGATATTTCTGTTGAAAATTTATGAGTCTTTGGATTTGAGACTTTCAGGACATTATATGATTTTAGGCAATTATTCATGATTTTTAGAATTGTAGTTACGGAAATTTATTTAAAAGACCACCTTAAGGAGATATTTGGTAATTAATTTATCCAGAGATTAATACTTGTTGAAAAATTATGAAACTGGGCCAATGCTATATTTAGGGTTGTATCTACATAGTATAATTAATTTATAATTTTTGGATGAATATTATCTGTACTTGATTCACAAATAACAAAATATAGAAAATATTGCTAAAATAGTTTTAGTGCCCTTTTGATGATAAAAAAATTGTGATACTTTGGATTTACTATTTTGAGATTACAAAACATTTAGTATAATTTTGTTGAAAATCTTGCATGAGAACTTAGGGTAGTTCATGTTCAAACCTGTAGCCCTTGGCATTTTTGAGGAAATTAATTAAATGCCAGATAAATTAGTAAAACTACCATTTTCTGAATTTAGGCTAGTAATATCATGATAAGTCTCCAGTAAATAATTTAGGGCATTTGGAAGAGTATTGGATCATTGCCTAACCGGTTCGACATATAGTCTCGGGTTGTCTTCATATAGCAAATTGTTAAATTGTAATAGGACATGATCTGGGTGAGTTGTTGGAGTTAGTCATTTTGTCTGGTTGGATAGATGTGGATGATATCGCAATAGATTTATATGAAGAGTAGTGAGAAGTGGTGTTGGCTAGAGTTAAGAGGTGCTCGGGTTCGATGAAAGATCGTCTTTTCCGAAGAGAGGAAGTTTAAAAATTACCATAGGATAGTCTATCGTAATATGAGAAGGGAATGGGTAAAGGGGATCAACCAATAACAAGAAGTGACTTGCGAAAGGGAACGATGGCCTTCAGCTACCATCATAGTTCCTAATGCCCTTTGAGACCCTTCATAGGGAATACCGGGGGCAGTCCTGGGTTAACGTAAATTGTATTAACAAACTGACAAGAGTAACTTAGTAATTAGGGCTGCACTTTTCACAAACACAGTTAGCACAGGAAGATGGTTGGGAGCTTCGGCTCGGTTGGTTAAGAGACGGACGGAATGGTCCGGGGAGCTTCGACGCGTTTGGTTAAGAGACAGACGTGTTGGTCCGGGGAGCTTCGGCTCGATTTTTGGTTGATTACGATTAAACTTGCATGTGCATAAAAGGAAAAGAAAATTAAGGTGGTGGGTCTTCAGTATTGGAGGGTCGATGCACCGACGCCAATACGCTGACTCGGAAAGTGTGGTTAGCACTTCGCCAACAGAAGTCCGGTGTGCCAGCCGGCCAGAGTACGTAGTAGTCCGCTTAGTGCACCAAGCGTTGAGGCGTATGATAGGTCTGGCCGGTAGTGCTTTAATGGTTTAGAGGTGGGCGAGGCCGAACCCACCGCTTCCGTCTGCCAGTACGAAGGTATCCTGGGAGGTAACGACTACGAAAGGGGGAACTTAAGGTCTGTGTGTACAGAGTCGGGTGTATGAGTTGCACTTGCATGTTCCATCATACCCACTTGCATGTCATAGCATAATCGATTCATTTAACCCCTGACACCTAAAGTATAAGTGGAATGGGACGCTTATACATTAGGACCTACAAAACGACCCCTTGGTCTATAAGCTTGTGTAGGCAAGTTTATAAATTAATGTTTAATTCAATATATATATGTTGCTATTTGATAACCGACACCCCAACGTAGAAGTGGTATGGGACACTTTATATGATGGGAGCCTTGCAAAAGATCCCTTGGCTTAGGTGCTTCCGCACCTAAGCTATGGTTATATTTCTTACTTTCTGTTATTGCTATTATTTATTTTAGAATTGCTAGATAAGTTCCGCTGCGACCTGTTTTCCTTTGATTTAATCTCAACCTTAATGTCCTTCCCTTTCTTCCTCTCCGCTCGGTACCTAGGAGACATGGGGAAAGGGGTAGGGGATGATAGGGCTTAGTCTTTATGACTAACGGTTTTTGAACCACATCATTTTAGGGGATCGTGGAGCCCAGTATGGAGGAGCAGCCCTAGAGACCGGTGCGCTTTGAGATGGGGAAGTCTAGCTCTGGAGTTCATACTACCGGGACCGTGAGTCTTGACCTTGAGTAGATGTTTTGATTTTGCTTCCGCATGAGTGACTTGTAGTGAGGACATGTTGTACCGGGAATAAGCTCGTATTTTTAGTACTCTGATATATTATTATATGGACACTCCCTTCATGGAGATTTAATTTTTAAATATATGATTTACTAGTGGACTTGCTTTTACTTACTTCTTCATTGTGCTACCTTTCTGCGATCGAATTGGCCAGCAGAATCGGCGCTTTGTGGTGACAACCCTTCAGGGCATGAAGGTGTCACCGCAAAGTGGCAGTTCTGGGCCTAAGACCCCGTTTTCTAAAAAGAAAAAAAAGGGGGGTCTTACACTTCGACTGTTAGAAGCGATTTGCATCATTGATCTAAGAAGATCTACTGGTTCAAGAAAGGTTCTCTTCTTTATCCGGTATATTCAAGAATTTCTCAGGTCAATCTACAAGGTTTTTTCCACAAATCTGAAAAGGGCCGCAACTTACAGAAGAAGACCTTAAGATATATTTCTTACAGATCTGAGATATTTTGTGCTTATATTTTTAATATCTTTTGTAAAACTTGTAGGAGATTTATCTCCGAGTGTAGGAGCGTGGTTCTCCTAGTTTTAGAAAGAGTTCATCTTCCGAGTGTAGATCTATTTGGATCGAGTTTGTAGGAATGTGTTCCGAGGCGTAGGATTGGTTGTCAATCCGAGAAAGTGGAGTAGCCGGATCTAGTGGTTTGCTAGAACGGTTAGGTAAAGTGGATGTACCCAAGGATGGGGAACCACTATAAATCTTTTGTGTCCTTCGGTGATTGCTTGAATGTGTGTGCTAGATCTCTAAAGTTTTATTCCGCAAACAAATGCACAATTCACCAATTCACCCCCCTCTAGGTGATTTAGGTTGACAACTTTCCACTTTCAATTGGTATCAGAGGGGAGGTTGATCGTTAAAAGGTTAACAACTTGATCAAGTTCCTATTTCTGAAAGTTGTTACTCATAAATCTAGCAATGGACAAAGTCAAAGATTTCGCCAAGCTTCCCCTGTGCACAAAGAATAATTTTCCCATGTGGAAAGAAAGAATTTAATTTTTCATGGAAGCTGTGGATCTCCGAATCTTCATGATTGTTGAAGAAGGTTCGTATGTTCCTATGATTGCATCCACAATAGATCCAACCAAAAAGGTCCCTAAGAAATTGATGGATCTGGATAAGGACGAGATTGCACTTGTCTATTTGGACAAAAGGCTAAAAATATTATAGCAAGTGCAGTCGATGACTCAATGTTGCAAAATCTGATTCATTACCAGTCTGCCAAGGAGATGTGGCAATCCTTGGTGACTCTGATGGAAGGCACTGAAGAAGTTAGGGATGATCGAAGATCCCTTATAAATTATAAGTATGAAGCCTTCAGGCAAGGTAACAAGGAAGCCATAGCTGATACCTTTGAGAACTTCTTCAAGATAGTCAATGGCCTAAGAGTTTATGGCCGAGTCTTCACAAATGGGGAACTGAATGACAAATTCTTAAGATCCCTGACCAAGGAATGGGATAATAAGGTATGCGCCATTTGGGAGTTCGGAAGGTTAGCCGAGAAGGACCCGCAGAATCTGTTCGGAAAGCTTATGTCTTACGAGCTTCAAATCAACTCAAGAAAAGCAGAAGAAGAGATGAGCAGGTCTGCATCCAAGGAGAAGTCTGTCTCTCTGAAGGAAGATAGCTCAAGGAAGACAAAGGCTTCTTCTCATACCCCAGCTCCTGTAGCTGATGAAGAAGAATCATCTGAGCTAAGCTCCTCTGGCTCAGAGCTATCTGATGGAGAGTTCTCTCTACTCTCAAGGCAGTTCAAAAAATTCCTGAACAAAAAGAAACAATGGAAAGGCAAGGATGCCTTCTATAAAAGATCACGCAATGATGGTGATCGCCATAGTAAAGGCTCAAGTAGCCAAGACAGGTATGGTTCTAAACCGAATAAACATTATTCGACTGACATTGTTTGCTATTGCTGTAATAAACCAGGTCACGACACTGCGGATTGCCCCCACAAGAAGAAAGATGGTGGCAAAAGAGAAGAGAAGAAGTCCTACAATAAAAAGAGGACAGAAAAGAGCCTGTTAGCCAAGAAGGGCAGAACTCTCAGTGACTCCGACTCATCTGAGTCGAGTGCAGAAGAGAAAGAAGCCTACTTTGGGCTAATGGCTCAAACTGATGATGAACAAGTCCCCCAGTTCACTAGGGAGGTAAAATTACACACTCCTCTTTCAGAATCTGATGATGATATTAAGCAAGAGGGCTATCCATCTGAGGATGAATCTGAACTCATGGGACAATATAAGGAGTTACTCAAGGCTTATGACAAATGTCGCTGAGTCGTGAAAACTCAAGCTAAAGAGATAAAATTTCTAAAAGCTGTAGAGAGCACCTTAAGAAAAGAAGTCTCCAAGACTGACTCTCTCAAGGAAGACTTCAATAAATCTATTGAAGAATATAACAAGGCTCTTGAGAAGCTTGACCTTAAGGAGAAAATAATCAAGGAGTTAGAAGAACAACTCTCGGCGGAAAAGAAACTTGTAGAAGGTTTCTCTAAGCCTAAGACTATACTTCCTCTGATTGCTTAATTCTCAGCTGAGGCAAAGGGTGCTTTTCTAGGCCACAAAGGTACTCCTAGTAAATCCTCTAGGAGAAACAAGGCCAAGAGAAAGAATAAGAAAGCCAAGAAGGCCTTAGCCGAGGAAAAAGGGAAAGCTCCTTTAGAGCCAGTATCGTTCAAGAAAGTTATCTTTCCTACGAACGAATTCGACTATGAGTCCACCTATGGACACTTATCTATGCCGATCCCGGAGAAGACCAAGTCAAGGTACCAAGGTTGGACCCGCCCCCGTAACTTTGGCGAAAGTGTCCTCAAGGCACCTTATGAAGAGATTAAACTTCAGAGCTATGGACCATATGCTCATGGACATAACATCAAGAAGACACCAAAGGTAAAACCTGTTGTAGAAAAGCCTCTGAAGGAGAAGACTTCATGTAGCTACCATCATCATGAAGCTTGTTCCTCCAAGAATGCTACCGCGGCTGGACCTCCTCCCAAGAAGGTCAAGCAAGAGTTTGGAAGGCAAAGATACAATAGAATCGATTGTTGGTCATGTGGTAGAGTTGGTCACTTTGCCATAGATTGTTGGTTTAATCCCAGAAATGCTGCAACTCCTCATGTTGGAAACGTGAGAATGACCACTCATGAGGCTAATACTGGTAGGGGGAGTAATCTAACCCGAGACCAAGGACCCAAATATGTTTGGGTTCCTAAGGCAAAGTAATTATGATTGCAGGTATGTCCAAAGGACACCAAAATGCCAATCTGGTATTTGGACAGAAGATGTTCTCGGCATATGACTGGGACAAGGAGCCTACTTCAGAACTTTTCACCGGTTTTGAACGGACAAAAGGTCATCTTTGGAGGTTCAGACCGAGGAATTACCAAAGGCTACGGTATGATTACTAACAGTAACGTATCTTTTTTTGATGTAGCCTATGTTGAAGGATTGGAACACAATCTAATTAGCATAAGCCAACTATGCGACAAAGGATACATGATTGAATTCCACGCCGACAAGTGCTTGATAAAATCTGTTTACAATATCGAAACAATTCTATCAGGTACTCGAAGCAGGAATGTATTTCGCTTAAATTTCATTTGGATAGATTCTTCTATATTAGTGTGTCTTTTGGCTAAAGATAATGCATCTCTTGTTGACCAATGGCACAAGAGACTAGCACATATTAATTTCAAAACTATTAATAAACTATTCTCTCATAACTTAGTGCGTGATGCCCCTAACGTCAAGTGCATTTAGGATAGCCCTTGTCATGCTTGTATAAAAGGCAAGCAAACAAGGAGTTCTTTTAAAAGCATTATAGGCAAAGATTCTGATAGAAGCTTACAGCTTCTTCATATGGACTTGTTCGGTCCACTGCAAGTTAGAAGCTTAGGAGGTAAGGATTATATATTGGTTATTGTTGAAGACTAATCGCGTTTTGCATGGGTGTTCTTTCTGAAACACAAGTCAGATACCTTCGATATCTTTACTAAGTTTGTCAGGACAATCCAAAATGAATACAACTGTTCCGTAGTCAAAATCAGAAGTGACAATGGAACGAAGTTCAAATCTTGGGCCATGAAAAAATTCTGTGAAAGCCTTGGTATCTTTCATGAGTTCTCCTCTCCCCGTACTCCACAGCAAAATGGAGTATTCGAGAGATGGAACAGAATACTCATAGAGGCCTGCAGGACCATACTAAGTGATGCTTCACTACCAGAGTACTTCTGGGCTAAAGCAGTCAATACTACATGTCACGTGCAAAACCGAGCTCTCATAAACAAGAATCATGATAAGACACCTTATGAACTTCTAAAAGGCAGGAAACCAACAGTTTCATATTTTAGAATTTTTGGCTATAAATGCTTCGTGCTTAACAACGGTAAGTATCATACTACCAAGTTTAGTGTGGAAAATTTTGAAGGTATTTTTTTAGGATATAGCAGCCATAGTAAGGCATATAGGATTTTTAATAGGAAAACTTTGGTCATTGAAGAATCGATACATATTGTATTTAATGAGACGAGCTTGCTGCAAAGCAAATCGTCTAGCGTGTGTGTTGAAGCTGCAGGTACAAAAATTAAGGAAATCAACTTGGATGAACCCACCAAAGGTAGAGATGAAAAGTTCATCGAGATCACCTCTCCAAACCCTATTAAAGAGGTAGCAGATCAAGATGAGTAGATTGTCCAAGCTGATGAAGTCACACCAATGCCTGAAGAACTTCCAGATACCATAGATCCTGAGCTCAGACACCTAAAGGATCACTCTATGGACCAAATAATAGGAGATCCCCAAGTCGGTATCAGAACTCGTTGAGGTACAGCTAACGAGAATCTTTATCTAAGTTTCCTCTCGCAGGCTGAACCAAAGAAGTTTGAAGAAGCAAACGCAGACGCTTCATGGATCTTGGCCATGGAAGAAGAACTGAATCAGTTCAAGCGCTGCAAGGTGTGGACACTTGTTCCCAGACCCAAAGAAAAAAACATCAACGGAACAATGTGGGTCTATAGGAACAAGATGGACGAGGATGGGACGATCATAAAGAACAAGGCAAGACTGGTTGCTAAAGGATATCGTCAAGAAGAAGGGATCGACTTTGACCAGACCTATGCTCAAGTGGAAAGGCTGGAGGCCATCAGACTGTTTCTAGCCTACGCTGCACTGAAGGGCTTCACCGTCTACCAAATGGATGTGAAGTCCGCCTTCCTTAATGATGACATAAAGGAAGAAGTGTATATGGAATAGCCCCCAGGTTTCGTTGATCCTAATCATCCTGAATATGTTTATTTACTATCGAAGGCACTGTACGGTTTGAAACAAGCCCCTCGGTCTTGGTACGAAATGCTGTCTAGCTTTCTCCTCGAGAATAAATTCATGAGGGGAAAGATAGACAAGACAATGTTTCTTAGGGAAATTAAAGGCAAGATTCTGCTAGTGAAAATCTATGTCGATGACATTATTTTTGGCCATACTGACGACAACCTCTGAAAAAAGTTTTCCAAACTCATGCAAGGGAAGTTCGAAATGAGCTGTATGGGAGAGCTGAAGTATTTCTTAGGACTTCAGGTGAAAAAATCTTAAGATGGGATCTTCATCTCTCAGACCAAGTTCACCAAGGAGTTGCTTAAGAAATTCGGAATGGAGAGTGCAACCTCTATAAGGACTCCAATGGCCTCAGCTATGTCTCTGGACAAGGATGAGAAGGGGAAAGCTTTCGATGAAACCAAGTATAGAAGCATACTTGGATCCTTCCTCTACCTTACTGCCAGTAGACCAGACATAATGTTCTCTACATGTGTCTGTGCTAGATTCCAAGTGAACTGTAAGGAATCTCATTATGTTGCTGCAAAGCGGATCTTGAGATACCTTAAAGGTACACCAAATCTTGGCTTATGGTACCCAAGAAGCAATGACAGTTAACTAATTGGTTTTTCAGATGCAGACTTTGCAGGAAGCAAAGATGACAGGAAAAGAACATCAGGCACGTGTCAGTTCCTAGGAAGAAGACTCATCTCATGGAGCAGCAAGAAGCAAAACTGTGTCGGAATCTCAATGGCCGAGTCAGAATCTATTTTTGCCGGTAGTTGTTGTGCACAGTTGTTTTGGCTAAAGCACCAGTTGGAGGATTACAACATGAAGATCAAGGACATTACTTTGTTCTATGACTCCTCCAGTGCCATCGCAATCGCAAATAATCCAGTCTAACATAGCCGGACTAAACACATCGAGCTACAATACCACTTTATACGGGATCATGTGGAGCAAGGGGATGTAGATTTGAAGTATGTGCCTATAGATCGGCAGGTTGCAGATATCTTCACCAAGCCGCTGGACGAGACCAAGTTCAATTTCTTCAAAACTGAACTTGGGTTGCTGAACAAGGAGAATTAAACTAAAGTTATCAGTTAAAAGGCTCAAGAATTGAGGATACTCCTACAATGTCAGATTTTACCAAATGGAAGGCAGTTCTCGAAAACCTACTTAAACTTCTCGAAAAGTAAAAGTCATTTCTCGAAAACCTAAGTCCACTTCTCGAGAGGCAGAAAATTGCTCTCAAAAAGTATCTTTAGTTCTCGAGAAATACTTAAACTTCTCGAAAAGTTCATTGTAAGTTCTCGGGAACTAGTTCTCGAGAAGTCTGTTTTTCTCTCGAGAACTCTGGAGACTAGTTTTCGAAAAGTCATTCTCTCTCTCGAAAACTCTGGAACCCAAGTCTCGAGAACTTTCTAACTTCTCGAAAACTCTCGGCCACTTCTCGAAAAGTTTAACCTACTTCTCGAGAGCTGTACCAACCTTCAGCCGAAATTTCTTAACTCTGTTAATTCATCAATTTCATGATTTTTGCCCTAATTTAAGGCTAATTAGACTTATAATTAACATTACGAGGATACTATATATATCTAAATCTCTTTAGAATCCGAAATCAACCGTCATTTCAAAAATTCTCTCGCACCTCTTCATCTTCCGCCGACTAACATCTCCGTCTCTACCGCTCTCTCTCCGCCCTGTTCGTTGCGTTCACCGACGTAAATGGCTCACAGTTCAAAGATTGGGATTGGAAGTGAACTCATTGTTGCAGGAATGGCCGACGTTTCCGACGATTTCCAAAACTTGATGATACTTCTCGAGACAGCCGGACTGATGTTTGTACTTACAGAGCCCGTGAAGATTGTTTTTCTAGAGGTAGAGGAATTTTACAAGAATGCCAAAACAAGGAGAAATGGAATGATTTTGAAAACAAAAGTTAAGGGAATTAAGATAAAGCTTGACAAGCACATGGTTTCTAAACTTCTGAAATTGCTTATTGTCTATGAGGAAGATGACCTCACTCCAGAATATTATGACAGAGCCTACTCCTTCTGTGGACTTCTAGAGGAATACAACTCCCTCAGGAGAAATCTGCTTAATGACGTGGAAAAACTCCCCGCAGATATCATTGGCAAGATACTGTGGTGCATTACAGGATCAGTAAGTTTCATATCTCATGACTTGTTTGGAGTGATGACAGCAGTGATCTGCAGGAAGAGCTTTCAGTTTGGTATGATGATATTTGAAATGATTAGAGACAGCATTCATGAGCCCAAGTTTGTAAGGATAATCTCATTGCTATTGAGTGAGATTGATCCAGTAACATTCAAACTCTCCAAAGGTACCCCTGTCCATCATCTGAAAAAGATATATGTCACCTCGATCAAGAGATGGGAACTTAAATAAAGAACCCTAGACAGTTAGCTAAGGAAGTTGGTGTTACTGTCTTAGAAGTAAGGACTCCATCTCCACCTCCACATCATGCTGCTGAACCATCTGGTGCAACAACAGAGGGGGAGTCTGCACCTTCTACCTCAGCCTTAAGGATTCCTACTAAACTCAGGAGCCCCAGGGAATCTTCTACAATATCTACCCAGTCATATTTACCAGCTTAAGTGGTACTCAAGGATACAGATAAAGCTATAGATAAAATGATAGAGGAACTCTAGTCTGAGGACCCACTTCCTCCTTTTCCAAAAGATGTTTATGCTAAACTCCCAGAGATACTCCATCCCCCCTACCCTCACATCAAGGTACTCCTACTCTTCCTCAATCCCCAAGACAAGTATCCACTCCTCAAGAGACCATCCTGTCATCTAAAGAGAATGAGCAAGCTCCTGAGGAGGTAGAACCCCCTCTCCGGACACTAGACTTCAACCTCCAAGATTCATTGATGAGGAGGGTGATACAGTCTTTTGCATAATAAGAGCTAAGAGCTCTGTTTTTCTAGAAGAACTGCCTCCATGGCAAGCCCCTCCACCTCCAGCTTCTCTTACATGTGCTCCTGCCTCTACTGCCTTATCAGATGCCCCTCCAGCTCAGACTGTTTCCATCCCTCATGCTCCTACTATTGCTGTTGTTGTTATGGTAAACACAGAAATTCTCTCCAAGATAGAAGAAATGCTCTCTGCCCAAAGAAAACACTTCGATGATTCCCTTCAGAACATTATGAAACAAGTCATTGCTTTGGAACACGAGATGAGAAGAGGTTTTTCTTAAATTCAAGTCAACACTGACCTGCTCAAAGAATTATTCAGAATAGGAGGGCAGGCCTTAGATAATACAATCAACAGTATTGGACAAGTAATGGACCAATTAGTCACTCTTGCTAATAATCAGATACAACTGGATAAACGAGCTGAAGAAAATGTAATGAATGTATGGAATGAGGTTGGAACCATCAATGAGGATGCCATAGCTTCCCTATTTATAGAAATCAGAAAGGGGGAGGGCATTGTCAAAGCCCAAGTTGAAAAGCTTAATAATGAAGAGAAAACTCTGTGGACTGCAAAAGTTAGTGAGATCAATAAGGTTGTTCTAGAACAAATTCAATATGTAAAATTCAATACTTATGATACAGCGGTATGGATGCACAACCAGATATTCCCAGATTTTCAGGCAGACCCAAATGTGATCCCTCACCATCTAAATCCTCTTGCTAAAGGTACATCTAGCCAAGTGTCTCAACCCCAAGTGCCTCAACCTCAATATCCCACTTTCTCTCCTAGGCCAGAAGACTAGGAACCTCCTCCAGCTTCTTACTCTCATATATGGGATGCTGTGATACCAGAAGATCTACTAGAGATTCATATCCCAAAGAAAAGGAATTATGGGGAGGGACCCCTTGCCAGTAGATCAGCTCCTCAGCCTAAGCAGAAAAGAGAAAAGCTCAAGAGTTTGCTGAAGTATGGAGCCCAACCTCAAAATATTTAATTTTTGATACATTGAAACTTGTACCGGATCTGAATGAGGAAAGAAGCATGCACTATAAATATTTGGAATGGGAGTTATATAAGAAGTCAATGACTAAAAGGAGACTTCATGACAAAGAATTTTGTAAAAACAATCCTAAAGCTCCTCCAAAACCTCCCAGATACTATCCCAAACCCTTCTGCTACCAAAGAAGACAACAAGCAAAACATGACAAGCAATAGCAAAACAGAGATGATTCCCAATGGTTGTTGTGTTGAGAACTGAAAAGGAAATGAATGTTGATTAAAACCCTAAAAGATTTTTGATATATATAACATTTCCTAGTTTTGCTTTATTATAATTTCTAATTATTCTTTTTGTGCTTTTACTACTCTTACCTTTCTTCTTTCATGCTCTAATATTTGTTATAATAATTCACCTTAGTATAAAGGGTTCTGACTTCTACAAATAGGGGGAGATTGTTGGGTATTGTCTCCACAATAACCCAGATTTGCATGAAGTCACCTTTGAACTAAGATGAATTAAGTTATATTTGATATCTGTCTTCTAGTGTATGTTTGCAGATCCTAAGTTCTAAGTGTAGACCAATGTCAGTCTACAGTGGGTCAGGAACACAGGACCACTAAGTGTAATCCCTTACTGGGTGATCCAAAGTGTTGACTCATGTGTAGCCTCTCAATTTGGATACACTCCATATTCAAACCTTGGAGCAAAAGATGGAGACAAGTCCAGAAGGAAATCTTACATGAAGTTCTTGAAAAAAATCTCTAAGTCCATATCTCGAGAAGTTCTCTAAGAGTTCTCGAGAAGTATGACATAATTCTTGAGAGGCTCAGACTCTACTTCTCGAGAAGTCAGGACAGTTCAAGAATTTCTCTAAGTTGAAGTTTTCGAGAGGTTAATAAAGTTCTCGAGAACTACTATAGAAGTTCTCGAGAAGTACTCCTTGGCTCTCAAAAAGTCCTGCTTTCTCTTCAGGAATTGGACTCAAATCAAGTTCTCGAGAACTATTCCATAAGTTCTTGAGAGGTCGATAATGTTCTCGAGAACTACTTGACAAAGTTCTCGAGAAGTATTCAGTACAAGTATTTCTTTATAAGTTGACTCTAAGAAAAGTTCACGAGAAGTGTTATATAAGTTTTCGAGAAGTTTTTGTTCTCGAAAAGTTTTCTGTCAAGTTCTCAAAAAGTCGTTTTAGCTCTTGAGAACTATAATCCTTTGTTCTCGAGAAGTCCAAGGCTATTTAAAGGAGATCAGTGATCGAGATGCAGCCATAGTTTTTGAAAGCTCAGTACATAGTTCTCAAGAACTATCTCAACTTCTCGAGAACTAAGTTCATCTTTTTCCAGAAATTTTCTCTAAGTCCAGGTCGGCCAGAATTTAATTCAACCCGACAGGATTGGTCCACGTGTCATCATTTATGATAATTCCAACCGTTAGAGACATCCTATATAATGTCTTGTCTCTAAGATAATACCCTAAGAAGGATTAAGTAATCGATTGAGCGACTCCGTACTTTCTTAAATCACTGGTTCGGCCGCATTTCTCTCAAGCACGACGACCTAAAGCCTCCGCCGACGCTCTCATTCTGATCGATCTTCATCTCTTCGACTGTTAGAAGCGATTTGCATTATCGATCAAAGAAGATTTACTGGTTCAAGAAAGGTTCTGTTCTTCATCCGGTAGATTCAAGAATTTCTCAGGTCAATCTACAGGGTTTTTTCCACAAATCTAAAAAGGGCCGCAACTTCAAGAAGAAGACCTAAAGATATATTTCTTACAGATCTGAGATATTTTGTGCTTATATTTTTAATATCTTTTGTAAAACTTGTAGGAGATTTATCTCCGAGTGTAGGAGCGTGGTTCTCCTAGTTGTAGGAAGAGTTCATCTTCCGAGTGTAGATCCATTTTGATCAAGTTTGTAGGAACGTGGTTCTGAGCCGTAGGATTGGTTTGCAATCCGAGATAGTGGAGTAGCCGGATCTAGTGGTTTGCTAGAACGGTGAGGTAAAGTTGACGTACCCAAGGACGGGTGTCACAACCCGCATTTTTCCCAATAATTTAATTATATCAGAGCAAGGGGAAAATACGCGTCGTGATGCCACGCCGTGCAGGGGATAACTGCAGACGTTCAGGCAAGACTCCAAACTCTACAATTTTAATAGAAAACATAAATGGTTATGAATAAAATCCAGTTTAAGTTATGATGGTAGCCGTATCCCTCGGCTTAGTGAATCATCTAGTTCACGATTTAAAATATAAATTATACGCTTGCGAAAAATACTTATTTAAATTGACTCTAATATCCTACATGAGTATAAGTGTCCCCGAGGAACAACTCATACAATGCAAACCCTAGATTTATAATAAGTGTAGGAAAGTCTTTACGCTAAATAAAAAGTAGTGGCTTAGTTTTGAAAGAGATGACAAGTATGCTTTACTAATAGTAGGGTTTTATAGGTTAAAAACATCTAACATGCAATCCTAGCAATAAATCATCCCAGAGAGCAAGTAATGTAAACCAAACATAAGGAAACCACAACAGCTAGCAAGTGTCAAAAAAAAACAACAATCCTGTGGGCGTCAACAGCCTGAAACGAACCCACAGTAGGAATATGTCTGAAACTAGTCAAAGAAAACTAAAACAACGAACTACCTCGCTACGGCGAGGGGGAAAAACCACAGCCAAACAACTGCTGCTAGGGCTCCAAAACCGACTCCGCTAACTGCTAATGCTCTGAACCTGGGGCATTCCAAAGACAGAACACCTCAGTAAGAGGGTACAAATGGTGGCAGAAAAATAAGCCAAAATAAATAAGGGCCAAAAGGGGTACCAACCCAAGACCAAAACCTTTGAAGTAAATTACAAAAAGAAACAAGGCATCATCAGAAAAAAGAACACTTAGGTGATTCGTCACAAGAGTACACCAGACGCACAAGGCTATAAGGTGACAACATGAATAAATCATAAGGAAGAAATACAAAACCTTTATTAGGCACCCGTGGTCGACTCTACCACAAAAACACGGGCGAGGTGTTCACTCAACTGGACACACCCTTACGAATAAAATATCCGCTTAACTGCGAGGGAGTCTCATACTCTCCACCATACACCGCAGATGCCCAAAAACCTGGTAGACTTCCACAATGTACTAATAAAGGCATCAAACTTTGAGGAGGTGATTTTGTCCACTAACTCCCACAATCAAGAAAACCCACAAATAAACCATCACATATATCTCGAGATTTGGCTCGTCGGATTCTACTTGACACTTCTAGTTTCAAGACATGGTTGATCAACCCCTATGAACGATTTACAATTCTAGATAAACTCTAATATGATCAATAACGATAGGTAATGCATTTAAAGGCATTAATAAGACACATCAAGAACGATTAAATATATCATGACAAGATCAAGTTCATCAAGACAAAATCTTACAATCTCGAGTGATCATCCAAAAAGGTTAATCATAGCAATAACATGGAAAAACAAAGTGAAGAAATTTTTAAAGAACATAAAAACTGAACCGTTACCATCAAATCAGACAAGGAGAAATGAGGGGAAACCACCACTTGCCTTGGTTTTACTGGAAAAGTTCTCCAAATTAGTCCACGTCACGGATCGGGGCAAAAGAGGATGGAGGAAGTTGAAATCTATACAAAAATGGTCGAAAATGGGGTTAGGGCCGAAAAACCCTAACGAGAAAACTCAAAGAAAGGGGAAAAATTTACCACGATAGCGCAGCTCTCGGTGAGAGCTTTTCAAATCTACGCTCGGTTGAAGATTTCGAGCATCGGAGCTCCGTCGGCGGCCACCGGAAGATTCACGAAATATTCTCTCTCTCGCTCACGCCGCTCTGGTTCGGGAGAAAGAATCGGAGAAGATGAAGTATTCCTATTTTTCTAAATAACCTAAGTATAAGAATATATATATATATATATATATATATATATATATATATATATATATATATATATATATATAGTAGTTATAAAAAGTTTTGTCTAAATATATAAAAAAAACGGTTTAAGTACGAGCAGTTCGCGGAAAACAAAATTAGAGATCTAGAATGGCTTCAAATCGAAAAGTGCCCAACATGAAAGTTGTAGATCTCGTCGAGACGAACAAATTTCTTGTTAGCCATTTTTTTATACGGCACTGTTTTGACCCTCAAAAAGGCTCCCGAACACAAACTATGACGAACTACACGAGAAAGACAGCAGACTACTCGAGTATACAGAAGGCTACTCGAGTAGGCAGAAACAGACTACTTGAGTATGCAGGAACAGACTACTCGAGTATACAGAAGGCTACTCGAGTATACAGAAACAGACTACTCGAGTATACAGAAACAGACTACTCGAGTATACAGAAACAGACTACTCGAGTATACAGAAGGCTACTCGAGTATACAGAAACAGACTACTCGAGTATACAGAAGGCTACTCGAGTATACAGAAACAGACTCCTCGAGTATACAGAAGGCTACTCGAGTATACATAAACAGACTACTCGAGTATACAGAAACAGTCTACTCGAGTATACAGAAGGCTACTCGAGTATACATAAACAGACTACTCGAGTATCAGTATACATAAACAGACTACTCGAGTATACAAAAACAGACTACTTGAGTATACAGAAGGCTACTCGAGTATACATAAACAGACTACTCCAGTATACAGAATTGGAGGAACAGAAGATTTACATAATAAGCAAAAACTTCACACGAGTCAAGGTTGCAGGAAAAACAATTTCTTGGCAAATCTAACATTTTGATCAAACTATAAGAATGAATAGTACTTTTCATTTTTGAATAGTAATTTAATATTAAAATAATCGTGTTTATATATATTTGAATAAGGAAACGCGATATCAAAATGGAGGCCCAAACGAGCGCCGAATTGAACGAAACTCACGCGGTAGGCGAACACAGACGCTACGAACACAACGCCGAAGTCAAAACCAAGATCATACGAGCCATTCTCGAGATATAAGTTTTCAAAGTTTACGACGAACATAAATTCCACAAAACTTTGGAAAAACACCGAGGCCCAAATATCGCTCGGATCGCGACGAAACTTGACGAGTAAGTCAAAAATTACTCAACTTAAATTCCAAATGCAAAATTTTCTCATAACAACAAGAATTCGACCGACTTGACCGCATGGATGCGAAAATACCTTTATGGCATTACGTCGTCATCTTGACGTTAAAGGTAACACCATGACGTCATAAATATGATGTTACCTATTTAAATAAAATCGTCGAAAAATCGGGGGCATTACAACGGGGAACCACTATAAATCTTTTGTGTCCTTCTGTGATTGCTTGATTGCGTGTGTTAGATCTCTAAAGTTTTATTACGCAAACAAACGCACAATTCACCTATTCACCCCCCCTTTAGGTGATTTGGGTTGACAACTTTCCACTTTCATCATGTTCGAGGGGAATCTGGGCATTTTACCTGTCCTCCGCAAGTTTGGATCGCCAAGGTTTTTGAGAGGTTTGAAGTTTAAGGCATCGAGAAAGAGATCGTCGATTTCCTTGCCGGTTCGCAGCTTGATATTCAGCATTACATCCCGATGCTCCCAGTCATGGCTGACTGGCCATTAGAAGAAGGTATGTATTTAGTGATTAGTTATTTGTTTCCTGTCTTACCGTGCGGCTAAAAAGCTTAATCCCTTTGCTGCCACTTTGAAAGTTCCAGCGAATAGGTCGAAAACACCTGGAGGGGATGTTCTGACGCAGTGTAAGGCGCGGAAGAAAAGGAAGGATGATCGTCGCAAAGAGAATGATGTCGCCGCAGGCTACGACTCTGAAAACTAGCCGCTCAATCGACTACAACCTAAACCTAAGGAATTCAATGAAAGAATACCCCAACAATCATATAATAAAAAGAAGTGGAGCATTAGATTCATAAGAAATAAAAGAAGTGGGTTTACTAACCCTGCAACAAATGTTATCAAAAAGAGCAGAAGGAAAATAATCAAGATAGCAAAAAGAAACACTGTCTAAAGAGCAATCAAAAAACACCAAGTGCAAGAATGAATAATGACATGCTCTGCCAAACACATGCAGTAGAAACAAGGAAAACATATGCCAATAAAAATAGCCATCTGAAAGGAAAGGAGCTAACAGTCCTAACTTTGCGAATTATTGGCCGTGGTAAAACCTTGGGTCTGGGTTGGTGGAAAAAAACAGCCCTCATCCAAACAATCAGGCCCAAAATTGTTCAAGGGTGAAAAAAATAACCAGTGGTAGCTACAGGGTCCACACACCTAACTAAACCGGCCCAAAACAGCCTAACTGGAGGTGGCCACAGCTCAACACACACTATTCACCCCTTACAAAGCCACCAAAAATGCCACCTTACATAATCTGCAAGTCGGAATTCAAAAACTAGCCGATAACCCCCCCCCCTAAGGGAAAAGCCACACTAACAATCAAGAAGAAAACACCAATCCATGGAAAAAGTGTCGAGTTCACTCGACGCGGCATTGAGTGAGCTCCACACACCTAACAAAACCGGCACAAAACAGCCTACCTGGTGGTAGCCACAGCTCAGCACACACCATTCACCCCATACAGAGCCACCAGAAATGCCACTTGCCATAATCTGTGATTCGGCAATCATAAACTAGCCGATAACCCCCCCCCCCCCCTAAGGGAAAAGCCACACTAAAAATCAAGAAGAAAACACCAATCCAAGGAAAAAGTGTCGAGTTCACTCGACGCGGTATTGAGTGAGCTCCACTCACTCAACGGCAACACCCAGCGGGGAAGGCGTCAAGTTCACTCGACGCCACGTTGAGTGAGCTCCACTCACTCAACGCCAATTGATTTAATCGCAAAAAAACTCACTCTCGGGACGACGGTATTGAGTGAGTTCAGCTCACTCAACGCTGCCAACGCTATGCAGCTGATGGCATTGAGTGACTTCACCACACTTAATGCTTTCAACTTAGAAAGAAAATATCTCCAGACAAGACGGCGATGAGTGAGCTCAACTCACTCAACGCCAAAATACTTAAAAAAAAATTCCAGCCAAGACGGTGTCGAGTGAGCACAACTCACTCAACGCCAAAAGCAGACGGCATTGAGTGAGCTCACCTCACTCAAAACCAAAAGACTTAGAAAAAGTCTCTGGCAAAATGTCGTTGAGTTAGTTCAACTCACTCAACGCCTAACGCAGATGGCGTTGAGTGAGCTCAATTCACTCAACGCCAAAAGCTAACAGCATTGAGTGAGCTCACCTCACTCAACGCTGTCAATGCTTTTGGACTTAGACTCCAAACCAAACATCTAGGCATTGAGTGTGTCCACCACACTCAATGCTTTTATACTTAGCCTAAAAATGAACTTCTTCCCTAAGCTAATACTCAACGCCTGCTATCCAGAGAACTAAAAAAAAGAAAATAATTTCAAACTTCCTCTCTTCTACCCGTTCTACCCGGCTACAGCTACCAACCAAGTTAGGCTAAAACTAGCAACCTAAAATCCTACCTCTAGCCACTACCTGGACACAAAACAACTCTAAGGAGAGAAAATAACTAAATATGTGCAAGATTGGTAGTAGAACTGCTCGGGACAAAGACTGCAGCAACCCTAGCTTCTACGAGATAAATGAATGAGCTACTACACAAAATTAATTGGAACAAAAATAAAGGTTGGCAAGGGCAAAGAGCGCCACTTGCCTCTACCTCCAGGAAACAACAGCTGTCTTCAAAAATTCGGTACCGGCGGCAAGATGGGCCACCTAAGAGGCAAACCTGAAGCTTTAAAGGGAAGATGAGCAAACCCGAAAAACCTTAGCTTATAAAGACAACTATAGAACAAGAAACACTTACCTTGGGAGGAAGATCTGGGTGAGAGCAGCCCAGATCTCCCCTTACCCGAGAAAAACAAGCTCTAGATTAAATGAAATCACCGGCCGGAGCTCAAGCTTTTTCGTAGCCCCAAAAATTCTGCTGGAAGCTATCCGTCGGGTTTGGAGAAGAAGAATAGGGATAAGAGAAAGATAATGCTATTATAATAACTCTTAGGCCACTCAGCCACTAAGTATTATAACACTACTATATAACAACCACTAGTATAGAAATATAGGAATAACAGGCACTGCAATATATCTAGTATTATATTTACTATACTATTAAATCTGATAATATAATCTTACAAATCATCCACTGCATATATGTACAGCAATAAAATCGGCAAAAAAAAACCTGTCAAGCACTTCATTATATCTGCTAATTAAATAACACGCCAAAACGACGCGAAAAAACAAGCGATCTCGGAATTTGACAAAATTCACACCGTAGCTAAATACCCACGCTATGAAAACAACGACGAAGTAGAAAATAGTATCTGATGATCAAAACTCGGGCTAACACCTCCCGAAGAGAAAACACAAGCATTCCCTGAGAGGCTCCGCCGAGTCACCAAAACAGACTCCGGCTAGCTGGGGAACCTTACAAATAGGCTATAAAACAAGCCACTCAAGAATCTAAAGAGCTAAGACCACGCTCTAACAACGTCAAAAGGCCGGAAATGCGTCAAAGTAACGCATAACAAGGATTATACAAATCAAAGAAAAACCACGGGAGTTACAGCCACTCCGCCTACATGAAAGTTTCGTCCCGAAACTTTACACACAACACTTCTATCTGGATGGAAAAATAAATAGCCAAGCAAGAGCTATAATAGAAAATGCAAAACATACCAGGCACAAGTCAGGGAAATAGATAAGGGTAAGCCTTCCTCGTAGCCGACTCTAACTCCCATGTCGCGTTTTCCATGCCCTGAATCTCCCACAAAACTTTAACCATTGGAATTGATTTCCTCCACAACACTCAATCTTGAGAGTCCAGAATACGGACAGACATCTCCACATAGGAAATATTTGGCTCTAACTGAGGCAGACAATTCAAAACTTGCCTGTCGCTTAGCACACACTTCCGTAGCTGGCTAACGTGAAAAACATCGTGCATGCCAGGAAAGTTTGCTGGCAAATCCAGCCTATAAGCTTCCAGAGCAATCCACTCAATGATCTTAAACGGCCCCACATACCTCGGGTCTAACTTCTAGTTCTTACCAAACCTCTTGATTCCAATCATCGGGGAAAACATTAGAAATACCAAGTCCCCCACATCAAACATCAGATAAGATCTACGCCGGTTGGCGTTCTTCTTATATCACTTCTGGGCTATCCGAAGCTTCTCTCGAATAAGCTTCACAGTAGTTTCCATCTCTTCGAGTGCATCCGGAACCAATAAAGGTCTCTCGCCAACCTCATCCCAAAATAAGGGAGTCCTGCAACACATCCCATACAAAGCTTCGAAAAGAACCATTTGCAAGTTTTCTTGATAACTGTTATTATAAGCAAACTCCATAAGCCAAAAAATCTCATTCCACGCTCCTCCATGGTCTAAAATATTCCATATAATCATGTCCTCCACTATCTGATTAACTCGCTTTGTCTGACCATTGGTCTGCGGGTGGTATACGGTAGAATATCTAAAATCCGTACCCAAACCTTCTTGCAAACTTTTTCAGAAGCGAGATGTAAACCGGGAGTCTCGGTCTGAAATAATGCTGACTGCAACACCATGCAATCGGATGACTTCATTTAAATACAGCTCAGCTATTTTCTTCATCAGATAGTAGATCTTATAAGGTACGAAGTGAGCACACTTCGTTAATCTGTCCACAATCACCCAAACTGAATCATATCCTCTAGGATATCTCGGTAAACCCGTGATGAAATCCATCGAAATGCTCTCCCACTTCCAAGTCGAAATATCCAACGGAGTCAACTTGCCACCAGGCCTTCCATGATCGTCCTTTACATGCTTGCAAGTATAACACTCAGAAACAAACTTGGCTATGTCTCCCTTCATCCCATACCACCAGGCAATTTGCTTTAAGACATGATACATCTTGGTAGATCCTGGATGGTAGGCAATAGTAGAACTATGCGCCTCTCTGCACAATATAACTCGAATATCCATAACGACTGGGATACAAAATCTTTCGCGGTACTTCAAAGTACCCACATCATAAATCGAGAAATCTGGTAACTCCCCTTTCTCAGCTCTAAGATATAAATGCAGCAGATCTGGATCATCTTTATGATGTAACCTCATAAGTGCAATCCAAGAAGGCTCGGCTACTACCAAACTACTCTGCAAGTCGCAGATCCCCCCAGAAATCTCCATCAAAAGAAAATTTTCCACTAATAGCTCGGCGGAGAGATTAAAAATCTTCCCTGCCTTCTGACTTAGGGCATCAACCAGAATATTAGCCTTGCCTGGATAGTACTGGATCTTAATATCATAGTAGACAACATACTCCAACTATCGCCGCTAGCGCGGATTAAATTCCTTCTTGGGTGAAGACGTATTTTAAACTCTTATGATCGGAAAAATTCTTGCACTGTGCGCCAAAAAGCAGATGTCTCCACAACTTCAGCGCAAAAATCACGGCTGCAAACTCTAAATCATGCGTAGGGTAGTTCCTCTCATGATCCTTTAGTTTCCTGGACCCATACGCAATCACTTTCCTGTCTTACATTAACACGCAACCAAACCTAATATGCGATGCATCCACATAAACATCATAATCCATGCCCTCCGTAGGCAGAGTCAAAACGGGAGCATTGCACAATCTGTTCTTGATCTCTAGAAAAGCTTCCTCACACTTCTCGCTCTAAACAAAAGCCGCATTCTTTTGAGTCAATCTAGTCAAAGGTGCAGCCAGGGTAGAAAAACCCTTCACAAACCTCCTATAATTGCCGACCAACCCTAGGAAGCATTTAATCTCTTTGGGTGTTCCCATCCTACTCCAATCCATCACAATAACTATCTTTTCTGGGTCAACAAAAATCCCACTCTTATTGACCACATGGCCCATAAATGAAACATAAGGTAACCAAAACTCGCACTTGCTCAATTTGGTGAATAGCTTGTGATCCCTCAAAGCAGATAAAACCAAATGCAGATAATGGTCATGCTCCTCAGCATTGCGGGAATAAGTAAGAACATCATCGATAAACATGACCACGAACTTATCCAGGAACTCTTTGAACACCAGGTTCATAATATCCATAAAGGCTGAGGGCGCGTATGTCAAACCAATTGACATAACCAGAAATTCAAAATCCCCATGCCTGGATCGAAAAGCAGTGCGCAGAATGTCTGAATCGCGGATCCTGAGCTGATGGTTGCCTGAACAAAGATCAATCTTAGAAAATACTACGCAACTGATCAAACAAATCGTCAATCCTTGGCAGAGGATACCTGCTCTTAATAGTAACCTTGTTCAAATCTCTATAGTCGATGCAAAGCCTCATCGATCTGTCTTTCTTCTTTACAAATAGAATAGAAGCACCGTAAAACGACGAGCTAGGCCTAATAAAACCTTTCACTAACAACTCATCCAGCTAGATACGCAACTCTTCCAGCTCTCACGGGGCCATCCGGTACGGCACATTCGCAATAGGACGCATACCTGGCCCCAAATCTATCACAATCTCAACATCTCTAAAAGGTGGAAGACTAGGAAGATCATCAGGAAAAACATCTAAAAACTCGCACTCAATAGGAATCACCTCCAAACGCGGTACACTAAAAACAATCCTCACAACTGAGACCAAACATGAAAAGTAGCCGGAATTAAGCAGCTTCCGAACACATACCGCAGAAATGACTGGAGAATCCAAGAGTGGATCACCATAAACACTCCAAGGCTGACTGTTTTCCTTAACGAAGTCCAAGCGCTTACCCCTGCATTGGATAACTACATCATACCTGGACAACCTATCCATGCCTAAGATAACATCAAAGTCTTCCAGGTCGATCATTTTCAGATTTGACTTAGCAAGGAAATCCCCTAACACAATCAGACAATCCTGAATGCCCCGATCTGAAACCACAGAATCACCAGAAGGGAACTTGACGCAAAAGGCATCCCCAACTCGATCTAGATCCAAACAGTACTGATCCACGAAGGCTCTAGCCACAAATGAGTGGTTAGTGCAAGAGTCGAACAGAACATGCGCCCAGCGGTCCTTCACCTTAAATCTTCCTATAAAATTGCATACGCAACTAAGGAAAACAAATGCTAAATGATCGCTAAGAATAAAAACATTCAGGCTAGGGAGAAATCTAACCTGAAATCACCCGAGTCGAAGTCTGAGCTTCCTCCAAAGAAATCACATTCAGCTTTCCCTTGCCTTTATCCACCCGCTGAGGTGGTTGCAATGACTGGAGTGGCACTGGCTGCATTATAGGCTGGAGCTGTGGGCAATAAGCAATGTTTTGCCCTTCTTTACCGCATAGAAAACAACTTCTTGCCTTAATCTTATCCTTTCCCCAGCAATGAACAACATCATTCTCTGGCCTCTTACATGCAGAACAGAATAAATCTTTTCTTGGTGCACCTTAAATTGCATGCACCTGCTCCTTCTTCTGAGCTCCTAACCTTTTGAAACATCTCTCAAAGGGGTTGCCTGACCGGCCATAAAAGCTACAAACCGCCTTGCTCTTCTTGCTTGAATCAGCACCGGGTTCCTGAGGGCTCTTTCCTTTAACTGATTTCCTCTTATCTTTTCTCATATGTTTCCCTCTTTGCTTAGCATTCTCAATTGCCTCAACTTTCAAAGCAGATTCCATCTCTCCAGCATTGCTCGCTGATTCATACGCACTTGCTAAATGCTGGACATCACTTCTTAGGCCACCAAGAAAATGCTTAACTCGATCCGCCTCGGAGCTTACCAAGCCGGGGGAAAACCGACTCAGTTTGCTGAACTCGATCTCATACTCACTAACTGTGAGCTGCCTCTACTTCAAGTGTAGGAAATCATTCATCAGGAGGTCGCGCTCGACCGAAGGCAGAAACTTCCTTAGAAACAGTTCCTTGAAGGTCTCCCAAGAGCATCCCTCTTTCAAGCTCTCCTTCTATCTCAGCCACCAACTCTACGCTAATCCCTTAAGATAATAGGAGGCCATAATCACCCATTGATCAGGGGTAACTCCAGAATAAGAGAACATCTCCTCGATGGCTATAAGCCAGTCATCCAAAACCATAAAGTCTGCCTTCCCATGATAAGTAGGAGGTCCTAGTCGCTGGTAGTGCGATGTAAACATTATCTCCGGTGGCAACACAACAGGAGGTACTAGGGGAGCAGGAGGAACAGGAATAGCTACGCCAATAGCAGGGTTCAGCACTATCGGAGGCTGTCCTGCCACAACTGCTAACAGAGACTGGATGTGAGTATGCATACTCACCATCTTCCTGGACAAGGCTTTATTACTCTATCGCAGACTTTCAATCAACCCCTCGCTTTGCGTTCCTGAGGACTCACCCTCAGATTGGGGAGTCAGTCTCATCGAAGGACGCCTTGCTATCATATAATCGTATTAATGCTAATAAAAACCTAGCCCAACTGTTAGAACAAAACTACCCGGTACAGACAAATATACTTAAATATGAACTTCAACTGCTAACTTACTCTAGGATTTTACAATAACGATGTTATGCTTAACCTACGATGGTTCACCACCATCATACTAACTCATGTGCTTAGACCATGAATGCATGAATTTATATTTCTTTTGACTCAAAACTATGTGTGACAAATGTCATCATGCAAATCTTCAGCTTGGCACGTTGTGCTTATGCAATGTTATGCTATGCATGTTGTGCTATGCATTCTAAAAAGTCCTTAATGTATGTTATGAGCGGCATACACATTGAAATGTTATGCATCCCATACTATATAACATTACATGCAACGAAAAAAGAAAACGTGTTAATGGGCATTCATGTGGTGAGGTTATGCATCCCATACTACATAACCCTCACATGTTGCCACCTTTGGTGGATCCATATACAAACACATATTATGAATTCCATGCTACATAATATGCCTCGTATACTTCTATTCATGCTTATGAGTGTAGTGTTCATGCTTCAGCCATGATGTATTGATGACATATCTGTGTGTGTATGATATGACGCTAAACCACTAATACTAACAAGGGAAGGTTGCCCGACCAATTATCAAGAAACCTCCCTCTGATACCAACTGTCACGACCCGCATTTTCTAAACAATAAAATCATATCAGAGCAAGAGAAAATACGTGACATGATGCCATGTCGTGCAGAGGATAACTGCACACGTTCAGGAAAAACACCAGACTCTACATCTTTGAAGAAAATAATAATTTAATATGAAAGAAAACCAGTTAAATTTATGACCTTATCCCTCGACACAGTGGATCAGCTAGTCCACAATTAAAAATAATTTTATACACAGCAGAAAATACTTTAGTTAAGGTGATTTGACATTCTACATCAGCGTAAACGTCTTCAAAGAACAACTCATGATATGCAAGACTCTAAATTTAGTATAGTATATATATAAAAAATAGTCTTTACGTTACTTAGGAAAGTAATGCTTTAGTTTTATAAACATGACGTGTAAGAGGTACATATTGTAATGCTTTTAAGGTTTAAAATACCTAACATGCAACCTAGCATAAATCATCCCCAGAAAGCAAGTGAACAACCTCCCAATATGCTAAAATAGCAGTTTCAGATCATACACAGCATCACAAGTAAGCCACTAGTGGGAATCAACAACCTGACACAAACCCAGTGGTAAGTATGCATGTCTATAGAGAAGGAAGAAAACTGACTCACTAGGATGAGGAATAGCAATCTCAGCTACCTAGGAGGCCACAAGCAAGCTCCACAAGAAAACTAGCCGCTCAACTTGCTATAACCTGAACCTGAGGTATTCAAATAAAGAATACCTCAGCAAGGATATAATAAAAAGAAGTGGAGCACTAGATTCATAAGCAATAAAAGAAGGGGGTTTACCAACCCTGTAACAAATGCTATCAAAAAGTGCAGAAGGAAAATAATCCAGATAGCAAAAAGAAACACTGTCTAAAGAGCAATCAAAGAACACCAAGTGCAAGAATGAATAATGTCATGCTCTGCCAAACACATGCAGTAGCAACAAGGCAAACATATGCCAATAGAAATAGCCATCTAAAAGGAAAGGAGCTAACAGTCCTAACTTTGCGAATTATTGGTCGTGGTAAAACCTTGGGTCTGGGTTGGTGGAAAAAAAACAGCCCTCATCCAAACAATCAGGCCCAAAATTGTTCAAGGGTGAAAAAAATAACCAGTGGTAGCTACAGGTTCCACACACCTAACTAAACCGGCCCAAAACAGCCTAACTAGAGGTGGCCACAGCTCAACACACACTATTCACCCCTTACAGAGCCACCAGAAATGCCACCTGCCATAATCTGCAAGTCGGAATTCAAAAACTAGCCAATAACAAAACACCCCACCCCCTAAAGGAAAAGCCACACTAATAATCAAGAAGAAAACACAAATCCAAGGAAAAAGCGTCGAGTTCACTCGACGTGGCATTGAGTGAGCTCCACTCACTCAACGCCAACACCTAGCAGTGAAGGCTTCGAGTTCACTCAATGCCTCATTGAGTGAGCTCAACTCACTCAATGCCAAATGACTTAACCACAAAGAAACTCACTCTCAGGATGACGGCGTTGAGTGAATTCAGCTCACTCAATGCAGTCAATGCTAAACAGACGATAGCGTTGAGTGACTTCACCACACTCAATGCTTTCGACTAAGAAGAAAAACATCGCCAGACAAGACGACATTATGTGAGCTCAACTCACTCAACGCCAAAATACTTAGAAAAAAATTCCAGCCAAGACGGCGTCGAGTGAGCTCAACTCACTCAACGCTAAAAGAAGACGGCGTTGAGTGAGCTCACCTCACTCAATGCCAATAGACTTAGAAAAATTCTCGGGCAAAACGGCGTTGAGTGAGTCCAACTCACTCAATGCCAAACACAGACGGCGTTGAGTGAGCTAGACTCACTCAATGCCAAAGGCAGACAACGTTTTGTGAGCTCACCTCACTCAACGCTGTCACGCTGTCAACGCTTTTTGACATATACTCCAGACCAAACAGATAGGCATTGAATGTGTCCAACACACTCAACGCTTTTACACTTAGTCTACAAAATGAACTTTTGCCTTAAGCTAACACTCAATGCCTGCGATCTAGAGAACTAAAAAAAAGAAAAGAATTTCTAACTTCCTCTCTTCTACCCCTTCTACCCGGCTACAACTACCAACCAAGCAGGGCTAAAACTAGCAACCTAAAATCCTACCTCCAGCCACTACCTAGACACAAAACAGCACTTAGGAGAGAAAATAACTAAATCTGGGCAAGATTGGTAGTAGACCTGCTCGGGACAAAGACTACAACAACCCTAGCTTCTAGGAGTGAAAAGAATGAGCTACTACACAAAATTAATTGGAACAAAAATCAAGGTTATCAATGGCAAAGAGGGCGACTTGCCTCTACCTCCAGGAAACAACAACTGCCTTCCAAAATTCGGCACCAGCGTCAAGATTGGCCACCTAAGAGGCAAACCTGAAGCTTTAGAGGGAAGTTGAGAAAACTCGAAAAACCCTAGCTTACAAATAAAACTCTAGAATAAGAAACACTTACCTAGGGAGGAAGATCCGGGTGGCAGTCCAAATCTTCCCTTACCAGAAAAAAAAACAAGCTCTAGATTGCAAGAAATCACTGGCCGAAGCTCAAGCTTTTTGTCGCCCAAAAACTTTCGCTGGAATCTATCAATCGGGTTTGGAGAAGAAGAATTTGGATAAGACCAAGATAATGCTATTATAATAACACTTAGACCACTCAACCACTAAGTATTATAATATTATTATATATTAGCCACTAGTATAAAAATATAGGAATAACAGCCATTGCAATATATCTAATATTATATATACTATACTATTATATCTGATAATATAATCTTACAAATCAGCCACTCCATATATGTACAATAATAAAACTTGCCAAGGAAAACCGGCCAAGCACATCATTATATTAGTTAATTAAATAACACGCCAAAACGACACGAAAAAACAAGAGATCTCAGAATTTGACAAAATTCGCACAGTAACTAAATACCCACGCTACGAAAATAACGGAGAAGTCGAAAATAGCACCCGACGATCAAAACTCGGGCTAACACCTCCCGAAGCCAAAACACAAGCATTCCCTTAGAGGCTCCGCCGAGTCATCAAAACAGACTACAGCTAGCTAGGAACCTTGCAAACAGGCTACAAACAAGCCACTCAAGAACCTAAAGAGCTAAGACCACGCTCTAACAATGGCAAAAGGTCGTAAATGCGTCAACGTAATGCTGAATAAGGATTATACAAATCACAGAAAAACCGGGGGTGTTACACCGGGTGCGATAAAAGGTTTATAGCATTGCTCGTAAGGAAAGATCATCTTAGTTGTACCTCCCCTTAAGAAATAACAATGGACGCACTTACATCATGCCAAGGGATATAAGGAAAGTTTATCAATGAAGCCATGTGCGCCAAGTGGTCTATAACATTTCTTTCCCAAGAAAGATCAACAAAGTTGTGGGTCCACTGTAGGCATGGCTTGAGAGTACTTTAGAGTGTTCGATTATCATAGTGTCAGATGATCAATGAGGCCAGGTTCAACGCATGGGACATACTCACTCAAGAAAGATCATCTTAGTTGTAAAAATGTCCCACGTGGAACACAATACAGCTAACAACACCCGAACCTCCCTTGATGCTCATAGTGTGTTAGATAATGGAAAGGTTCCGGAGTCCTGAAGTCCTCCGCACAAGAGTTGGATGTCTCTCTTACATGTATGAAAACACTCCCCGCTATACGTGGTCCTCGTAGTATTACGCTAGAGTCCAATCCATGGGAGTTTAAGCAAGACTCGACGATATCTCTTCAGTTCAGTGATCCTTTTGTAAAGAGAAAATAGAGAGGAGGAGAAGCTCCAAAACCAGGAAAAGTGTCAGTATTTGTTCTCTGAAATAAGCAATGAAATGAATAGGGGAGCGTTCAGAAATATGCTAGAGAAATGTTCAACAATAAAAAAAACAAAACCAATATGCCATGATCACGAAGAACTCTAAGGACTTCGTGATGCACTCATCACCTCGTAATAGCTCTCCAAGGGTTCCTTCATCATTGGCTTCAAAGCATTCATCACCAATATTGAAGTTAATGTTATTGCTGATTTGGTTAACTCCTTTTGAGCCGAGTGGATTGTCGGCTACTTCTTTTCATTTTGAAGTAGATGGGAGAGAGGAGTCATCCATTCAGAGTAAATCATGAAATTTACCCTACTTCCACACTCTCCACCAATTGGCGACGATATCGACAATTTTGAGTTGGGTGACGTTTCTCCTTGTGGTATTCACACTATGGATCTGAGCCATTGGATCTTTGATCTGCAAGCTGGTAAGGTCGTTTTTAAATGGGATTGCCTTTCATGACTTGAATTACTTCTTGCAAAATGATGTCCAAGTCCAATTCTTAAAGGTCATCATCTTGTTGTGGATAAATTGGATCTGCTTGCGGAGCTGGAGCTGGATAAGTGGAAGGAATTGGTAGTTGTATCCTTTTATATTTGAATTGGTCTTGGCTTGCGAAAAGTTGTCGTTGACGGTTGAATTTTCATTCCTTCCTTACACGATTATGGAAATCCCTTCGAGGAAACTTTGAAGGTTGTTCTTGCACAAAAAGAGGAGGATTTTCTCTGTTATGAGCCTAGAGAAATAATTTTGGTTTCTCTTTTCACCTCGGATGAACATGTTAGCTAGACCAATAAATCTTGACATGTCCTAGGTGTAAAACCCCCGATTTTTCTGCGATTATTTTATCCTCGTTTGGCGTTACGTCGACGCATTTTCTTGACTTGTGCCATCTGTGGTGTGTGGTCTTAACTCCTTAGAACTGAGTGGCATATTTTGTAGCCTATTGGCAAGATCTCCCTAGCAAGCCGAGTCATTTTGGGTGACCCGATATGGCCTTTCGGGGGATGCTTGTGTTTTGGCTTCGGGTGGGTACAACTCGAGTTCTATTCGACGAAAGTTAATTTCGACTTCACTGTTGCGTTCATAGCATGGGAATTAAGCTACGGTGCAAATTTCGTCGAATTCCAAGGATGTTCGGTTTTCGCATCGTTTTGTATTTTATGAATAAAATAATACTATTTAATAAATATTATATTAATTATTATTTTGGAAGGGTGCGGGTGCTTGGCAGTTTTACCTTGTCTTATTATACCTTAATTAATTGATTAGCTAATTAAGATTAATAGAGTTCTATATATATGATAGTTTAGACTTAAGATAAAGAAAAACCGCTCCTGTTCACTTTCTTCCCTCGCCCGTCTGCGCCTGTTCGCGAAACAGAGAAACCGCCGGAACCGCTACCTTCGGACGGCGATTCCGGGAGAGTTTGTGGACGGAATTAGATTCCGAAACCGGATTTTGATTACTCTTGCCAAGACCTTCATTCCTACGGTAAGAAGATCAGTTTTCGTTGTGTTTCTAGGGGTCTCGAATTTCTTGGGTTGTCCATTTCCGCCATTAAAGCTCAAGATTTATGCTTTAGGTTAAGTTGCTGCTAGTGCTGAGTGAGAATAAGGGAGGCCGACCAAGCTTCGCTGGAAAATCGAGTCAAGTGGTATTCTTGACCTTGCCTAGTAATTTTCGTCTATTGTATATTTTTTCTATCCTTATTCTTGCGGCCGTAGAAAGCTTTGCTTAGATTTTTGTGATTTTAATAAAGCCTTGTTAGCCCTAGGTTAGAAGCCCAATTCTTTGCTTGAAATCGGGTGTAAATTTCCAACTGTTAGTAGAGAAGCCTTGTTCTCGGGCTGAGTAAGGGTTGAGGATTGGTTCGATTCTTCCTATATAGTAGTTGTAGCCGGGTAGATGAGAAAAGCTATAGTTTATTTTTATGCAAAAATCTATCGTGCTTATGCTCGGGTTTAGATGAAATCGTGCTTGCTTGTCTAGTGGCTATAGCAGAAGCTCTTCCTTTCCTTAGTCTAGAGGATTTGATTATTTCAGGGCTTGGTATTGAGTGTGGTTCACACACTCAACGCCGGGTCTTCTTGGGCATGGCGTTGAGTGTGGTGCACACACTCAACGCCGGGTCTTCTTGGACTCGGCGTTGAGTTTTGTGCACAAACTCAACGCCGGGTCTGCTTGGACTTGGCATTGAGTGTGGTGCACACACTCAACGCCGGGTCTGCTTGGGCTTGGCGTTGATCGTGGTGCACACACTCAACGCTATTGCCTCTTGGTCTGTTCTTTTGCGGCTATGTATCGTGGCGTTAAGTGAATTAACCTCACTCAACACCATGGCTGTCTAGGCGTTGAGTGAGGAGGACTCACTCAACGCCGCAGCCAATCCGCGCGGTTATGTCGGATGGCATTGAGTGAGTGGGCCTCACTCAACGCCATGGCGGTTTAGGCGTTGAGTGAGGCGAGCTCACTCAACGCCGCAACCCTTTCTTACGGTTAAGTATTATGGTGTTGAGTGAGTCAACCTCACTCAACGCCAAAACTGTTTTGGCGTTGAGAGAGGGGGACTCACTCAACGCCACAGTTAGTTTTTGCGGCTAAGTGCTCAGGCATTGAGGGAGTGAACCTCACTCAACACCGTAGCTATTTTGGCATTGAGTGAGGTTAGCTCACTCAACGCCACAGCCAGTGTTGCAGAAGGTGTTGGGGGAGTGGACCTCACTATACGCCGTAGCTGTTTTGGCATTGAGTGAGGTATGCTTACTCAACGCCACAACCAGTGTTGCAGAAGGCGTTGAAAGAGTGGACCTCACTCAACGTCGTAGCTGTTTTGGCGTTGAGTGAGGTTAGCTCACTCAACATCACAGCCAGTATTGCAGAAGGAGTTGAGGGAGTGGACCTCACTCAACGTCGTAGTTGTTTTGGCATTGAGTGAGGTTAGCTCACTCAAAGCCACAACCACTGTTGCAGATAGCGTTGAGTGAGTGAACCTCACGCAATGCCATAGCTGTTTTGGAGTTGAGTTAGGTTAACTCACTCAACGTCACCGTCTGTTTAGGCATTGAGTGAGTGGGGCTCACTCAATGACATGCCGTGTTGAGTCATCTCAACGCTTTTCCCTTACCTTGATTTTCTCTCCTGAGTGAATTCCTTGATTTTGAGGTTCCTTGTCGGCTATATTTTTCCAAATGCCGAATCGTGGGTTTTGGTTAGTTGTGGTGGTTTGAAGCTCTTAATGGGGGTGGTGTTGTGTAATTTAGCCGTGGCCACCCTTTTCTTTTATCCTACTCAAGGTACGGGCTGGGCAAGGGGGTGGGAGGTCCCTAGTGCTTTCACATGTAGACCCTTGAGCTTTGTTTCTTGGAAATGGTGGTTGGGGGACTTAGTTTGCCTCCAACCCGGATCTGCGTTGTTTTGCTACTGCCATCTCTAATAATTTAGGGTGTTAGACGTCTCTTCCTTTGTAGAATGCAATGTTTTTGGCTCATGGTAGCCTTTTAAACTTTGTAGGAGTTTTGGCAGGGATGTTGTAGTTCCCTCGCACTTGGTTTTTTTTTTCCTTTTTGTCTTGCCTTGGACAGTGGTGCTTGATATGGTTTACGTACTCTTTTTGCCTATCTTTTAGCTTAACATTTTCATACAGCTTATTTGTTTTTGCTTGCTGAGGTATTCTTTTCTTCTTTGAATGCCTCGGGTTCTGGTTAGTAGCCGATTAGGCGGCTAGTTGTGCTGTGTTGTTGCTGGTGGTCTCTCATACTGAGGAGATCAGTTCCTTGGTCTTGTGAGGTAGTTTTGTGCTTCTTTCTTACAGACATACATACTTGCCAGAGGATTTGTGTCAGTTTGTTGGCGCCTTCTACTAGTTTTACCTTGATACTAGATAAGTTATCTTTTTGCTGTTACCTTTTTTGGAGATAGTCTACTTGCTCTTGAGATAAATTTTGCTAGGTTGCTAGTTACTTTTAAACCTTAAAACACTATTATAAGTATATCTCATGATCAGCATATTTTATAAAACTCAACCACTATTTTCCAAATAACGTAAAAAGATCATTTTCCTATATATAGTATAAATTAAATATAGGGTCTTGTATAGTATAAGTTGTCCTCTGGGGACACTTATGCACTCTTTTAGGATGTCAAACCTGAATAAAGTATTTTTCGCAATGTATAAGTATAGTTTTCAAACTGTGGACTAGATTATCCACTGAGCCGAGGGATACGACCATTAAAATATAACCGATTTTCTAATCATTAAACTTATGAATTTTGATAGTCTAGTTATATGGTGTTCGCCTGAGCGTCGACAATTATCCCCTGCTCGACGTGGAATCACGATGCATGTTTTCTCATACTCTGATGCTTCTTAAATTTGGAGAAAATGTTGGTTGTGACAGTTGGTATCAGAAAGAGGTTGCTTGATAAGTTAGTCGTGCAACCTTACCTTTTGATTGCATTAGCAGTTCAGCATCATGTCATTCATACACCGTTATGTCATCAGCACGTCTTTGCAAAAACACGAACACTACACTCATAGCATTACATGAAGTATACTGGGCATATTATGTAGAATGGGATGCATAATATGTGTTCGTATATGGATCCACCATAGGGGAAACATGTGAGGGTTATGTAGTATGGGATGCATAACCTAACCACATGGCAGCGACTAGCTCGTTTTCTTTTCGTTGCATGAAAATGTTATGTAGTATGGGATGCATAACATTTTCGTATGTACGCCGCTCATAACATGCATTAGGGCCTTTTTAGAATGCATAGCACAAACATGCATAGCATAACATTGCATAAGCATAACGTGCCAAGCTAAAGACAGGCAGGATGACATATCTACACACATAAGTTTTCGAGTCAAAAATTATATAAGTTCATGCATTTCCGATCTAGGCACAAGAGTTACAAAGGTGGTGGTAAACCATCCTAGGTTAGGCATAACATCAATTCTTGCAAACAAATAAACTCCCAGAGCAAGTTTAACAGCTTTAAGTTCATTATTATTTATGTATTGTCTGTACTTGTAGTTAGTTGTAGCTATTGTACTAGGATCTGACTAATGTTGTTATGATCTTAGGATGGCGAGACGCCCTTCGACTAGATCGACCCCCCTATTTGAGGGTGAGTCATCGGGAGCGCAGAATGATGCGGTGATCGAGAGCCTGCGTCATAGTAGCATTTCCTTGAGCAGGTAGGTGGTGGAGATGCAGGCCAAGATCCAGTCTCTGGTGGCAGTTGTGGCAGGAAAGACTCAGGGAGTGCAATGCCCTACAGGGGGGTTAGATGTTCCTCCTCCTCCTGTATCCCTGAGACCTCCAGTGGTGGTGCCAGCAGAGATGGCATTTATCTCGGAGTTTCAGAGACTTAGACCTCCTACTTATGATGGGAAGGCAGATTTCATGGACATAGATGATTTGCTGATCTCCATGGAGGAGATGTTCTCGTACTCTGGTATTTCAGATGATCAGAGAGTGATGATAGCCGCCTATCAACTCAAGGGTTTGGCTAAGAGTTGGTGGCTTTGAAAAAGGAGAGCTTTGTAGCTGGTTATTCTTAGGAAGTATTGAGGCAAGCGGTTTCTTGGTGGCTTGAGGAGCGAGGTTCAGTAGTTGACCAGTGCATATGGATCTGATACTTATGCATGGTAGTGGATGCTGCTCTGAAGGTAGAGGCAATTGAGACCGCAAAGAGCAGAGGCTAGCAAATGAGGAAGGACAAGAGGAAGTCTGTTGATGAGAAGAAACCCTAGGTTCTCGGTGTTTCTTCGGGAAAGAAGAGCAAGGTGATGTGTAGCTTCTGTGGCCGGTCAGGCCACCCTATTGAAAGGTGTTTCAAGAAGGCAACAGCTTAGAAGAAGGAGCAAGTTCATGCTATTCAGGGTGCTCCGAGGATGGATGTTTCCTGTTCTGTTTGCAAGCGACTCGGGCATGATGCTGCCTAGTGCTGGTCCAAGGATAAAGTCTGCTATCAGTGTGGGCAAAAAGGTCATATGAAGACAAGGTGTCCTCAGGTCTAGCCTTTTCTTCATGCAATTCCACTTCAGGCATTACCTCCGCCTCAGCGTGTGGACAAGGGTAAGGGGAAGCTTAACGTGATCTCGTCCGAGGAGGCTCAAGCTTCGACTCAGGTCATCTCATGTTAGTTTTTATTACAGCCTGAAAATTTTATTTACTAGAATGGTTATAGTTTTGTTTTGGTAGTTCCTTAGTTATATATACTCCTATAGGGAAATTTAAGGGGAACAACCACTTAGCTCGTGTTCTGTTCGACTCCAGCGCTACCCACTCATTTGTGGTTGGAGCCTTTGTGCAGCGACATCAGTTGACTCTAGATCAAGTTCGTGATAAGTTCCGCATCAAGTTCCCTTCTAGTGAATCTGTGTTATCAGATTTTGGCATTCTAGATTGCCCTATTTTGTTAGGAGACTTTCTTGCGAAGGCAAACTTTAAGATGATTGATCTGGAGGACTTCAATGTTATTCTGGGCATGGACTGGTTGTCCATGTATACTGCAGTTATTCAGTGCAAAGGGAAGCGCTTGGACTTCATCAAGGACAATGGTCAGCCCAGAAGCGCGTATACTGATCCGTGCCAAGATTCTCCTTTCTTTTCTGCGGTATGTGCTCAGAAGTTGTTTCTTTCTGTTTGTTTTTCTTGTTTAGTCTCGGTGGTTTGGACTGCTGTTAGTGTACTGCATTTGGAGGAGATTCCTGTTGTTCGTGATTTTGCTGATGTTTTTCCTGATGACCTTCCTGGTCTTCCTCCTGATCTGGATGTTGAGTTTGTGATTGATTTGGAACCGAGTACACATCCTATTGCTAAGTCACCTGTTGGGTATTGTATCCATAATTACATGGATTTGAAGAAGCCTCCTTTCAAGCTAAGATGAATTCACATTGTATTTGATGATATGTATTCAAGTTGTGCTTGCAGTTATTCAACGCTAAGTACACACCAATGTCAGGGTGCAGTGGGTCAATATACACGGGTCTGCGCAATGTAATCCCTCGTTGAGCAGATCAGTGTGTTTGATCACGTGTACTCTCTCTATTGGAGTGTACTTATTTTCATATATAGGGTTGAGATTGATCGAGAGCTGAAGAGGATCAAGGATGGGTAAAAGACCAACTCATGGGAAGAAAGACGAAGATTCGTCTAAGTTAAATTCGACGGGAATCACTAAGTGATTCTCGCCGATTCGACGGGAATCACTAGTGATTCTCGCCGAATCGTCGAGAATCACTCGCCGATTCCCGCCTACTGCATCCGGCTGACTCAACGCCTTCAAGAATTCTGCTAAGTCAGAATCGTCGAGAATCAATAAGTGATTCTCGCTGAATCGTCGAGAATGACTCTGCATTCTCGCCGATTCGTCGAGAATGGTTTTGATTCTCGCTGATTCCCTCCGGATGTCATGGATTTCAACTGGGATTCTTCTAAGTAAAATTCGACGGGAATCATGAGTGATTCCCGCTAACTTCGACGGGAATCACCAATGATTCCTGTCGAATTTGCCTTAGGCGAATTTTCTCTGCTTGCTGGACTGAACCATGATGCTGGGCGCTGATTAGACTGGACTTGGGGTTTCTCCTTGTTGGGCCCACAACGGTCTTTTAGGGGTTATCTACAGTATAAATACCCACGAATTTGAACTAACAAGGTAGCCAAGAAAATGAGAAAGGAACACGGCCTCCGAGCGTGACCTAGCCAATCGCGGACTTCCTCCCATCACCGTCGCCGCTTGCAAGCCGTCTTCGCTCGCAAGATAGTCGTCGTCGCTGATCTTAGAGGTTATCTTTGATCGTCCGGCAACGGGACCGAGGCTAAGCTTAGCGCCTCACGTTTCTATCTTGAGATCCTCTGTCTCTTGATTTTTTGAGCGGGAATATTTCTCTCCTCCGAATCGATTGAGACGATCGATCCAAGTAAGATCGTTGGTATACCTTGCTAGCTTCGTCAAGAAGTTTGGATCTACAAAGCATCGCCGCCGCAATCCTTTGCCGCCGCCGATCTCGGGAAGATCCTCTCCAAGAGAGTGCTCCGATCGTGAACTCTTCGTCTTCATCAAGAAAGCTTCATTGAACGAAGAGGGACACCGGGTTCTCCAAACGTAGTTTGTATTTCTTGTACATTCTATTTCAACTTTGTTGTAATGGAACTTTGATTCCTCGTAGTAAGGGTTGGGTGCAACATGTGGTAGAGGAGTAGTGACTCCTTCGGGTGGAAGGGTTTCTTCCATAGTGTGAGGATTGGATTTCAATCCGTTTGGTGAAGTGACCGAGTCGTCCCTTGTTGGGAGATAGGTCGAAGGGGGAGAGTGGACGTACCCAAATCGCTTAACCACTTTAACTGCTTGTGTGTTTCTGTGCTGTGGTTGTTTTTGTTTTCTTGTGCAGGTTAATTTTTAATTCCGCTAAAGACTGTAGATCACCTATTCCCCCCCCCCATTGGTGAAGATAGTTGACACTAGATAACTTTCAAGTGGTATCAGAGGGAGGTTACTCGTCAATAAGGTTAACACCTTGAGTAAGTTCCTGCCTCTAGTGTCAAGAAGAAAACCAGACTCAAGCATGGAGCTATATTCTGATGTCTCTCCTCTTAGACTCCCTGCCTGCACAACAGAGTATTACCCCATCTGGAAGATGAGAGTAATATTTCATCTGGAGGCCAAGTACCCACGCGCATCATTCATTATGGAAGAGGGTCCCTTCATTCCCATTAAGGCTTCCGTATTTGGAAAAGATCTGCAAATCCCCAAGAGTCCCGAAGAGATGTCTGAGACTGAGCTCTCACTTTTCAACCTAGACATGCTGATTCGTCAGATAATCACTGACGTTTGGTCTGGATCATCTCGTTCAAGATTGTACAAGTATAAGACTGCAAAGTCTATGTGGCAAACTATCTCTGACCTCATGGGGGGAACGGAGACAGCTGGGACTGGATGCCAGCAAGAGGATGAAGCCTATGTGGGGGTCCTCATCTCTGAAGATGAAAGTCAAGACAAATCTCTCAATATAAGGGCTCCCATGTCTCTATCTGAGACTTAAGAAGAGATTGAGGAATACAGTTCTGATGAAGATGACACATCAGTCTCTGCATAGCTAAACGCTAACCCTGATCATCATCATCAGGATCAGGTATCTTCCTCAACTTGCTCCTTTCCTCTTTAACCTCCTGAAGACAGGAGAAGTTCAGAGGGTTATCCGTCATATGATGCAAGGGAGATGGATAGCGTCAATCAAAGGATTGAAAATCCTGATTCCCTTGAGAGTGCCCTTCAGAAGAGCAACTTACTTGTTGAGGAATAAGATAAGGAGATTGCTCAGTTGAGGACCATGATTGATCTCGAATTGGAATCCATCAAGGTGAAGGACTCAAAAATCTCAGATCTAGAGTTTTCTCTAGAAACCGAGAAGAGAATAGTATCTAACTTTTCCAAGGTAGATGCTTTCAAGAGAAAGGGAGAAAACGGGTAGATCTCACGAATTATAAAATCGTGGATAAATGGGGAAACTATTTTCAGACCCCCCCCATACCGAGTAGGAAGGGCATACATTATGCTTTAAGGTATGACCATAAGAACAACTATGGTCACGGTAAGAGTAATCATCCCTCATGTGGAGATACCCACAGTGCAAGAGCTGTTATAGCTACCCATGAGATAATACCCAAGGCTCATCATGAACCCTTTGTATTATCGGCCTCAGCCCAAACTCGTCATGAAATTGCAGGAACCAGCTCTCACTACATCTCTTACCACCCTAGGACACAGGAAAAAGAGGTTAGGAAACATGTAGCAAGTAACCATGGGGCCCCCGGATGTTTGTTGACTGAAAAGAAGGCACCACCTCCTAGGCCTCGTGACACTAACCATATGTTTTCTATCCACCCTCCCTCGTATCTCGGTGGAAAGGGCAAATCTGTGAGCAAAACCTAATCTGTCCCGGTCAGACCAAAGATCATGACTACCTCAGTCAGTAGATCAGGTCAGAAACAGAGATACAACATTCATGATTGTTGGTGCTGTGGCAAAGTGGGTCACTTTGCGATAGATTGTAGGCACAATCCCTCTGTGCCAAGGGAAAGGGTATGTCCACTTCCTTTGGGGAGAGTTAGCCTTCTTGACAGGATTCCTTTAGGAAGGCATTCGATATTTTATGTTGACAAGAACCTAGGACCCAATAGTTCTGTGGGTTCCTAAGTGATGGAGCTACGGTAATTCTTTTTCGCAGGATAGTCTAGGTTCACGTAAATATGATGGGAACTAGACATGAGATGTTCCAAGAATGACATGGAAAAAGTATATGGGATAAGAGATAGTGCTAACTACAATGGCCTACTCCAATTGGACACCTGGTGCACCTCAAATAGAAGATCTGAATGATAAATTTAATGATCCAAGGTACACACATTCAGTTTCGATACTTGAGTCGTATTATATAGATGCTTATATATATATATATATATATATATATATATATATATATATATATATATATATATATCCACACGAATATGTCGATTCTTCCTCTAAAAGTAAATGGTTATATATATATATATATATATATATATATATATATATATATATATATATACATATATGTTCACACACCTGATGAAAGGACGCAACAGTTAAATGATCCTTAGTTAAAATCAGAAGAATTCCTTTTAGTTACATATATAATTGATAATGTATTTCAATGGGTGTCAATCAGTCCATTTGAAATTCAAGGAGTGTGTGCCAGTGGCTATAACGAAAATTCTACACTTTTGAATCACCTAGAATTAATCTGTAATTATTTCTAGGGTTAATATCCCTTCAACTCAATCTAGGTAGTATGACCAAGAAATAAAAAGGGGCAAAGGTTCGACATTGAAATAGACAACTCGGAGTTCGAAAGGTTCGAAATTAACATGCCCTGTATAGAATTTTCTGAAATCCCGTCGACTTCCCACAGTTCGGAAGAAATAAATAGCGTAACCACTGTATGACTCTTCACATTCCAAAATCGCTTAAATCCCGTCGACTTCCCGGATACCTCGCCGATTCTCGTCGATCGTGCAGAAGCTCCTCCCATGCTTCAATCGCCCGTGTTCTCCATCACCCCTCCGTACTCCCGTCAACGACATCCTCTGGACGCAAGGATCGTGCAATTCTTCCGTCATCTCCCTGTCAGTTTTCACTCTCCCGACGACACTCATTCCAGTCGCCAACGTACAGCCGCAAGACACTCTCTGCTCTGCGCTAGGGTAACGTCCATTCATCCCTTAAGTATCTTGTCTAGTGTAGCTCCAAAAACTAGAATTTTTGATAGGGCTTAGTCCCTTGGACATTAATTATTTAGGTGTGCAATGGCTCCTAGAACCATAGTTGGGCTCCTCACCGGGAGTGAACTTGTTAGGACGGGCTTCTCACATGCCTCTGATGAGTTCAGAAACATTATTCTGATGCTTGAAGAAGACGGACTTTCCTTCATACTTGAGCATCCGTGCAAGATCCTGGATAAAGAAGTGCTTGAATTCTTTGCAATGGTAAAGCTACGACATGAGGATACGGTGATCAAGAGTAAGATTGCTGGCCTACGGATCAATATGTTTGCTAGAAAATTGTCACGACAGCTGCAGCTTACCAGTTTTGAATAAGAAGACTGTTGGTACCCTAGTTTTGATTTGAGTTCAGTCCTCTCTTTTAGTCTCTTGACCCAAGATTTATCTATGGTCAAAGGTTAGTTGTTTAGTTAGTTTGCTCTAGTTTTAGAGTTGTCACTTTTCCAGATGTAAATTTGGTTAAGTTGTTTTTTGTTCGACTATGGTCGAACGCCGCTCGACTATCGTCTATCGACTGTTCGACAATCGTCTTTCAGTTGCTCGACGTTTGTCTATCACCAGATCATCTATCTCTGAGTTAGTTCAACTCTTGGTAGCTCGACGTTCTGTGGAATCTGCCTCGCCGATCGTTGAACCCCGCTCGACTTCTTTTGACCAGACAGATTTCTTGATAGTTCGACTATCTGCTTGGATAGTTCAACTGTCTGATAGTTAGATTATCTGTTTGATAGGTCGACTATCTGTTTCGTTTGATAGTTCGACTATCTGTTTGATAGGTCGACTATCTTCTTTGTTTGATAGTTCGACTATCTGCTTGGATAGTTCAACTATCTGATAGTTCGACTATCTATTTGATAGGTCGACTATCTGTTTTCCTTGATAGTTCGACTATCTGTTTGATAGGTCTACTATCTGTTTTCTTTGATAGTTCGACTATCTGTTTGATAGGTCGACTATCTGTTTTCCTTGATAGTTCGACTATCTGTTTGATAGGTCGACTATCTGTTTTCTTTGATAGTTCGACTATCTGTGTGATAGGTCGACTATCTGTGTTGCTTGATAGTTCGACTATCTGTTTGGATAGTTCAACTATCTGATAGTTTGACTATCTGTTAGATAGGTCGACTATCCTCTTTCTTTGATAGTTCGACTATCTGTTTGATAGGTCGACTATCTGTTTCCTTTGATAGTTCGACTATCTGTTTGATAGGTCGACTATCTGCTTTCTTTGGTAGTTCGACTATCTGTCTTGATAGATCGACTATCTGATAGCTCGACTATCTGTTCTGATAGTTCGACTATCTGCTGTGGTAGTTCGACTATCTGCTTGGGTAGTTCGACTATCTGTATCGTTCGACTATCTGTCTGATAGTTCGACGATCTCTGTGCTTCGTTCGACGATCTCCGAGGGTCGTTCGACGTTTTGCTGTATGTCTTTAATAATTTTGTCCTCTTCTATTTTATGATTTATTTCATATTTATTTGGCATATTATTTCTGTAAATTTGTGATATCATTTCCATGCAATCTCTGCTGCATTCCTTATGCATGAGCTAATCTTTGTCTGACAAAGTGTTTTGTCTTATTGGTTGAAATGCATTTTCTGCTTTATCTGCCAGGCTGTCCTTTATAGCCGTTAGACTCAGAAAGTCTTTTCTGGCTGTAAAGAGTTCTTTCTGTTGTGACCTTTTTCTTGTACCCTTCTTATCAGATTGGTTTTACAGCTTCTTAGAAAGTTTTATCCTCTTATAATATGTCTGCCTGCAGGTTTTGTTTTTGCTTTATGCTTTTTGCAGCCCAGGTTGCTGATTCCAGAAGAAGACAAAGATTCAAACTCAAATTAAAGCCGTTGTAAAGGCTCATATAAAAAGAGTTTTTCTTTTGAAAGAAAAAACATACATATACATACTCAGACAATAGAACATATACACTCAACACCATAGAAAAAGAGAGAAAAAGGAAGAAAGCTCTCAGCTCTCAGCATTTCATATTCAACTGAGAAGATCAAAGCTCTTCTGCATTCTTCTTCATCCTGAGTTCATCCTGCTTACAGGAAGACTTTCACTCAGAGGCCTTTAGAAGAAGAAGAAGAAGAAAGGAAGCTGTTTGAAGAAGAACACCTGTTCCTTATCAAGAATCTTCTCCAAGCTTCTCCTTCAGAACTTCAAGACAATTCTTTGTCTTAGTTCAGAAGAGTTCCTGCACCCTGAAGCAAGACTCTTTCCTGGATATTCTCTAAGCCCGGGGGAGCCTTGATTCTTTAGAGCTATCTAGCTCTGTGCAATCCACTAGCTTCTCTAATTTGTTTAACAATAAAGAAGAAGCCTTAACTCTCTCAACCTCTTGTACAAAGGGTTATTACTCCATTCAAAAGTGAACCATTGGTGGCAGGGCACCTGATCAAAAACCTGTGTTGGATTTTGAGCTCCTGATCAAAAGCTCAAAGGGTCTACTTGATCTACCTAAAGCAAATATGGTGGTGCCAGGGCACCTGAACAAAAACCTGTAGTGGATTCCTACCAGGGTGGTAGAAGAGTGGACGTACCTATTGAGAGGGAACCACTATAAAATTCCTTGTGTTGTCTGTGCTGTTTATTTAATTCATTGTATTGTGGCTGTGAGTAGAATTAACTAGGATTGCTAGTTGCTGTGATAGGATTCCAAGCTTAACTGTAATTACAGTTAGCTCTCTCTTGTGCACTACACTTTGTGTTACGCTCTAGGGTTATCAATATCTATAAACTAATTCCGCAAATTAACTCTAAGGGAGTTGAGTTGGGAGTTCTAATTTTTTGAATACTCTATTCACCCCCCCCCCTCTAGAGTTGTATCTATCATCACTTTCAATTGGTATCAGAGGGAGGTTGACTAACTGTACAGGCTAACACCTGAGTCACAAGATCCTGATAGATACCAATCTTATAGATATTCACTTCATGGCCCATTCCAAAGATTATTCAAGCACCAGACCTCCAGCATGCAACTTAGCTAAGTTTAGCATCTGGAAGGCAAGGATTAAGTTATATATGAACTCTATTGATGAAAGTATTTTTGCTTCTATTTTGACAGGACCACCAAGAGCACCTGCTGCAGCTACTGCTTCATCATCAACTGATCTGAGTGCAGTGCCTCCTCCAGATTACAATGATGAATACAAAAAGGCAAAGATAGCAGATGCCAAAGCAATGAATATTCTGGCTCAGACAATATCTGATGAAGTATTCCAGAAAGTTGCTGACTGCCCCTCAGCAAAAGCAATGTTGGATACACTGAACCAGATTGTAGCTGGTTCAGCTGATGAAAGGAAGGACAGAAGGTCCAACCTTATCTCTCAGTATGAAAACTTCAAGAAAACTGATGCTGAATCAGTTGAAGCAATGTACACCCGGCTCAGCTCAATCATCAATGAGCTGAGGACTCTTGACAAGGATATATCATTGACAGAGGTCAATGATAAGATTCTGATATGATTCCCCAGCACATGGGATCTGAGGATCTGGCCTATCAAGGAGGCCAGAAGTACAACTGAAATCTCAATAGAAGCTCTCCTTGGCAAGCTCAAGTCTTTTGAGCAAGTGCTGAAGACCAGGGAAGCTGAGGCTGAAGCAAAGACTCCAACTCCAACAAGAAAAGAGCAATCTCTTGCTCTCAAAGCTGGTGAAGCTTCTGAAGGAAGCCAATCCAATGAGGAACTAATGGCATTATTTGCCAAGAGGTTTCTCAAAATGGGAAGAAAAGACTTCAGAAAGAAATCCTCACGATATGAAGATAAACCAAGGTATGATCGTTCTCCTGCTAAAGAAATAATCTGCTATGGTTGCAGGAAGCCTGGTCATATTCTACCAGAGTGTCCAGAGGAAAAGAATAAAGAGAAAAGGAAGGAAAAAGAACAGCACAGGAAGCATTCCAAGTCCTCCTCCTACAAAAACAAAAAGAAGGAGAGAGGTTTCGTTGCTGAAACCTGGAGCGACTCTTATGAGGAATCTTCCTCCTCAAGCTCCAGTGAGGATGAGGAAGAGAAGAAGGCAAAGGAAATTTGCCTGATGGCAATTGATGCCTGCAGCAATCACTCAGCTGCAGAGAGTTCAGATTCTGATGAAGAAATGCCAACAGAACATGAGGTATTGTCTTCTTACGATTTTACATCTGCTGAATTTAAATCAGATTTAAATCTTTGTGTTTAGATTTAATTAGTTCTGAAAAGGAAATTAAAGACCTTAGAAATAAGCTTGCTGAATCTGAATTTATCTCTAATGAAAACATTAGGTTAACAGCAGAACTCAGTAATTCTAGTGAAGAAATAAAATTCCTTAGGAATGAATTAGCTAAGTCCAAAAGGTTATAAGAATCTCTGAATGGTAGAAGCCTTAAGTTGCTTGAAATAACCAGCATGTCAAACACTAGGTCAGGCAATAATAAGCTAGGCTTAGGAGCTTCATCATGTGAACCCCCAATTATCCTTAAAAATCATCTTTCAACTCCACTGAACTTTATCTCAGCTGATGGGATAAAGAACACTGAGCAAGTAAGACAAGTTAATCAAGCCTTAAACAAGGCTAAGAGAGAAAAGAGGAAACAAAAATTTAAGGAAATATAAAAAGCGTCGAACGCTGCTCGACGATCGCATGCTCAGTGGTCGAACGATGCTCGACGATCTGTGCATCCATCGTCGAACGCCGATCGACGTTTTCAACATGAATTTCAAAATTATAATCAGAACTCTAGAAACCTCAATATGAATAGAAACCCTAGGTTTGTGGACCCATTAACCGCACGGAGCATCCCACCTAGGAGATCTTACCCTTTAGGTTATAAACCCCAACCTGCTTATTCTTTCATTTCTAGTTTTTATTATGTGAAGAATAATGGACCCAAGGTTACCTGGGTCCACAATGTTTAACTCAACTCACTGCAGGTGAAGACCTATCCTATCACTCAGGACAAGTGGTATTTGGATAGTGGTTGCTCCAAACATATGACAGGGAATAGAGAAAATCTGTCAAAGTTCAAGGCCAAGCTTGGACCAAAGGTGATCTTTGGGGATTCTAGCCGTGGTCAAACTGAAGGATATGGTAGGATAACCATTGGAGTAGTAACTTTCAAAAGGGTTGTATATGTAACTGGACTGAAGCATAATCTTATCTCAGTAAGTCAGTTATGTGATGCAGGATACCAGGTATCATTCACTAATACTCTTTGTAATATTACTCTAAATAGTAATGTTGTGTTAGTAGGTATTAGACAAGGCAATATTTATTTAGTAGATTTTAATTCAACCCATTCTGAAATCTGCTTATTTAATGAAGTAACTAATAACAACACTTTATGGCATAAAAGGCTTAGCCATGTTAACCTCAAGAACATATCTAGGTTATCTAAATACAACCTTGTTAGAGGTTTGCCTTCTTGCCCCTACAAGAAGGAGAGCCTATGCAAGGCTTGTCAATTAGGCAAGCAAACCAAAAATTCATTTAAATCTGTAAATAAAAGTGATTCACCTAGAATCCTGTATTTATTACATTTGGACCTCTTTGGCCCAATAAATGTACAGAGTCTAGGAGGGAAGTATTACACTTTAGTAATTGTAGATGACTTCTCTAGGTTCACTTAGGTGTTCTTCTTGAGAACTAAGGCTGATAACTTCAAAGTTCTTACAGATTTTATATTATGTGTGTAGACTGAGTATTCTACTCAGGTTGCCTTGATCAGAAGTGATCATGGTACTGAGTTTGAGTCTCTTCTCATGCAATAATTCTGTGAGAAAGAAGGTATAAAACATAGCTTCTCTACTCCTAGAACTCCCCAACAAAATAGGGTAGTGGATCGGAAAAATAGAACCCTGATTGAAGCTGCTGGTACATTATTGGCAGATGCTAACATGCCTCTTTCCTATTGGGCAGAAGCTGTTAGCACAGCTAATTATGTGCTGAACAGAAGTCTTATACACAAGCTTAAGTGTAAAACTCCTTATGAGTTGCTTAAAGGAAAGAAACCTAAAATAAATTATTTTAGAGTATTTGGCTGTGTAGTATTCATTCATAACAATAATAAAGAATACTTTAGAAAGTTTGAATCAAAAGCTTCAATGGGAATTTTTCTTGGATATTCCCAAGTAAGCAAAGCTTATAGGGTATTTAATAAATCATCTTCTAAAATTGAGGAATCTATGTTTGTGTCTTTTGATGAATCTCAAATGTTTTACAAGGAGAAGGAAACTTCCCCTTCCTCAAGTTCATTGCAGGTAATAGAATCTAGTAAAGATGTCACTCAAGAGATTCTCCATCTATCAACTCTTCATATCACTGAATCAGACAGTGATGAAGACTTTGCAGAAGCAGTTGTTGTTCCACCAATAGTAGATCAAATTCCTCCTGAGGAATTAACCCCAACTATTGCTGAAGATCACATCCCACCTGCTGATGTTGTCACACTTAGAGATCATCCTACATCTCAAGTGATAGGAGACATAACAGCTGGTGTTCAAACAAGACATCAATTAAGATAGGATGTGATGCATGCTTGTTTCCTTTCACAGATTGAGCCCCTCACCATTAAAGATGCTGAGCTAGATCCCCACTGGATCATTGCTATGCAAGAGGAACTCAATCAGTTTGAAAGATGTAAAGAATGTACTTTGGTTCCAAGACCTAAAGGCCAACTGATCATAGGCACCAAGTGGGTGTTTAGAAACAAGTTGGATGCAAATGGAATCATTGTAAGGAACAAAGCTAGGCTTGTAGCTCAGGGCTACAGACAGGAGGAAGGTATAGATTATGACCAAACCTTTGCTCCTGTTGCAAGGCTAGAGGCAATAAGGATCTTTCTAGCCTATGCAGCCTATATGAAGTTTAAAGTTTTTCAGATGGATGTCAAAAGTGCCTTTCTAAATGGTGAGCTAAAGGAAGAGGTATTTGTTGAACAACCACCTGGGTTTGTTTCTTCAACTCAGCCCTCACATGTTTTCAAGTTGCAAAAAGCTCTTTATGGACTCAAACAAGCACCCAGAGCCTGGTATGAGACTCTAGCTAGTTTCCTGTTAGAGCACAACTTTGTTAGGGGAGTAGTTGATAGAACCCTTTTTGTCAAGCACCACAAGGACACAATCATGTTAGTTCAAGTGTATGTGGATGACATTATTTTTGGTTCCACTGATCCCAAACTGTGCAAAAAGTTCTCTAACTTGATGCATTCTAAGTTTGAGATGAGTAGTATGGGTGAGCTGTCTTACTTTCTTGGTCTCCAAGTAAAGCAAGATGCTAATGGCATCTTCATCTCCCAATCCAAATATGCCAAGGAATTGGTAAAGAAGTTTGGGATGGCTGATGCTTCAGCAATGCATACACCTATGGCTACTAATGTAGTTATAGATTCTGATGATCAGGGAAAGCCTGTTGATCAAAAGAATTATAGGGCCATTGTTGGTTCCCTATTTTATTTAACTGCTAGTAGGCCAGATATAATGTTTGCTACATGCCTGTGTGCTAGGTTCCAGGTCAACCCCAAGGAATCTCATCTGATTCTTCTCAAGAGAATCTTGAGATACCTGAAGGGATGTCCAAATCTAGGACTATGGTACCCAGCTGAATAAGAATTTGAATTAATTGGATACTTTGATTCTGATTATGCTGGTTGTAGAGTTGACAGGAAAAGTACCTCAGGAACTTGTCAGTTCTTGGGAGAGAGATTGGTCTCTTAGTTTTGTAAGAAGCAAGCTTCTGTCTCAACTTCAACTACAGAGGCTGAATATATAGAAGCTGCTAGTTGTTGTTCACAGATCCTGTGGATTCAAAACTAGCTTTTGGATTATGGGTACATACACAAGAACACAAAAATCATGTGTGACAGTACCAGTGCTATCGCCATTGCACAAAATTCTGTGCACCACTCTAGAACCAAGCACATTGAGAATAGACACCATTTCCTGAGAGATTGTGTGGAAAAGAACAAGATAAGTCTTGAGTTCATATCCACTGACCTTTAGAGAGGTGATATTTTCACCAAGCCCTTAGATGAACAGAAGCATCTGTTCTTTTTGGTTCAACTAGGCATGATCAATGGAAAAGACTAAGTGTGACGTCTGCCTTTGTTGAAACTTGTTTGAAGATCGTCGAACGACGTTCGAAGATAGTCGATCGGATCAAGCCTATCGTCGACTTATGGTTGATGATAGCTTATCTGCTTGAAGATCGTCGAACGACGTTCGCAGAACGTCGAACAGGTCGAGCCTATCGTCGAACTCTGGTTGACGACAGCTTGTTGTTTGTGAAGACAGAAATAGTCGAACGATGGATCGACTACTCTGCTTCAGGAACGATCGTCGAACAACTGTTCGACTATCGTCTCCAGTATCTTTTAAAATAGATCGACGATTGATAATTTAATTTAAAACCGATGGTCGACCTAGGTTAAGAGATCTTTCTTTTTATCATCGACGGAGAGCGTCTTCTCGCATTCTGTCTTTCTGCTTGCTCCCTGTCACGCGATTTCTGCCATTTCGCCTTCGCCGTCTTTCTCATCTTCTCCAACACCTTCGATGGCGATTGCTCCAGCCCTCCTGTCCGTAGTAAAGTTCGATGCTGGCTTCAGTGTGGATTTCGACTCTTTCAGCTGCTGCGAGCCTGCTATAGTGGAAATTCTCAACTTATGCAAAGATCAAGGTTTGGAAAAGCTCATGTCAACAAGAATAAAGATAAACATTCCCGAGATTAAAGAATGGGCATTTACTTCGTCTTCCAATGATGATTCTATGACCGGAACAATAGGCGAAGAAGAGGTAATTTTGACTCCCTCCGTTTTAACTGAAATTTATGGATTGTTAAATGGGAAGAGGATTATGAGCAAGATACCCCTGAGTTTGGGAGGATGTTAACTGAATTAGGACATGCCGAAGGCATTCCTTCTAAACTGCTGAAGGTAAATTTTTCGTTGAAGATTAAGTTTCTTGCTGAACTCGTCAGAAAAGTGCTACTGGGAAAGCACTCTGCCCATAATAATATTACCAGGCAACAGTTTGCCCTGATGTGTGCCATCGTGAACAAGAAGCAAATTAATTGGGCAGGAGTTCTGTTTGATTTGATCAGGAAAAAGAATAACAAGAAGGAAGTCACCCTGGGTAGGGTGGTTGGGATTTTTCTAAAGGAGAAATATCCCCATTTATTGGTCTCAGTCTCTACTTCAATAAATGCCAGCAAAAAGATGGACCCAACGCTATTTGTCAAGTGCAAAAGAAGTTTTCTAAAGCCCGCTCCTACAGGGGTTGCTCTAGTTTCATCTGAGAGCACAAGGACTACTTCAGTCACTTCCCCCCTTCAAGAAGCAGGCTCAGCCTTTCTCTCCGTTCCTTCCACTTCTTCTGCATTACCCTCAACCTCTACTGAAGTGCCACCATCCACTTCAGTTGAAGTTCCATCTTCTGCATCTCATCTTCTTGGCTCCTCCACAATTCTCCATGCATCACCTTCAGCATCTCCTCTACCTCCTCATCTTGTTAGGATATCTCATCCTAGTTTTGATTTATTGGCTTCTGAGCTTTCTACTCCTCCTCAGTCTCCAATTCTTCATTCTGATCATGTTGATCTTCTTGCATCCACTCATCATTCTCCAGTTCACTCTCCATCTCATCAAGAATACACCATCCCTACTGATCATCCATCTTCTGTGATTCCCCCACCTTCATTTGAAATCACCCCAGCTTTCATCTCTAGCATCCTGGAGTTAATTACTCCTTCAATCAAAATCATGATTGAAGAGGCAATTGCTCCCCTTGCATCCTCCATCTCTTCTTTGACTGCTGCCATTCAAGCCCTCTCAAAATCTGCTGAGCCCTCTTCATCTAGGGGCCTGGTTTCAGTATCTACTGAATCAGGCAGGGGGAGATGCTTTATGAAGATGCCTCTGAGCTGCCCTTGGCCTCCCTTCCAGCAGATCCTCCTGCAGTTGCAGAAAAAGAGATAGAAGAATCAGCTCCTCCTCCTTTGTCTGAAAAAGATATTTCTGATGTTGTAATGAAATCTGAGTTTATTGTCAAAGTATGCCTAGAAGAATGCTCCACTCCCCTGGTTGCCCTCTACCTAGAAGGAGTCATTACTTCCTTCCTAGATGAATTATGGGAGTTAGGACATTCAAAGGACAATTCTGAATGTATCCCTTTTACTCATTTTTTAGACTTGATAACTGACATGCTAGTATAGGAATACCTAGAAGGAATGATAAAATGTCATTTAGCAAATTTTTGTTCATAATACTACAGATATAATGGAAGAAGTATTAGATGTCCAAGAGCTTGATCACCAACCAGCTCCAGAAGTTCAAACGGAACCAGAACCAATTGTTCAAGATTCTGAGGCTGCTCAGCCAGCTCAGCTAGCAGTGCAAGAAGAACTGGTCCCCATGACAGTTGCTGATGAACAAGAAAAGGCTTCAGAAATTCAAATTGAAAAGTCTATTGTATGGGATGACACTCCTGGATTAGATTTAGATACTCTTCTGGCACAGGATGCCATGTAAGAAGAGTTAGAAAAAGCTGCCCTAAAAGAGAAGGAAAAAGTTGTGCAAGAGGCAATTGTTCCGTATGATCTTCCCCCTTCTTCAAATTCTGAGGATGAGATTGATTCTGATGAATCTGATGAGTCCAAGAGAAAGAGATCTGCTAAGAAGAAAAGGAAAGTTGTGGCTCCTGCTCCTCAAAATCTTGACAATGATGTCCCCTACTATATCTTGAAAGGCATTGATCCTAAATCTAAAGAATTCCAGCACTGGATGGCATTTTCGAAGAATCAGCAGAAGTTAACGAAGAAGTCGAAGAGGTATGACAGTCGTACCCCAAGATGGACTCCTAGAGGTCCTCCTCCTCCACCTCCCGGTGCAGGAGCCTCTGGAAACCTATCTGCAAATCCTTCTTCTCAGTCTGATAGGTTTAACCCATCCCAGTCATCTCAAAGGAATAGTTCTCAAGGATATCAAGGCAGAACGCAATCTGGCTATCAAAGACTTGATGCTGATGTAAAGGAACAAGTGAAGGAGGTGGTTTATCAAAGACCAACTTTTTCTCCTCCTCCTTCCAAAGAACTCAAGAGCACAACCTCTCCAAAGCCAGAACGTGCAGTGAAAGCTGTTTCAAAAGGTAAACGAATTATTTTCTCTGAAAAATCTAGCAAGAAATTTGCTAAGTTTGCTCCTCCTTTTTCTCTAGTTATTCAGGATAAAGAGCCAGCTGAAAGTCTGCTAGATATGTCTATTAAATTTAAAGCTGTGAAACCTATTGATACAACCACTGAAAATTTGTATGAAAGCCCAGAGCTTGATCCTGATTTCAGGATGGCTCGATTTCTTGAACTTGTTGGAACAGCCCAAATCAAGAAAGCTAAAGCTGAAGGCAAAGACACGGCAGGATTAACCACTATGTCCAAATTCAGAATGAAGCAGCTTGATAAATTCCAGGTTAGACCTGAAGTATTTGACCCTTCAAAATGCATGGAAAAGAATCCTGAAGCAGTTGTCCCAAGGGCATCAGAAACTAAAATCATTGGAGAACAAGACCTAAAGCTGTCAAGTAAAGAAGCTCTAGATCCTTCTAGGAAGATTACTTTTGTTCCTAGTTCTTCTGAACATAAACCTAATTCATAAGCTCCTTAAAATTCATTGCTTAACAATTATTTACTTATCTGTTTGATTGATGTTATCTGCTTAGCCATTTCCCTTCATGCATTTTATTGTTTTCATTAATTAGTTTTGTGTTTATTTGTTGTTGAGAGACTTACTCAAATAGGGGGAGATTGTTGGTACCCTAGTTTTGATTTGAGTTCAGTCCTCTCTTTTAGTCTCTTGACACAAGATTTATCTATGATCAAAGGTTAGTTGTTTAGTTAGTTTGCTCTAGTTTTAGAGTTGTCACTTTTCCAGATATAAATTTGGTTAAGTTGTCTTTTGTTCGACTATGGTCGAATGCCGCTCGACTATCGTCTATCGACTGTTCGACGATCGTCTATCAGTTGCTCGACGTTTGTCTGTCAGTAGATTGTCTATCTCTGAGTTAGTTCAACTCTTGGTAGCTCGACGTTCTGTGGAATCTGCCTCGCCGATCGTCGAACCTCGCTCAACTTCTTTTGACCAGACAGATTTCTTGATAGTTCGACTATCTGCTTGGATAGTTCAACTGTCTGATAGTTCGACTATCTGTTTGATAGGTCGACTATTTGTTTCGTTTGATAGTTCGACTATCTGTTTGATAGGTCGACTATCTGCTTTGTTTGATACTTCGACTATCTGCTTGGATAGTTCAACTATCTGATAGTTCGACTATCTGTTTGATAGGTCGACTATCTGTTTTCCTTGATAGTTCGACTATTTGTTTGATAGGTCATCTATCTGTTTTCTTTGATAGTTCGACTATCTGTTTGATATGTTGACTATCTGTTTTCCTTGATAGTTTGACTATCTGTTTGATAGGTCGACTATCTGTTTTCTTTGATAGTTCGACTATCTGTGTGATAGGTCGACTATCTGTGTTGCTTGATAGTTCGACTATCTGTTTGGATAGTTCAACAATCTAATAGTTCAACTATCTGTTTGATAGGTCGAATATCCGCTTTCTTTGATAGTTCGACTATCTATTTGATAGGTCGACTATCTGTTTTCTTTGATAGTTCGACTATCTGTTTGATAGGTCGACTATCTTCTTTCTTTGGTAGTTCGACTATCTGTCTTGATAGATCGACTATCTGATAGCTCGACTATCTGTTCTGATAGTTCGACTATCTGCTGTGGTAGTTCGACTATCTGCTTGGGTAGTTTGACTATCTGTATCGTTCGACTATCTGTCTGATAGGTCGACGATCTCTGTGCTTCGTTCGACGATCTCCGAGGGTCGTTCGACGTTTTGTTGTATGTCTTTAATAATTTTGTCCTCTTCTATTTTATGATTTATTTCATATTTATTTGGCATATTATTTCTGTAAATTTGTGATATCATTTCCATGCAATCTCTGCTCCATTTCTTATGCATGAGCTAATCTTTGTCTGACAAAGTGTTTTGTCTTATTAGTTGAAATGCATTTTCTGCTTTATCTGCCAGGCTGTCCTTTATAGCTGTTAGACTCAGAAAGTCTTTTCTGGCTGTAAAGAGTTCTTTCTGATGTGACCTTTTTCCTGCACCCTTCTTATCTGATTGGTTGTTCAGCTTCTTAGAAAGCTTTATCCTCTTATAGTATGTCTGCCTACAGGTTTTGTTTTTTGCTTTATGCTTTTTGCAGCCCAGGTTGCTGATGCCAGAAGAAGACAAAGATTCAAACTCAAATTAAAGCCGTTGCAAAGGCTCATATAAAAAGAGTTTTTCTTTTGAAAGAAAAAACATACATATACATAATCAGACAATAGAACATATACACTCAGCAGCACAGAAAAAGAGAGGAAAAGCAAGAAAGCTCTCAACTCTCAGCATTTCATATTCAACTGAGAAGATCAAAGCTCTTCTGCATTCTTCTTCATCCTGAGTTCATCCTGCTTACAGGAAGACTTTCACTCAGAGGCCTTTAGAAGAAGAAGAAGAAGAAAGGAAGCTGTTTGAAGAAGAACACCTGTTCCTTATCAAGAATCTTCTCCAAGCTTCTCCTTCAGAACTTTAAGACAATTCTTTGTCTTAGTTCAGAAGAGTTCCTGCACCCTGAAGCAAGACTCTTTCCTTGATATTCTCTAAGCCAGGGGGAGCCTTGATTCTTTAGAGCTATCTAGCTCTGTGTAATCCACTAGCTTCTCTAATTTGTTTAACAATAGAGAAGAAGCCTTAACTCTCTCAACCTCCTGTACAAAGGGTTATTACTCCCTTCAAAAGTGAACCATTGGTGGCAGGGAACCTGATAAAAAACCTATGTTGGATTTTGAGCTCCTGATCAAAAGCTCAAAGGGTCTACTTGATCTACCTGAAGCAGATCAGTTGGTGGCAGGGCACCTGAACAAAAACCTGTAGTGGATTCCTACCAGGGTGGTAGAAGAGTGGACGTACCTATTGAGAGGGAACCACTATAAAATTCCTTGAGTCGTCTGTGCTGTTTATTTAATTCATTGTACTGTGGCTGTGAGTAGAATTAACTAGGATTGCTAGTTGCTGTGATAGGATTCCAAGCTTAACTGTAATTACAGTTAGCTCTCTCTTGTGCACTACACTTTGTGTTAGGCTCTAGGGTTATCAATATCTATAAACTAATTCCGCAAATTAACTCTAAGGGAGTTGAGTTGGGTGTTCTAATTTTTTGAATACTCTATTCACCCCCCTCTAGAGTTGTATCTATCATCACTTTCAAAGACTACCTGAAGGAAGATGATCATGCCAGGACTCTCCCGTTCTGTGGACTTGCTCGATGGACTAAGTGTATCAAGCGCAAGGAAATGAATGAGGAAGGGAAGCTCCTATCTGATATCATTGGGAAAGTCCTGATCTGCAAACTAGGCTCCCGAGATCATATCTCTGGTTATATGTTCAAAATCTTGGTGGCCATATTATGTAGAAAAAGATACAACTGGGGGGCCATGCTGTTTTAGAAAATTAAAGATACTCTACGAACCCCCAATTTTGGAAGGATCATCAGCCTGTACCTCAATCAGCTGGATGGAGACATGGTTGATATTAGTAAGGGAGTTCCTCTCCATTACTTGAAGAATATGGATTCCAGTGTATTTGATAGATGGGAAAGAAGGATTGGTCAAGCAGGTGTGGCTTAAGCCCATTATGAACCCTTGGCTGAAGCCCATGAGGATGAATGTAATAGAACTCCAGATGACAGAAATCCCTTAGATGATCCCAGTGACGTTCCTGTAACATCCCATTTTCGGCTAGACCCCTAGGAGTCGGTTGGTCGTGACAGAACCCTAGGAAGCCCGAAAACTGAAATAAATCGACCAAGATTTCGGGTCACGGGTTGGTCACGCCCGTGACCAACCCATCACGCCCATGACCTAGGGCGTGACTCCTTCGACGATCGTCGATCTCAAGGAGACGATCGCAGGCGCAGAATTTTCAACCGGCCCTGTCACGCCCGTGACCAAGGTGTCACGACCGGACCTAGGGCGTGACAACCCTTCGACGACTGTCGATCTCAGTTCGACGGTCGTCGACCTCAAAATTTGCCACTCGGGCATGTCACGCCCGTGACCCAGGTGTCACGCCCGTGACCAAAGGCGTGACCCCCCCTTCGGTGATCGTTCATCTCAGCGCGATGATCGCCGAGCGCGGAATTTGTCTCATGACCCTGTCACGCCCGTGACCAAGGTGTCACGCCCGTGACTTAGGGCATGACCACCCTTCGACGACAGTCGATCTCAGTTCGACGGTCGTCGACCTCAGAATTTGCCATTCGGGCATGTCAAGCCCGTGACCAAGGTGTCAAGCCCGTGACCTAGGGCGTGACCACACTTCGACGACCGTCGATCTCAGTTCGACGATCGTCGACCCCAAAATTGGCCACCCGGGCCTATCATGCCCGTGACCTATGTGTCACGCCCGTGACATTGACCGAAACGACGGTTCAGGCCCGAAATTATTCTAACACGCGTGGTAATAAATGTTGGTGTGGGAAGTTACACCAGGAGTAATTATGGGCCATTTCCTACTGTAATTTCTTAATAAAATAAGGAGATGTGGTCCAATAGGAAACCTCCAACTGGACATACCTTTTTATCTTCCATCGTTTTTTATCCCTTCACCGTAACCGAAATGTTATTAAGAGGAGCCTTCATGACCATTAAGTCTTTACCCTTTCACCTCCCCACTTGCTGACTTATAAAAGCCCACTTGCAGCAAGAGGAGAAGTTTACACGCTCAATCAAACAAATCCAGATGTTTGCTCTTGCTGTAGGAGAAGTTCAGCAACGCCACCACCGCACCATGGCACACCGTCGTTCATCTCGCCTCCAAACCGCGAACAAGGTCCTCCTCTGCTTCTTCTTTCATGGTAGATCTTAGGATTCTTAGAAAGGAAGTTCGTGCTCAACGGAGCCGCACCTATCTCTCATTTTCGTGGAAATCCATGAAAATGTATTTTTGAGTTCGCCGGAAACCGCCACCTCCGGCGGCCAAACCACCGCCGACCGCTAGCCATCGCCTCGACGGAGGTGTGGTGGTGGTGGCTGGCCAGGGAAGTGACCGGACGGCCGGCGACGGATCACGGAAATATTACAGGAAAAATGGTTTTCTGAGTTCTATTTTTGGTTTCATGTACAAGATGAACAGTAAAATCAATTTTATAATATATAAATTATGTATATAATACATAATGGAAAGATATATTATTTGAGTATATTTTGAGGCTGCAAAATGAGGCACTTAGAGGCCGTTTTAGGAAAAATGACCACTCACGAAAGTTGTAGCCCTTTGAGTCTAGTTTAATTTAAAATTGATTTCAACTCGTTCGGGTAAGCGGTTTGACCGCAGAACTCATTTAGTGGGGTTGTACCAAGAGTTGGGCAGAAATTAAAATGGATGCCCACTCTTCGTCCCTTGTCCAAATGACCTGAAATTTGGGCAGGGGGTTAACCTTAGTTATACCTAAAGGCAGACAAAAAATGGGAATTTTTGGAGATACTTTGCGTAAAGTTTTTGTTTTAATTTAATTAAGTTTGAGAAATTTATTTGAGTTTGTCAAATGACTCCAAACCCTCCCAAATTTGGTGAGTGGTCCCTGGCTATAAAACCTAGATCTGTTCAAAATTCAACTAGTTTGGAGGAGTTTTGGGTAAGAAATCTTCTACCCTTAACTAGGCATTAGTGAGACATCTTTTAGTAAAAAGTGCACTAAGAGTTTGGAAAGGTCAAATCACCTCAACAGAGGCTGATTTTCTGACCTCTGACTTAGAAGGGTGTTATAACCTGCTTGGAGAAAAACGGTGAGGTTTAGGGTTGGTTTACCCTAGGATCCAAGCTCAAACCCTAAATGAAGGGTTTTGAGGCTTGTGAAGGACATGGGGGCAATTGCTCTTGTATTGCCTTGAAACACTGTAAAGTTGATATTAGCATGATAATAATTGTCTGGATTGAACCTTGGAGAATTTGGAGACAAGTAGATGCCTCAAAATCTCAATCTTTGCTTTATGTTAATATACTAATTAAGCACCTTCCATCACTAATAATTATCTAAAGGCTGTGAAACTCGGGTAGAGTTAGTTCTGAAGTGGGTAGAGTTCATAGAAATTTTACTGGAATTTTATGATGTTTATTTCCATCACTTCGTTTGTAAAGTTGATTTTAACCCCTATTGATGTTTTGATTATTTATACATTTCTGTTCAATAGAATCTCATGAAATCTTGGAAATATATATTTTATAACAGAATGATTACCCCTGAATTTTTATATAATTTTTAGTTGAGTACATCTAGTACTTCCTTCACAAAAGATAAAAAGGGGTTCTAAGCTTGAAAAATTATTTAGGGATGATTTTATTACTGAAAAATTATGAAACTAGGCCAGTCCTAATTTTAGGCCTTTATCTGCATATCATAAATTATTTATAATTTTTGGAAGAATATTTTCTGTACTTCATTCATAAATAACAAAAGATAGAGATTATTCTAAAATAGTTTTAGTGCCCTTTTGGTAATAGAAAAATTATGATACTTTGGATTTAACCTATTGAGATAACCTACTATTTATCATAAATTTGCTGGACATCTTGCATGAGAACTTAGGGTAGTTCATTTTCAAACTGGTAGCCCTTGGGATTTTCGAGGAAATTAATTAAATGCCAAATAAATTAGGAAAATTACCATTTTCTGGATTTAGGTCATTTATATCATGATAAGTCTCCATTAAATAATTTAGGGCGTTTGGATGAGTTTGGGAGCGTTGCCTAACCGGTTCGACATATAGTCTAGGTTGGACTGCACATAGCAAATTTGTGAATTGCAATAGGACATGATCCGAGAAAGTCATTGGAGTTAATCATTTTGTCTGGGTGGACAATTGTGAATGATATCACAGTAGGATGATATGAAGAGTAGTGAGAAGTGGTGATAGCTAGAGTTAAGAGGTGCTCGGGTTCGACGAAAGATCGTCTTCCCCGAAGAGTGGAAGGTTTAAAAATCACCCTAGGATAGTCTATCGTAATGTCAGAAGGGAATGGGTAAAGGGGATCAACCAATAACAATAAGTGCCTTGCGAAAGGGAACTTCGGGCCGTAATGCCGTCGTCTTGGTTCCTAGTGCCCCTTGAGAGCCCTTCACGGGGAATACCGGGGGCAGTCCTGGGCTAACGTAAACTGTAATAACAAACCGACAAGAGTAAATTAGTAACTAGGGCTACACCTTTCACAACATTGTTTGCACAGAAAGATTGATGAGAGCTTCGGCTCGGTTGGTTAAGAGACGGACGGGATGGTCCGGGGAGCTTCGGCTCGGTTGGTTTGGAGACGGACGTTTTGGTCCGGGGAGCTTCGCTCGGCTTTTGTGTGTTTACGATTAAACTTGCATGTGCATAAAAATGAATGGAAATTAAGGTGGTGGATCTTCGGTATTGGAGGGTCGATGCACCGACGCCAATACGCTGACTCGGCAAGTGTGGTTAGCACTCTGCCAACAGAAAATCCGTGTGCGCCAGCCGGCAAGAGTACGCAGGCGTCCGCTTAGTGCACCAAGCGTTGAGGCGTACGATAGGTCTGACCGGTAGTGCTTTACTGGTTTAGAGGTGGGCGAGGCCCAACCCACCGCTTCCGTCTGCCATACGGAGGTATCCTGGGAGGTAACGGCTCCAAAAGGGGGAACTAAAGGTCTGTGTGCACAGAGTCGGGTGTGTGAGTTGAACTTGCATGTTTCATCATACCCACTTGCATATCTTAGCATAATCGATTCATTTAACCCTGACACCTAAAGTATAAGTGATATGGGACACTTATACGTTAGGACCTGCAAAATAACCCTTGGTCTATAAGCTTGTGTGGGCAAGTTTATAAATCAAAGGTTAATTTCAATATATATAAGCTTGGTCGGAGGAAGAAGCTCAGCCCTAGGTATATGGGCCCTTACCGGATCCTGGAGCGGATCGGACCCCTAGCCTACATGCTAGAGTTGCCACCAGAGCTGGCAGCTCTACACGACGTCTTCCACATTTCTTCGCTGAGAAGGGCTCTACTACGCCCGGAGCAGCAGATTTTGACCACCGAATGGCCGTAGCTTCAGACCGATCGTTCAATTGGAGCGGTCTGGAATCGACGACAAAGGATCACGGATCTTGCACCGCAAGAAGATCCCGCTTAGTCAAGGTTCTGTAGAGACACCACGGTCAGGAGGAGCACACATGGGAAACCGCAGGACCTGATGAGGCAAAATACTGGAATTGTTCAGTCAGGTATACTCACCACCTCTTGGTATACTATAATTACCTTCTTATCCAACAAACCGGTAAGATTAGATCAGAAAATAGGTGAACCTAGGCATGCGCGGGAAAGTAGGAGTTT